>OY282608.1:93556179-94156179 GCA_958298945.1 Atherix ibis
ACAAACTAACAAACCAACAAGCCAACAAACCAACAAGCCAACAAGCCAGCAAACCAACAAACCAACAAACCAACAAACCAACAAACTAACAAACCAACAAGCCAACAAACCAGCAAACCAACAAGCCAACAAACCAACAAACCAACAAACCAACAAACCAACATGCCAACAAACAAACAAACTAAGTAACCAAAAAGCCAACAAACCAACAAACTAACAAACCAAAGAACGAACTAACTAACACACCAACAAGCCAACAAGCCAACAAGCCAACAAACCAACAAACCAACAAACCAACAAACTAACAAACCAACAAGCCAACAAGCCAACAAGCCAACAAACCAACAAACCAACAAACCAACAAGCCAATAAGCCAACAAACCAACAAGCCAACAAACCAACAAGCCAACAAACCAACAAACCGAAAAACCAACAAACCAACAAACCAACAAGCCAACAAGCCAACAAACCAACAAACCAACAAGCCAACAAACCAACAAACCAACAAACTAAGTAACCAACAAGCCAACATACCAACAAACCAACAAGCCAACAAGCCAACAAACCAACAAACCAACAAGCCAACAAACCAACATACCAACAAACCAAAAAACCATTAAACCAATAAAGCAACAAGCCAACAAGCCAACAAACCAACAAGCCAACAAACCAATAAACCAACAAAGCAACAAGCCAACAAGCCAACAAACCAACAAACCAACAAGCCAACAAACCAACAAACCAACAAGCCAACAAGCCAACAAACCAACAAACCAAGTAACCAAAAAGCCAACAAACTAACAAACCAACAAGCCAACAAGCCAACAAACCAACAAACCAACAAACCAACAAACCAACAAACCAACAAACCAACAAACCAATAAACCAAAAAACGAACAAACCAACAAGCCAACAAGCCAACAAACCAACAAACTAACAAACCAACAAACGAACTAACCAACAAAGCAACAAGCCAACAAGGCAACAAACCAACAAACCAACAAACCAACAAACCAACAAACTAACAAACTAACAAACCAACAAGCCAACAAACTAACAAACCATCAAGCCAACAAACCAACAAACCAACATGCCAACAAACCAACAAACTAAGTAACCAACAAGCCAACAAACCAACAAACTAACAAACCAACAAACGAACTAACCAACAAGCCAACAAACCAACAAACCAACAAACCAAAAAACCAACAAACCAACAAACCAACAAACCAACAAACCAACAAACCAACAAGCCAACAAGCCAACAAACCAACAAACCAACAAACCAACAAGCCAACAAACCAACAAGCCAACAAACCAACAAACCAACAAACCAAGTAACCAAAAAGCCAACAAACTAATAAACCAACAAGCCAACAAGCCAACAAACCAACAAACCAACAAAGCAACAAGCAAACAAGCCAACAAACCAACAAACCAAGAAGCCAACAAACCAACAAACCAACAAACCAACAAGCCAACAAACCAACAAACCAACAAACCAACAAGCCAACAAACCAACAAACAAACAAGCCAACAAACCAACAAATCAACAAACCAACAAACCAACAAGCGAACAAGCCAACAAACCAACAAGCCAACAAACCAACAAGCCAACAAACCAACAAACCAACAAACCAAGTAACCAAAAAGCCAACAAACTAACAAAGCAACAAGCCAACAAACCAACAAACCAACAAACCAACAAGCCAACAAACCAACAAATAAAAAAACCGACAAACCAACAAACCGACAAGCCAACAAGCCAACAAACCAACAAGCCAACAAACCAATAAACCAACAAAGCAACAAGCCAACAAGCCAACAAACCAACAAACCAACTAGCCAACAAACCAACAAACCAACAAGCCAACAAGCCAACAAACCAACAAACCAAGTAACCAAAAAGACAACAAACTAACAAACCAACAAGCCAACAAACCAATAAACCAACAAAGCAACAAGCCAACAAGCCAACAAACCAACAAACCAACAAGCCAACAAACCAACAAACCAACAAGCCAACAAGCCAACAAACCAACAAACCAAGTAACCAAAAAGACAACAAACTAACAAACCAACAAACCAACAAGCCAACAAGCCAACAAGCCAACAAACCAACAAACCAACAAACCAACAAACCAACAAACCAACAAACCAACAAACCAACAAATCAACAAACCAATAAACCAAAAAACGAACAAACCAACAAGCCAACAAGCCAACAAACCAACAAACTAACAAACCAACAAACGAACTAACCAACAAACCAACAAGCCAACAAGGCAACAAACCAACAAACCAACAAACCAACAAACCAACAAACTAACAAACCAACAAGCCAACAAACCAACAAACCAACAAGCCAACAAACCAACAAACCAACATGCCAACAAACCAACAAACTAAGTAACCAACAAGCCAACAAACCAACAAACTAACAAACCAACAAACGAACTAACCAACAAACCAACAAGCCAACAAGCCAACATACCAACAAACCAACAAACCAACAAACTAAGTAACCAACAAGCCAATAAACCAACAAACCAACAAGCCAACAAGCCAACAAACCAACAAGCCAACAAACCAACAAACCAACAAACCAAAAAACAAACAAACCAACAAACCAACAAACCAACAAACCAAGAAGCCAACAAGCCAACAAACCAACAAACCAACAAACCAACAAACCAACAAGCCAACAAACCAACAAGCCAACAAACCAACAAACCAACAAACCAAGTAACCAAAAAGCCAACAAACTAATAAACCAACAAGCCAACAAGCCAACAAACCAACAAACCAACAAAGCAACAAGCCAACAAGCCAACAAACCAACAAACCAACAAGCCAACAAACCAACAAACCAACAAGCCAACAAGCCAACAAACCAACAAACCAACAAACCAACAAACCAACAAGCCAACAAACCAATAAGCCAACAAACCAACAAATCAACAAACCAACAAACCAACAAGCGAACAAGCCAACAAACCAACAAGCCAACAAACCAACAAGCAAACAAACCAACAAACCAACAAACCAAGTAACCAAAAAGCCAACAAACCAACAAAGCAACAAGCCAACAAACCAACAAACCAACAAACCAACAAGCCAACAAATCAACAAATAAAAAAACCGACAAACCAACAAACCGACAAGCCAACAAGCCAACAAACCAACAAACCAACAAGCCAACAAACCAACAAACCAACAAACTAAGTAACCAACAAGCCAACAAACCAACAAACCAACAAACCAACAAGCCAATAAACCAACAAATAAAAAAACCGACAAACCAACAAACCGACAAGCCAACAAGCCAACAAACCAACAAACTAACAAGCCAACAAACCAACAAACCAACAAACTAAGTAACCAACAAGCCAACAAACCAACAAACCAACAAACCAACAAGCCAACAAGCCAACAAGCCAACAAACCATCAAACCAACAAGCCAACAAACCAACATACCAACAAACCAAAAAACCAACAAACCAACAAACCAACAAACCAACAAACCAACAAGCCAACAAACCAAGAAACCAAAAAACCAACAAACCAACAAACCAACAAGCCAACAAACCAACGAGCCAACAAACCAACAAACCAACAAACCAAGTAACCAAAAAGCCAACAAACTAACAAACCAACAAGCCAACAAGCCAACAAACCAACAACCCAACAAAGCAACAAGCCAACAAGCCAACAAACCAACAAACCAGCAAGCCAACAAACCAACAAACCAACAAGCTAACAAGCCAACAAACCAACAAACCAACAAGCCAACAAACCAACAAACCAACAAGCCAACAAACCAACAAACCAACAAACCAACAAACCAACAAACCAAGAAGCCAACAAACCAACAAGCCAACAAACCAACAAGCTAACAAACCAACAAACCAACAAACCAACAAACCAACAAGCCAACAAACCAACAAGCCAACAAACCAACAAACCAAGTAACCAAAAAGCCAACAAACTAACAAACCAACAAGCCAACAAGCCAACAAACCAAAAAACCAACAAAACAACAAGCCAACTAGCCAACAAACCAACAAACCAACAAGCCAACAAACCAACAAACCAACAAGCCAACAAGCCAACAAACCAACAAACCAACAAACCAAAAAGCCAACAAACCAACAAAACAAAAAACCAACAAACCAACAAACCAACAAGCCAACAAGCCCACAAGCCAACAAACCAACAAACCAACAAACCAACAAACTAAGTAACCAACAAGCCAACAAACCAACAAACCAACAAGCCAACAAGCCAACAAACCAACAAACCTACAAACCAACAAGCCAACAAGCCAACAAACCAACAAGCCAACAAACCAACAAACCAACAAACCAGCAAGCCAACAAACCAACAAACCAACAAATCAACAAACCAACAAACAAATAAACCAACAAACCAACAAACCAACAAGCCAACAAACCAACAAACCAACAAACCAACAAGCCAACAAACCAACAAATAAAAAAACCGACAAACCAACAAACCGACAAGCCAACAAGCCAACAAACCAACAAACCAACAAGCCAACAAACCAACAAACCAACAAACTAAGTAACCAACAAGCCAACAAACCAACAAACCAACAAGCCAACAAGCCAACAAGCCAACAAACCATCAAACCAACAAGCCAACAAACCAACATACCAACAAACCAAAAAACCAAAAAACCAACAAACCAACAAACCAACAAACCAACAAACCAACAAACCAACAAGCCAACAAACCAAGAAACCAAAAAACCAACAAACCAACAAACCAACAAGCCAACAAACCAACAAATAAAAAAAACGACAAACCAACAAACCGACAAGCCCACAAGCCAACAAACCAACAAACCAACAAGCCAACAAACCAACAAACCAACAAACTAAGTAACCAACAAGCCAACAAACCAACAAACCAACAAACCAACAAGCCAACAAGCCAACAAGCCAACCAACCATCAAACCAACAAGCCAACAAACCAACATACCAACAAACCAAAAAACCAACAAACCAACAAACCAACAAACCAACAAGCCAACAAACCAAGAAACCAAAAAACCAACAAACCAACAAACCAACAAGCCAACAAACCAACAAGCCAACAAACCAACAAACCAACAAACCAAGTAACCAAAAAGCCAACAAACTAACAAACCAACAAGCCAACAAGCCAACAAACTAATAAACCAACAAGCCAACAAGCCAACAAACCAACAAACCAATAAAGCAACAAACCAACAAACCAACAAGCCAACAAGCCAACAAACCAACAAACCAACAAACCAACAAACCAACAAGCCAACAAACCAACAAACCAACAAACCAAGTAACCAAAAAGCCAACAAACTAACAAACCAACAAGCCAACAAGCCAACAAACTAATAAACCAACAAGCCAACAAGCCAACAAACCAACAAACCAACAAGCCAACAAACCAACAAACCAACAAGCCAACAAGCCAACAAACCAACAAACCAACAAACCAACAAACCAACAAGCCAACAAACCAACAAACCAATAAGCCAACAAACCAACAAATCAACAAACCAACAAACCAACAAGCGAACAAGCCAACAAACCAACAAGCCAACAAACCAACAAGCAAACAAACCAACAAACCAACAAACCAAGTAACCAAAAAGCCAACAAACCAACAAAGCAACAAGCCAACAAACCAACAAACCAACAAACCAACAAGCCAACAAATCAACAAATAAAAAAACCGACAAACCAACAAACCGACAAGCCAACAAGCCAACAAACCAACAAACCAACAAGCCAACAAACCAACAAACCAACAAACTAAGTAACCAACAAGCCAACAAACCAACAAACCAACAAACCAACAAGCCAACAAACCAACAAATAAAAAAACCGACAAACCAACAAACCGACAAGCCAACAAGCCAACAAACCAACAAACTAACAAGCCAACAAACCAACAAACCAACAAACTAAGTAACCAACAAGCCAACAAACCAACAAACCAACAAGCCAACAAGCCAACAAGCCAACAAACCATCAAACCAACAAGCCAACAAACCAACATACCAACAAACCAAAAAACCAACAAACCAACAAACCAACAAACCAACAAACCAACAAGCCAACAAACCAAGAAACCAAAAAACCAACAAACCAACAAACCAACAAGCCAACAAACCAACGAGCCAACAAACCAACAAACCAACAAACCAAGTAACCAAAAAGCCAACAAACTAACAAACCAACAAGCCAACAAGCCAACAAACCAACAAACCAACAAAGCAACAAGCCAACAAGCCAACAAACCAACAAACCAGCAAGCCAACAAACCAACAAACCAACAAGCTAACAAGCCAACAAACCAACAAACCAACAAGCCAACAAACCAACAAACCAACAAGCCAACAAACCAACAAACCAACAAACCAACAAACCAATAAACCAAGAAGCCAACAAACCAACAAGCCAACAAACCAACAAGCTAACAAACCAACAAACCAACAAACCAACAAACCAACAAGCCAACAAACCAACAAGCCAACAAACCAACAAACCAAGTAACCAAAAAGCCAACAAACTAACAAACCAACAAGCCAACAAGCCAACAAACCAAAAAACCAACAAAACAACAAGCCAACAAGCCAACAAACCAACAAACCAACAAGCCAACAAACCAACAAACCAACAAGCCAACAAGCCAACAAACCAACAAACCAAAAAGCCAACAAACCAACAAAACAAATAACCAACAAACCAACAAACCAACAAGCCAACAAGCCCACAAGCCAACAAACCAACAAACCAACAAACCAACAAACTAAGTAACCAACAAGCCAACAAACCAACAAACCAACAAGCCAACAAGCCAACAAACCAACAAACCTACAAACCAACAAGCCAACAAGCCAACAAACCAACAAGCCAACAAACCAACAAACCAACAAACCAACAAGCCAACAAACCAACAAACCAACAAATCAACAAACCAACAAACAAATAAACCAACAAACCAACAAACCAACAAGCCAACAAACCAACAAACCAACAAACCAACAAGCCAACAAACCAACAAATAAAAAAACCACAAACCAACAAACCGACAAGCCAACAAGCCAACAAACCAACAAACCAACAAGCCAACAAACCAACAAACCAACAAACTAAGTAACCAACAAGCCAACAAACCAACAAACCAACAAGCCAACAAGCCAACAAACCATCAAACCAACAAGCCAACAAACCAACATACCAACAAACCAAAAAACCAACAAACCAACAAACCAACAAACCAACAAACCAACAAACCAACAAACCAACAAGCCAACAAACCAAGAAACCAAAAAACCAACAAACCAACAAACCAACAAGCCAACAAACCAACAAATAAAAAAAACGACAAACCAACAAACCGACAAGCCCACAAGCCAACAAACCAACAAACCAACAAGCCAACAAACCAACAAACCAACAAACTAAGTAACCAACAAGCCAACAAACCAACAAACCAACAAACCAACAAGCCAACAAGCCAACAAGCCAACCAACCATCAAACCAACAAGCCAACAAACCAACATACCAACAAACCAAAAAACCAACAAACCAACAAACCAACAAACCAACAAGCCAACAAACCAAGAAACCAAAAAACCAACAAACCAACAAACCAACAAGCCAACAAACCAACAAGCCAACAAACCAACAAACCAACAAACCAAGTAACCAAAAAGCCAACAAACTAACAAACCAACAAGCCAACAAGCCAACAAACTAATAAACCAACAAGCCAACAAGCCAACAAACCAACAAACCAATAAAGCAACAAGCCAACAAGCCAACAAACCAACAAACCAACAAGCCAACAAACCAACAAACCAACAAGCCAACAAGCCAACAAACCAACAAACCAACAAACCAACAAGCCAACAAACCAACAAACCAACAAGCCAACAAGCCAACAAATCAACAAACCAACAAACCAACAAGCGAACAAGCCAACAAACCAACAAGCCAATAAACCAACAAGCCAACAAACCAACAAACCAACAAACCAAGTAACCAAAAAGCCAACAAACTAACAAATCAACAAGCCAACAAGCCAACAAACCAACAAACCAACAAAGCAACAAGCCAAAAAACCAACAAACCAACAAATTAACAAGCCAACAAACCAACAAATAAAAAAACCGACAAACCAACAAACCGACAAGCCAACAAGCCAACAAACCAACAAACCAACAAGCCAACAAACCAACAAACTAAGTAACCAACAAGCCAACAAACCAACAAACCAACAAACCAACAAGCCAACAAACCAACAAATAAAAAAACCGACAAACCAACAAACCGAGAAGCCAACAAGCCAACAAACCAACAAACCAACAAGCCAACAAACCAACAAACCAACAAACTAAGTAACCAACAAGGCAACAAACCAACAAACCAACAAGCCAACAAGCCAACAAGCCAACAAACCAACAAACCAACAAACCAACAAGCCAACAAACCAACATACCAACAAACCAAAAAACCAACAAACCAACAAACAAACAAACCAACAAACCAACAAACCAACAAGCCAACAAACCAAGAAACCAAAAAACCAACAAACCAACAAACCAACAAGCCAACAAACCAACAAGCCAACAAACCAACAAACCAACAAACCAAGTAACCAAAAAGCCAACAAACTAACAAACCAACAAGCCAACAAGCCAACACCCCAACAAACCAACAAAGCAACAAGCCAACAAGCCAACAAACCAACAAACCAACAAGCCAACAAACCAACAAACCAACAAGCTAACAAGCCAACAAACCAACAAACCAACAAGCCAACAAACCAACAAACCAACAAACCAACAAGCCAACAAACCAACAAACCAACAAACCAACAAACCAACAAGCCAACAAACCAACAAGCCAACAAACCAACAAACCAACAAACCAACAAACCAAAAAACCAACAAACCAAGTAACCAAAAAGCCAACAAACTAACAAACCAACAAGCCAACAAGCCAACAAACCAACAAACCAACAAAGCAACAAGCCAACAAGCCAACAAACCAACAAACCAACAAGCCAACAAACCAAGTAACCAAAAAGCCAACAAACTAACAAACCAACAAGCCAACAAACCAACAAGCCAACAAGCCAACAAACCAACAAACCAACAAACCAACAAACCAACAAACCAATAAACCAAAAAACCAACAAACCAAAAAGCCAACAAGCCAACAAACCAACAAACTAACAAACCAACAAACGAACTAACCAACAAACCAACAAGCCAACAAGCCAACAAACCAACAAACCAACAAACCAACAAACCAACAAACTAACAAACCAACAAGCCAACAAACCAGCAAACCAACAAGCCAACAAACCAACAAACCAACAAACCAACAAACCAACATGCCAACAAACAAACAAACTAAGTAACCAACAAGCCAACAAACCAACAAACTAACAAACCAAAGAACGAACTAACCAACACACCAACAAGCCAACAAGCCAACAAGCCAACAAACCAACAAACCAACAAACCAACAAACTAACAAACCAACAAGCCAACAAGCCAACAAACCAACAAACCAACAAACCAACAAGCCAATAAGCCAACAAACCAACAAACCAACAAACCAACAAGCCAACAAACCAACAAACCGAAAAACCAACAAACCAACAAACCAACAAGCCAACAAGCCAACAAACCAACAAACCAACAAGCAAACAAACCAACAAACCAACAAACTAAGTAACCAACAAGCAAACATACCAACAAACCAACAAGCCAACAAGCCAACAAACCAACAAACCAACAAGCCAACAAACCAACATACCAACAAACCAAAAAACCAATAAACCAATAAAGCAACAAGCCAACAAGCCAACAAACCAACAAGCCAACAAACCAATAAACCAACAAAGCAACAAGCCAACAAGCCAACAAGCCAACAAACCAACAAACCAACAAGCCAACAAGCCAACAAACCAAGTAACCAAAAAGCCAACAAACTAACAAACCAACAAGCCAACAAGCCAACAAACCAACAAACCAACAAACCAACAAACAAACAAACCAACAAACCAACAAACCAATAAACCAAAAAACGAACAAACCAACAAGCCAACAAGCCAACAAACCAACAAACTAACAAACCAACAAACTAACAAACCAACAAACGAACTAACCAACAAACCAACAAGCCAACAAACCAACAAACCAACAAACCAACAAACCAACAAACTAACAAACCAACAAGCCAACAAACTAACAAACTAACAAGCCAACAAACCTACAAACCAACATGCCAACAAACCAACAAACTAAGTAACCAACAAGGCAACAAACCAACAAACTAACAAACCAACAAACGAACTAACCAACAAGCCAACAAACCAACAAACCAACAAACCAAAAAACCAACAAACCAACAAACCAACAAACCAACAAACTAACAAACCAACAAGCCAACAAGCCAACAAACCAACAAACCAACAAACCAACAAGCCAACAAACCAACAAGCCAACAAACCAACAAACCATTAAACCAAGTAACCAAAAAGCCAACAAACTAATAAACCAACAAGCCAACAAGCCAACAAACCAACAAATTAACAAAGCAACAAGCCAACAAGCCAACAAACCAACAAACCAAGAAGCCATTAAACCAACAAACCAACAAGCCAACAAGCCAACAAACCAACAAACCAACAAACCAACAAACCAACAAGCCAACAAACCAACAAACCAACAAGCCAACAAACCAACAAATCAACAAACCAACAAACCAACAAGCGAACAAGCCAACAAACCAACAAGCCAACAAACCAACAAGCCAACAAACCAACAAACCAACAAACCAAGTAACCAAAAAGCCAACAAACCAACAAAGCAACAAGCCAACAAACCAACAAACCAACAAACCAACAAGCCAACAAACCAACAAATAAAAAAACCGACAAACCAACAAACCGACAAGCCAACAAGCCAACTAACCAACAAGCCAACAAACCAATAAACCAACAAAGCAACAAGCCAACAAGCCAACAAACCAACAAACCAACAAGCCAACAAACCAACAAACCAACAAGCCAACAAGCCAACAAACCAACAAACCAAGTAACCAAAAAGACAACAAACTAACAAACCAAATAGCCAACAAGCCAACAAACCAACAAACCAACAAACCAACAAACCAACAAACCAACAAACCAACAAACCAATAAACCAAAAAACGAACAAACCAACAAGCCAACAAGCCAACAAACCAACAAACTAACAAACCAACAAACGAACTAACCAACAAACCAACAAGCCAACAAGGCAACAAACCAACAAACCAACAAACCAACAAACTAACAAACTAACAAACCAACAAGCCAACAAACCAACAAACCAACAAGCCAACAAACCAACAAACCAACATGCCAACAAACCAACAAACTAAGTAACCAACAAGCCAACAAACCAACAAACTAACAAACCAACAAACGAACTAACCAACAAACCAACAAGCCAACAAGCCAACAAACCAACAAACCAACAAACCAACAAACTAAGTAACCAACAAGCCAATAAACCAACAAACCAACAAGCCAACAAGCCAACAAACCAACAAGCCAACAAACCAACAAACCAACAAACCAAAAAACCAACAAACCAACAAACCAACAAACCAACAAACCAAGAAGCCAACAAGCCAACAAACCAACAAACCAACAAACCAACAAGCCAACAAACCAACAAGCCAACAAACCAACAAACCAACAAACCAAGTAACCAAAAAGCCAACAAACTAATAAACCAACAAGCCAACAAGCCAACAAACCAACGAACCAACAAAGTAACAAGCCAACAAGCCAACAAACCAACAAACCAACAAGCCAACAAACCAACAAACCAACAAGCCAACAAGCCAACAAACCAACAAACCAACAAACCAACAAACCAACAAGCCAACAAACCAACAAACCAATAAGCCAACAAACCAACAAATCAACAAACCAACAAACCAACAAGCGAACAAGCCAACAAACCAACAAGCCAACAAACCAACAAGCCAACAAACCAATAAACCAACAAACTAAGTAACCAAAAAGCCAACAAACCAACAAAGCAACAAGCCAACAAACCAACAAACCAACAAACCAACAAACCAACAAGCCAACAAACCAACAAATAAAAAAACCGACAAACCAACAAACCGACAAGCCAACAAGCCAACAAACCAACAAACCAACAAGCCAACAAACCAACAAACTAAGTAACCAACAAGCCAACAAACCAACAAACCAACAAACCAACAAGCCAACAAACCAACAAATAAAAAAACCGACAAACCAACAAACCGACAAGCCAACAAGCCAACAAACCAACAAACCAACAAGCCAACAAACCAACAAACCAACAAACTAAGTAACCAACAAGCCAACAAACCAACAAACCAACAAGCCAACAAGCCAACAAGCCAACAAACCATCAAACCAACAAGCCAACAAACCAACATACCAACAAACCAAAAAACCAACAAACCAACAAACCAACAAACCAACAAACCAACAAACCAACAAACCAACAAGCCAACAAACCAAGAAACCAAAAAACCAACAAACCAACAAACCAACAAGCCAACAAACCAACAAGCCAACAAACCAACAAACCAACAAACCAAGTAACCAAAAAGCCAACAAACTAACAAACCAACAAGCCAACAAGCCAACAAACCAACAAACCAACAAAGCAACAAGCCAACAAGCCAACAAACCAACAAACCAACAAACCAACAAGCCAACAAACCAACAAACCAACAAGCTAACAAGCCAACAAACCAACAAACCAACAAGCCAACAAACCAACAAACCAACAAGCCAACAAACCAACAAACCAACAAACCAACAAACCAACAAACCAACAAACCAACAAGCCAACAAACCAACAAGCCAACAAACCAACAAGCTAACAAACCAACAAACCAACAAACCAACAAACCAACAAGCCAACAAACCAACAAGCCAACAAACCAACAAACCAACAAACCAAGTAACCAAAAAGCCAACAAACTAACAAACCAACAAGCCAACAAGCCAACAAACCAAAAAACCAACAAAATAACAAGCCAACAAGCCAACAAACCAACAAACCAACAAGCCAACAAACCAACAAACCAACAAGCCAACAAGCCAACAAACCAACAAACCAACAAACCAAAAAGCCAACAAACCAACAAAACAAAAAACCAACAAACCAACAAACCAACAAGCCAACAAGCCCACAAGCCAACAAACCAACAAACCAACAAACCAACAAACCAACAAACTAAGTAACCAACAAGCCAACAAACCAACAAACCAACAAGCCAACAAGCCAACAAACCAACAAACCTACAAACCAACAAGCCAACAAGCCAACAAACCAACAAGCCAACAAGCCAACAAACCAACAAACCAACAAACCAACAAGCCAACAAACCAACAAACCAACAAATCAACAAACCAACAAACAAATAAACCAACAAACCAACAAACCAACAAGCCAACAAACCAACAAGCCAACAAACTAACAAACTAACAAACAATCTAACCAACAAACCAACAATCCAACAAGCCAACAAACCAACAAACCAACAAACCAACAAACTTAGTAACCAACAAGCCAACAAACCAACAAACCAACAAGCCAAAAAGCCAACAAACCAACAAACCAACAAGCCAACAAACCAACAAACCAACAAACAAACAAACCAAGTAACCAAAAAGCCAACAAAATAACAAACCAACAAGCCAACAAGCCAACAAACCAACAAGCCAACAAGCCAACAAATCAACAAACCAACAAACCAACAAACCAACAAACCAATAAACCAAAACACCAACAAACCAACAAGCCAACAAGCCAACAAACCAACAAACTGACAAACCAACAAGCGAACTAACCAACAAACCAACAAGCCAACAAGCCAAGAAACCAACAAACCAACAAACGAACAAACCAACAAACTAACAAACCAACAAGCCAACAAACCAACAAACCAACAAGCCAACAAATCAACAAACCAACAAACCAACATGCCAACAAACCAACAAACTAAGTAACCAACAAGCCAACAAACCAATAAACTAACAAACCAACAAACGAACTAACCAACAAACCAACAAGCCAACAAGCCAACAAACCAACAAACCAACAAACCAACAAACCAACAAACTAACAAACCAACAAGCCAACAAGCCAACAAACCAACAAACCAACAAACAAACAAGCCAACAAGCCAACAAACCAACAAACCAACAAACCAACAAGCCAACAAACAAACAAACCAAAAAACCAACAAACCAACAAACCAACAAGCCAACAAACCAACAAACCAACAAACCAAAAAACCAACAAACCAACAAACCAACAAACCAACAAACCAACAAACCAACAAACCAACATACCAACAAGCCAACAAACCAACAAACCAACAAACCAAGTAACCAAAAAGCCAACAAACTCACAAACCAACAAGCCAACAAGCCAACAAACCAACAAGCCAACAAACCAATAAACCAACAAAGCAACAAGCCAACAAGCCAACAAACCAACAAACCAACAAACCAAAAAGCCAACAAACCAACAAACCAACAAGCCAACAAGCCAACAAGCCAACAAACCAACAAACCAACAAACCAAGTAACCAAAAAGCCAACAAACTAACAAACCAACAAGCCAACAAGGCAACAAACCAACAAACCAACAAACCAACAAACCAACAAACCAACAAACCAATAAACCAAAAAACCAACAAACCAACAAGCCAACAATCCAACAAACCAACAAACTAACAAACCAACAAACGAACTAACCAACAAACCAACAAGCCAACAAGCCAACAAACCAACAAACCAACAAACCCACAAACCAACAAACTAACAAACCAACAAGCCAACAAACCAACAAACCAACAAGCCAACAAACCAACAAACCAACAAACCAACATGCCAACAAACCAACAAACTAAGTAACCAACAAGCCAACAAACCAACAAACTAACAAACCAACAAACGAACTAACCAACAAACCAACAAGCCAACAAGCCAACAAACCAATAAACCAACAAACCAACAAACCAACAAACCAACAAACCAACAAGCCAACAAACCAACAAACCAACAAACCAAGTAACTAAAAAGCCAACAAACTCACAAACCAACAAGCCAACAAGCCAACAAACCAACAAGCCAACAAACCAATAAACCAACAAAGCAACAAGCCAACAAGCCAACAAACCAACAAACCAACAAACCAAAAAGCCAACAAACCAACAAACCAACAAGCCAACAAGCCAACAAACCAACAAACCAACAAACCAAGTAACCAAAAAGCCAACAAACTAACAAACCAACAAGCCAACAAGACAACAAACCAACAAACCAACAAACCAACAAACCAACAAACCAACAAACCAACAAACCAACAAACCAACAAACCAACAAACCAATAAACCAAAAAACCAACAAACCAACAAGCCAACAATCCAACAAACCAACAAACTAACAAACCAACAAACCAACAAACCAAAAAGCCAACAAACCAACAAACCAACAAGCCAACAAGCCAACAAACCAACAAACCAACAAACCAAGTAACCAAAAAGCCAACAAACTAACAAACCAACAAGCCAACAAGACAACAAACCAACAAACCAACAAACCAACAAACCAACAAACCAACAAACCAACAAACCAACAAACCAACAAACCAACAAACCAATAAACCAAAAAACCAACAAACCAACAAGCCAACAATCCAACAAACCAACAAACTAACAAACCAACAAACGAACTAACCAACAAACCAACAAGCCAACAAGCCAACAAACCAACAAACCAACAAACCCACAAACCAACAAACTAACAAACCAACAAGCCAAAAAACCAACAAACCAACAAGCCAACAAACCAACAAACCAACAAACCAACATGCCAACAAACCAACAAACTAAGTAACCAACAAGCCAACAAACCAACAAACTAACAAACCAACAAACGAACTAACCAACAAACCAACAAGCCAACAAGCCAACAAACCAATAAACCAACAAACCAACAAACTAAGTAACCAACAAGCCAACAAACCAACAAACCAACAAGCCAACAAGCCAACAAACCAACAAACCAACAAGCCAACAAACCAACAAACCAACAAACCAACAAACCAAAAAACCAACAAACCAACAAACCAACAAGCCAACAAACCAACAAACCAACAAGCCAACAAGCCAACAAACCAACAAACCAACAAACCAACAAACCAACAAA
Organism: Atherix ibis; assembly: GCA_958298945.1. Taxonomy (NCBI): domain Eukaryota; kingdom Metazoa; phylum Arthropoda; class Insecta; order Diptera; family Athericidae; genus Atherix; species Atherix ibis. The sequence goes on from OY282608.1 coordinate 93,572,488, forward strand.
CCAACAAGCCAACAAACCAAAAAACCAACAAGCCAACAAACCAACAAACCAACAAACCAACAAACCAACAAACCAACAAACCAACAAGCCAACAAGCCAACAAACCAACAAGCTAACAAACCAACAAGCCAACTAACCAACAAACCAACAAACCAAGTAACCAAAAAGCCAACAAACTAACAAACCAACAAGCCAACAAGCCAACAAACCAACAAACCAACAAAGCAACAAGCCAACAAGCCAACAAACCAACAAACCAACAAGCCAACAAACCAACAAACCAACAAGCCAACAAGCCAACAAACCAACAAGCCAGCAAACCAACAAACCAAAAAAGTCACAAACCAACAAGCCAACAAGCCAACAAACCAACAAGCCAACAAACCAATAAACCAACAAAGCAACTAGCCAACAAGCCAACAAGCCAACAAACCAACAAACCAACAAGCCAACAAACCAACAAACCAACAAGCCAACAAGCCAACAAACCAACAAACCAACAAACCAAGTAACCGAAAAGCTAACAAACTAACAAACCAACAAGCCAACAAGCCAACAAACCAACAAACCAACAAACCAACAAACTAAGTAACCAACAAGCCAACAAACCAACAAACTAACAAACCAACAAACGAACTAACCAACAAACCAACAAGCCAACAAGCCAACAAACCAACAAAACAACAAACCAACAAACCAACAAACTAAGTAACCAACAAGCCAACAAACCAACAAACCAACAAGCCAACAAGCCAACAAACCAACAAACCAACAAGCCAACAAACCAACAAACCAACAAACCAAAAAACCAACAAACCAACAAACCAACAAACTAAGTCACCAACAAGCCAACAAACCAACAAACCAACAAGCCAACAAACCAACAAACCAACAAACCAACATGCCAACAAACCAACAAACTAAGTAACCAACAAGCCAACAAACCAACAAACTAACAAACCAACAAACGAACTAACCAACAAACCAACAAGCCAACAAGCCAACAAACCAATAAACCAACAAACCAACAAACTAAGTAACCAACAAGCCAACAAACCAACAAACCAACAAGCCAACAAGCCAACAAACCAACAAACCAACAAGCCAACAAACCAACAAACCAACAAACCAAAAAACCAACAAACCAACAAACCAACAAACCAACAAATCAACAAACCAACAAGCCAACAAGCCAACAAACCAACAAACCAACAAACCAACAAGCCAACAAACCAACAAGCCAACAAGTCAACAAACCAACAAACCAACAAAGCAACAAGCTAACAAGCCCACAAACCAACAAGCCAACAAACCAACAAACCAACAAGCCAACAAGCCAACAAACCAACAAACCAACAAACCAACAAACCAACAAGCCAACAAACCAACAAACCAACAAGCCAACAAACCAACAAACCAACAAACCAACAAACCAACAAGCCAGCAAGCCAACAAACCAACAAGCCAACAAACCAACAAGCCAACAAACCAACAAACCAACAAACCAAGTAACCAATAAGCCAACAAACTAACAAACCAACAAGCTAACAAGCCAACAAACCAACAAACCAATAAAGCAACAAGCCAACAAGCCAACAAACCAACAAACCAACAAGCCAACAAACCAACAAACCAACAACCCAACAAGCCAACAAACCAACAAACCAACAAGCCAGCAAAGCAACAAACCAAAAACTCACAAACCAACAAGCCAAAAAGCCAACAAACCAACAAGCCAACAAACCAATAAACCAACAAAGCAACAAGCCAACAAGCCAACAAACCAACAAACCAACAAGCCAACAAACCAACAAACCAACAAGCCAACAAGACAACAAACCAACAAACCAACAAACCAACAAACCAACAAACCAACAAACCAACAAACCAACAAACCAACAAACCAATAAACCAAAAAACCAACAAACCAACAAGCCAACAATCCAACAAACCAACAAACGAACAAACCAACAAACGAACTAACCAACAAACCAACAAGCCAACAAGCCAACAAACCAAAAAACCAACAAACCAACAAGCCAACAAACCAACAAACCAACAAACCAACATGCCAACAAACCAACAAACTAAGTAACCAACAAGCCAACAAACCAACAAACTAACAAACCAACAAACGAACTAACCAACAAACCAACAAGCCAACAAGCCAACAAACCAATAAACCAACAAACCAACAAACTAAGTCACCAACAAGCCAACAAACCAACAAACCAACAAGCCAACAAGCCAACAAACCAACAAACCAACAAGCCAACAAACCAACAAACCAACAAACCAAAAAACCAACAAACCAACAAACCAACAAACCAACAAATCAACAAACCAACAAGCCAACAAGCCAACAAACCAACAAACCAACAAACCAACAAGCCAACAAACCAACAAGCCAACAAGCCAACAAACCAACAAACCAACAAAGCAACAAGCTAACAAGCCAACAAACCAACAAACCAACAAGCCAACAAACCAACAAACCAACAAGCCAACAAGCCAACAAACCAACAAACCAACAAACCAACAAACCAACAAACCAACAAACCAACAAGCCAACAAACCAAAAAACCAACAAGCCAACAAACCAACAAACCAACAAACCAACAAACCAACAAGCCAACAAGCCAACAAACCAACAAGCCAACAAACCAACAAGCCAACTAACCAACAAACCAACAAACCAAGTAACCAAAAAGCCAACAAACTAACAAACCAACAAGCCAACAAGCCAACAAACCAACAAACCAACAAAGCAACAAGCCAACAAGCCAACAAACCAACAAACCAACAAGCCAACAAACCAACAAACCAACAAGCCAACAAGCCAACAAACCAACAAGCCAGCAAACCAACAAACCAAAAAAGTCACAAACCAACAAGCCAACAAGCCAACAAACCAACAAGCCAACAAACCAATAAACCAACAAAGCAACAAGCCAACAAGCCAACAAGCCAACAAACCAACAAACCAACAAGCCAACAAACCAACAAACCAACAAGCCAACAAGCCAACAAACCAACAAACCAACAAACCAAGTAACCGAAAAGCTAACAAACTAACAAACCAACAAGCCAACAAACCAACAAACCAACAAACCAACAAACCAACAAACTAAGTAACCAACAAGCCAACAAACCAACAAACTAACAAACCAACAAACGAACTAACCAACAAACCAACAAGCCAACAAGCCAACAAACCAACAAAACAACAAACCAACAAACCAACAAACTAAGTAACCAACAAGCCAACAAACCAACAAACCAACAAGCCAACAAGCCAACAAACCAACAAACCAACAAGCCAACAAACCAACAAACCAACAAACCAAAAAACCAACAAACCAACAAACCAACAAACTAAGTAACCAACAAGCCAACAAACCAACAAACCAACAAGCCAACAAACCAACAAACCAACAAACCAACATGCCAACAAACCAACAAACTAAGTAACCAACAAGCCAACAAACCAACAAACTAACAAACCAACAAACGAACTAACCAACAAACCAACAAGCCAACAAGCCAACAAACCAATAAACCAACAAACCAACAAACTAAGTAACCAACAAGCCAACAAACCAACAAACCAACAAGCCAACAAGCCAACAAACCAACAAACCAACAAGCCAACAAACCAACAAACCAAAAAACCAACAAACCAACAAACCAACAAACCAACAAATCAACAAACCAACAAGCCAACAAGCCAACAAACCAACAAACCAACAAACCAACAAGCCAACAAACCAACAAGCCAACAAGTCAACAAACCAACAAACCAACAAAGCAACAAGCTAACAAGCCAACAAACCAACAAGCCAACAAACCAACAAACCAACAAGCCAACAAGCCAACAAACCAACAAACTAACAAACCAACAAACCAACAAGCCAACAAACCAACAAACCAACAAGCCAACAAACCAACAAACCAACAAACCAACAAACCAACAAGCCAGCAAGCCAACAAACCAACAAGCCAACAAACCAACAAGCCAACAAACCAACAAACCAACAAACCAAGTAACCAAAAAGCCAACAAACTAACAAACCAACAAGCCAACAAGCCAACAAACCAACAAACCAATAAAGCAACAAGCCAACAAGCCAACAAACCAACAAACCAACAAGCCAACAAACCAACAAACCAACAACCCAACAAGCCAACAAACCAACAAACCAACAAGCCAGCAAAGCAACAAGCCAACAAACCAATAAACCAACAAAGCAACAAGCCAACAAGCCAACAAACCAACAAACCAACATGCCAACAAACCAACAAACCAACAAGCCAACAAGCCAACAAACCAACAAACCAACAAACCAAGTAACCGAAAAGCTAACAAACTAACAAACCAACAAGCCAACAAGCCAACAAACCAACAAACCAACAAACCAACAAACTAAGTAACCAACAAGCCAACAAACCAACAAACTAACAAACCAACAAACGAACTAACCAACAAACCAACAAGCCAACAAGCCAACAAACCAACAAAACAATAAACCAACAAACCAACAAACCAACAAGCCAACAAACCAACAAGCCAACAAACCAACAAACCAAGTAACCAAAAAGCCAACAAACTAACAAACCAACAAGCCAACAAGCCAACAAACCAACAAAGCAGCAAGCCAACAAGCCAAACAAAACAACAAACCAACAAGCCAACAAACCAACAAACCAAAAAGCCTACAAGCCAACAAACCAACAAACCAACAAACCAACAAGCCAATAAACCAACAAACAAATAAACCAACAAACCAACAAACAAATAAACCAACAAACCAACAAATCAAACAAACCAACAAACCAACAAACCAACAAACCAACAAATCAACAACCCAACAAGCCAACAAGCCAACAAACCAACAAACCAACAAACCAACAAGCCAACAAACCAACAAGCCAACAAGTCAACAAACCAACAAACCAACAAAGCAACAAGCTAACAAGCCAACAAACCAACAAGCCAACAAACCAACAAACCAACAAGCCAACAAGCCAACAAACCAACAAACCAACAAACCAACAAACCAACAAGCCAACAAACCAACAAACTAACAAGCCAACAAACCAACAAACCAACAAACCAACAAACCAACAAGCCAGCAAGCCAACAAACCAACAAGCCAACAAACCAACAAGCCAACAAACCAACAAACCAACAAACCAAGTAACCAATAAGCCAACAAACTAACAAACCAACAAGCCAACAAGCCAACAAACCAACAAACCAATAAAGCAACAAGCCAACAAGCCAACAAACCAACAAACCAACAAGCCAACAAACCAACAAACCAACAACCCAACAAGCCAACAAACCAACAAAGCAACAAGCCAGCAAAGCAACAAACCTAAAACTCACAAACCAACAAGCCAACAAGCCAACAAACCAACAAGCCAACAAACCAATAAACTAACAAAGCAACAAGCCAACAAGCCAACAAACCAACAAACCAACAAGCCAACAAACCAACAAAACAACAAGCCAACAAGACAACAAACCAACAAACTAACAAACCAACAAACCAACAAACCAACAAACCAACAAACCAACAAACCAATAAACCGAAAAACCAACAAACCAACAAGCCAACAATCCAACAAACCAACAAACTAACAAACCAACAAACGAACTAACCAACAAACCAACAAGCCAACAAGCCAACAAACCAACAAACCAACAAACCCACAAACCAACAAACTAACAAACCAACAAGCCAAAAAACCAACAAACCAACAAGCCAACAAACCAACAAACCAACAAACCAACATGCCAACAAACCAACAAACTAAGTAACCAACAAGCCAACAAACCAACAAACTAACAAACCAACAAACGAACTAACCAACAAACCAACAAGCCAACAAGCCAACAAACCAATAAAGCAACAAACCAACAAACTAAGTCACCAACAAGCCAACAAACCAACAAACCAACAAGCCAACAAGCCAACAAACCAACAAACCAACAAGCCAACAAACCAACAAACCAACAAACCAAAAAACCAACAAACCAACAAACCAACAAACCAACAAATCAACAAACCAACAAGCCAACAAGCCAACAAACCAACAAACCTACAAACCAACAAGCCAACAAACCAACAAGCCAACAAGCCAACAAACCAACAAACCAACAAAGCAACAAGCTAACAAGCCAACAAACGAACAAACCAACAAGCCAACAAACCAACAAACCAACAAGCCAACAAGCCAACAAACCAACAAACCAACAAACCAACAAACCAACAAACCAACAAACCAACAAGCCAACAAACCAAAAAACCAACAAGCCAACAAACCAACAAACCAACAAACCAACAAACCAACAAGCCAACAAGCCAACAAACCAACAAGCCAACAAAGCAACAAGCCAACTAACCAACAAACCAACAAACCAAGTAACCAAAAAGCCAACAAACTAACAAACCAACAAGCCAACAAGCCAACAAACCAACAAACCAACAAAGCAACAAGCCAACAAGCCAACAAACCAACAAACCAATAAGCCAACAAACCAACAAACCAACAAGCCAACAAGCCAACAAACCAACAAGCCAGCAAACCAACAAACCAAAAAAGTCACAAACCAACAAGCCAACAAGCCAACAAACCAACAAGCCAACAAACCAATAAACCAACAAAGCAACAAGCCAACAAGCCAACAAGCCAACAAACCAACAAACCAACAAGCCAACAAACCAACAAACCAACAAGCCAACAAGCCAACAAACCAACAAACCAACAAACCAAGTAACCGAAAAGCTAACAAACTAACAAACCAACAAGCCAACAAGCCAACAAACCAACAAACCAACAAACCAACAAACTAAGTAACCAACAAGCCAACAAACCAACAAACTAACAAACCAACAAACGAACTAACCAACAAACCAACAAGCCAACAAGCCAACAAACCAACAAAACAACAAACCAACAAACCAACAAACTAAGTAACCAACAAGCCAACAAACCAACAAACCAACAAGCCAACAAGCCAACAAACCAACAAACCAACAAGCCAACAAACCAACAAACCAACAAACCAAAAAACCAACAAACCAACAAACCAACAAACTAAGTAACCAACAAGCCAACAAACCAACAAACCAACAAGCCAACAAACCAACAAACCAACAAACCAACATGCCAACAAACCAACAAACTAAGTAACCAACAAGCCAACAAACCAACAAACTAACAAACCAACAAACGAACTAACCAACAAACCAACAAGCCAACAAGCCAACAAACCAATAAACCAACAAACCAACAAACTAAGTAACCAACAAGCCAACAAACCAACAAACCAACAAGCCAACAAGCCAACAAACCAACAAACCAACAAGCCAACAAACCAACAAACCAAAAAACCAACAAACCAACAAACCAACAAACCAACAAATCAACAAACCAACAAGCCAACAAGCCAACAAACCAACAAACCAACAAACCAACAAGCCAACAAACCAACAAGCCAACAAGTCAACAAACCAACAAACCAACAAAGCAACAAGCTAACAAGCCAACAAACCAACAAGCCAACAAACCAACAAACCAACAAGCCAACAAGCCAACAACCCAACAAACTAACAAACCAACAAACCAACAAGCCAACAAACCAACAAACCAACAAGCCAACAAACCAACAAACCAACAAACCAACAAACCAACAAGCCAGCAAGCCAACAAACCAACAAGCCAACAAACCAACAAGCCAACAAACCAACAAAACAACAAACCAAGTAACCAAAAAGCCAACAAACTAACAAACCAACAAGCCAACAAGCCAACAAACCAACAAACCAATAAAGCAACAAGCCAACAAGCCAACAAACCAACAAACCAACAAGCCAACAAACCAACAAACCAACAACCCAACAAGCCAACAAACCAACAAACCAACAAGCCAGCAAAGCAACAAACCAAAAACTCACAAACCAACAAGCCAACAAGCCAACAAACCAACAAGCCAACAAACCAATAAACCAACAAAGCAACAAGCCAACAAGCCAACAAACCAACAAACCAACAAGCCAACAAACCAACAAACCAACAAGCCAACAAGCCAACAAACCAACAAACCAACAAACCAAGTAACCGAAAAGCTAACAAACTAACAAACCAACAAGCCAACAAACCAACAAACCAACAAACCAACAAACTAAGTAACCAACAAGCCAACAAACCAACAAACTAACAAACCAACAAACGAACTAACCAACAAACCAACAAGCCAACAAGCCAACAAACCAACAAAACAATAAACCAACAAACCAACAAACCAACAAGCCAACAAACCAACAAGCCAACAAACCAACAAACCAAGTAACCAAAAAGCCAACAAACTAACAAACCAACAAGCCAACAAGCCAACAAACCAACAAACCAACAAAGCAGCAAGCCAACAAGCCAAACAAAACAACAAACCAACAAGCCAACAAACCAACAAACCAACAAGCCTACAAGCCAACAAACCAACAAACCAACAAACCAACAAGCCAACAAACCAACAAACCAAAAACCGACAAACCAACAAACCAACAAGCCAACAAGCCAACAAACCAACAAACCAACAAGCCAACAAACCAACAAACCAACAAACTAAGTAACCAACAAGCTAACAAACCAACAAACTAACAAGCCACCAAGCCAACAAACCAACAAACTAACAAGCCAACAAACCAACATACTAACAAACCAAAAAACCAACAAACCAACAAACCAACAAACCAACAAACCAACAAACCAACAAACCAATAAGCCAACAAACCAACAAACCAACAAACCAACAAACCAAGTAACCAAAAAGCCAACAAACTCACAAACCAACAAGCCAACAAGCCAACAAACCAACAAGCCAACAAACCAACAAACCAACAAAGCAATAAGCCAACAAGCCAACAAACCAACAAACCAACAAACCAAAATACCAACAAACCAACAAACTAAGTAACCAACAAGGCAACAAACCAACAAATTAACAAGCCAACAAGCCAACAAACCAACAAACCAACAAACCAACAAACCAACAAACCAAGTAACCAACAACCAACAAACCATCAAACGAACAAAACAACAAACCAACAAACCAACAAACCAACAAGCCAACAAACCAACAAACAAATAAACCAACAAACCAACAAACAAATAAACCAACAAACCAACAAATCAAACAAACCAACAAACCAACAAACCAACAAACTAACAAACCAACAAGCCAACAAACCAACAAACCAACAAGCCAACAAACCAACAAACTAAGTAACGAACAAGCCAACAAACCAACAAACCAAGTAACCAAAAAGCCAACAAACTAACAAACCAACAAGCCAACAAACCAACAAGCCAACAAACCAACAAACCAACAAGCCAACAAACCAACAAACCAAAAAACCAACAAACCAAAAAACCAACAACCAACAAGCCAACAAGCCAACAAACCAACAAACCAACAAGCCAACAAGCCAACAAACCAACAAACCAACATGCCAACAAACCAACATACCAACAAACCAAAAAACCAACAAACCAACAAACCAACAAACCAACAAACCAACAAACCAACAAACCAACAAGCCAACAAACCAACAAACCAACAAACCAAGTAACCAACAAGCCTACAAGCCAACAAACCAACAAACCAACAAACCAACAAGCCAACAAACCAACAAACCAAAAACCGACAAACCAACAAACCAACAAGCCAACAAGCCAACAAACCAACAAACCAACAAGCCAACAAACCAACAAACCAACAAACTAAGTAACCAACAAGCTAACAAACCAACAAATTAACAAGCCACCAAGCCAACAAACCAACAAACTAACAAGCCAACAAACCAACATACTAACAAACCAAAAAACCAACAAACCAACAAACCAACAAACCAACAAACCAACAAACCAACAAACCAATAAGCCAACAAACCAACAAACCAACAAACCAACAAACCAAGTAACCAAAAAGCCAATAAACTCACAAACCAACAAGCCAACAAGCCAACAAACCAACAAGCCAACAAACCAACAAACCAACAAAGCAATAAGCCAACAAGCCAACAAACCAACAAACCAACAAACCAAAATACCAACAAACCAACAAACTAAGTAACCAACAAGGCAACAAACCAACAAATTAACAAGCCAACAAGCCAACAAACCAACAAACCAACAAACCAACAAACCAAGTAACCAACAACCAACAAACCATCAAACGAACAAAGCAACAAACCAACAAACCAACAAACCAACAAGCCAACAAACCAACAAACAAATAAACCAACAAACCAACAAGCCAACAAACCAACAAACCAATAAAGCAACAAGCCAACAAGCCAACAAACCAACAAACCAACAAGCCAACAAACCAACAAACCAACAACCCAACAAGCCAACAAACCAACAAACCAACAAGCCAGCAAAGCAACAAACCAAAAACTCACAAACCAACAAGCCAACAAGCCAACAAACCAACAAGCCAACAAACCAATAAACCAACAAAGCAACAAGCCAACAAGCCAACAAACCAACAAACCAACAAGCCAACAAACCAACAAACCAACAAGCCAACAAGACAACAAACCAACAAACTAACAAACCAACAAACCAACAAACCAACAAACCAACAAACCAACAAACCAATAAACCGAAAAACCAACAAACCAACAAGCCAACAATCCAACAAACCAACAAACTAACAAACCAACAAACGAACTAACCAACAAACCAACAAGCCAACAAGCCAACAAACCAACAAACCAACAAACCCACAAACCAACAAACTAACAAACCAACAAGCCAAAAAACCAACAAACCAACAAGCCAACAAACCAACAAACCAACAAACCAACAAACCAACAAACCAACAAACCAACAAATCAACAAACCAACAAGCCAACAAGCCAACAAACCAACAAACCAACAAACCAACAAGCCAACAAACCAACAAGCCAACAAGCCAACAAACCAACAAACCAACAAAGCAACAAGCTAACAAGCCAACAAACCAACAAACCAACAAGCCAACAAACCAACAAACCAACAAGCCAACAAGCCAACAAACCAACAAACCAACAAACCAACAAACCAACAAACCAACAAACCAACAAGCCAACAAACCAAAAAACCAACAAGCCAACAAACCAACAAACCAACAAACCAACAAACCAACAAGCCAACAAGCCAACAAACCAACAAGCCAACAAACCAACAAGCCAACTAACCAACAAACCAACAAACCAAGTAACCAAAAAGCCAACAAACTAACAAACCAACAAGCCAACAAGCCAACAAACCAACAAACCAACAAAGCAACAAGCCAACAAGCCAACAAACCAACAAACCAACAAGCCAACAAACCAACAAACCAACAAGCCAACAAGCCAACAAACCAACAAGCCAGCAAACCAACAAACCAAAAAAGTCACAAACCAACAAGCCAACAAGCCAACAAACCAACAAGCCAACAAACCAATAAACCAACAAAGCAACAAGCCAACAAGCCAACAAGCCAACAAACCAACAAACCAACAAGCCAACAAACCAACAAACCAACAAGCCAACAAGCCAACAAACCAACAAACCAACAAACCAAGTAACCGAAAAGCTAACAAACTAACAAACCAACAAGCCAACAAGCCAACAAACCAACAAACCAACAAACCAACAAACTAAGTAACCAACAAGCCAACAAACCAACAAACTAACAAACCAACAAACGAACTAACCAACAAACCAACAAGCCAACAAGCCAACAAACCAACAAAACAACAAACCAACAAACTAAGTAACCAACAAGCCAACAAACCAACAAACCAACAAGCCAACAAGCCAACAAACCAACAAACCAACAAGCCAACAAACCAACAAACCAACAAACCAAAAAACCAACAAACCAACAAACCAACAAACTAAGTAACCAACAAGCCAACAAACCAACAAACCAACAAGCCAACAAACCAACAAACCAACAAACCAACATGCCAACAAACCAACAAACTAAGTAACCAACAAGCCAACAAACCAACAAACTAACAAACCAACAAACGAACTAACCAACAAACCAACAAGCCAACAAGCCAACAAACCAATAAACCAACAAACCAACAAACTAAGTAACCAACAAGCCAACAAACCAACAAACCAACAAGCCAACAAACCAACAAACCAACAAACCAACATGCCAACAAACCAACAAACTAAGTAACCAACAAGCCAACAAACCAACAAACTAACAAACCAACAAACGAACTAACCAACAAACCAACAAGCCAACAAGCCAACAAACCAACAAACCAACAAGCCAACAAACCAACAAACCAAAAAACCAACAAACCAACAAACCAACAAACCAACAAATCAACAAACCAACAAGCCAACAAGCCAACAAACCAACAAACCAACAAACCAACAAGCCAACAAACCAACAAGCCAACAAGTCAACAAACCAACAAACCAACAAAGCAACAAGCTAACAAGCCAACAAACCAACAAGCCAACAAACCAACAAACCAACAAGCCAACAAGCCAACAACCCAACAAACTAACAAACCAACAAACCAACAAGCCAACAAACCAACAAACCAACAAGCCAACAAACCAACAAACCAACAAACCAACAAACCAACAAGCCAGCAAGCCAACAAACCAACAAGCCAACAAACCAACAAGCCAACAAACCAACAAACCAACAAACCAAGTAACCAAAAAGCCAACAAACCAACAAACCAAAAAACCAACAAACCAAAAAACCAACAACCAACAAGCCAACAAGCCAACAAACCAACAAACCAACAAGCCAACAAGCCAACAAACCAACAAACCAACATGCCAACAAACCAACATACCAACAAACCAAAAAACCAACAAACCAACAAACCAACAAACCAACAAACCAACAAACCAACAAACCAACAAGCCAACAAACCAACAAACCAACAAACCAAGTAACCAACAAGCCTACAAGCCAACAAACCAACAAACCAACAAACCAACAAGCCAACAAACCAACAAACCAAAAACCGACAAACCAACAAACCAACAAGCCAACAAGCCAACAAACCAACAAACCAACAAGCCAACAAACCAACAAACCAACAAACTAAGTAACCAACAAGCTAACAAACCAACAAATTAACAAGCCACCAAGCCAACAAACCAACAAACTAACAAGCCAACAAACCAACATACTAACAAACCAAAAAACCAACAAACCAACAAACCAACAAACCAACAAACCAACAAACCAACAAACCAATAAGCCAACAAACCAACAAACCAACAAACCAACAAACCAAGTAACCAAAAAGCCAATAAACTCACAAACCAACAAGCCAACAAGCCAACAAACCAACAAGCCAACAAACCAACAAACCAACAAAGCAATAAGCCAACAAGCCAACAAACCAACAAACCAACAAACCAAAATACCAACAAACCAACAAACTAAGTAACCAACAAGGCAACAAACCAACAAATTAACAAGCCAACAAGCCAACAAACCAACAAACCAACAAACCAACAAACCAAGTAACCAACAACCAACAAACCATCAAACGAACAAAGCAACAAACCAACAAACCAACAAACCAACAAGCCAACAAACCAACAAACAAATAAACCAACAAACCAACAAGCCAACAAACCAACAAACCAATAAAGCAACAAGCCAACAAGCCAACAAACCAACAAACCAACAAGCCAACAAACCAACAAACCAACAACCCAACAAGCCAACAAACCAACAAACCAACAAGCCAGCAAAGCAACAAACCAAAAACTCACAAACCAACAAGCCAACAAGCCAACAAACCAACAAGCCAACAAACCAATAAACCAACAAAGCAACAAGCCAACAAGCCAACAAACCAACAAACCAACAAGCCAACAAACCAACAAACCAACAAGCCAACAAGACAACAAACCAACAAACTAACAAACCAACAAACCAACAAACCAACAAACCAACAAACCAACAAACCAATAAACCGAAAAACCAACAAACCAACAAGCCAACAATCCAACAAACCAACAAACTAACAAACCAACAAACGAACTAACCAACAAACCAACAAGCCAACAAGCCAACAAACCAACAAACCAACAAACCCACAAACCAACAAACTAACAAACCAACAAGCCAAAAAACCAACAAACCAACAAGCCAACAAACCAACAAACCAACAAACCAACAAACCAACAAACCAACAAACCAACAAATCAACAAACCAACAAGCCAACAAGCCAACAAACCAACAAACCAACAAACCAACAAGCCAACAAACCAACAAGCCAACAAGCCAACAAACCAACAAACCAACAAAGCAACAAGCTAACAAGCCAACAAACCAACAAACCAACAAGCCAACAAACCAACAAACCAACAAGCCAACAAGCCAACAAACCAACAAACCAACAAACCAACAAACCAACAAACCAACAAACCAACAAGCCAACAAACCAAAAAACCAACAAGCCAACAAACCAACAAACCAACAAACCAACAAACCAACAAGCCAACAAGCCAACAAACCAACAAGCCAACAAACCAACAAGCCAACTAACCAACAAACCAACAAACCAAGTAACCAAAAAGCCAACAAACTAACAAACCAACAAGCCAACAAGCCAACAAACCAACAAACCAACAAAGCAACAAGCCAACAAGCCAACAAACCAACAAACCAACAAGCCAACAAACCAACAAACCAACAAGCCAACAAGCCAACAAACCAACAAGCCAGCAAACCAACAAACCAAAAAAGTCACAAACCAACAAGCCAACAAGCCAACAAACCAACAAGCCAACAAACCAATAAACCAACAAAGCAACAAGCCAACAAGCCAACAAGCCAACAAACCAACAAACCAACAAGCCAACAAACCAACAAACCAACAAGCCAACAAGCCAACAAACCAACAAACCAACAAACCAAGTAACCGAAAAGCTAACAAACTAACAAACCAACAAGCCAACAAGCCAACAAACCAACAAACCAACAAACCAACAAACTAAGTAACCAACAAGCCAACAAACCAACAAACTAACAAACCAACAAACGAACTAACCAACAAACCAACAAGCCAACAAGCCAACAAACCAACAAAACAACAAACCAACAAACTAAGTAACCAACAAGCCAACAAACCAACAAACCAACAAGCCAACAAGCCAACAAACCAACAAACCAACAAGCCAACAAACCAACAAACCAACAAACCAAAAAACCAACAAACCAACAAACCAACAAACTAAGTAACCAACAAGCCAACAAACCAACAAACCAACAAGCCAACAAACCAACAAACCAACAAACCAACATGCCAACAAACCAACAAACTAAGTAACCAACAAGCCAACAAACCAACAAACTAACAAACCAACAAACGAACTAACCAACAAACCAACAAGCCAACAAGCCAACAAACCAATAAACCAACAAACCAACAAACTAAGTAACCAACAAGCCAACAAACCAACAAACCAACAAGCCAACAAACCAACAAACCAACAAACCAACATGCCAACAAACCAACAAACTAAGTAACCAACAAGCCAACAAACCAACAAACTAACAAACCAACAAACGAACTAACCAACAAACCAACAAGCCAACAAGCCAACAAACCAACAAACCAACAAGCCAACAAACCAACAAACCAAAAAACCAACAAACCAACAAACCAACAAACCAACAAATCAACAAACCAACAAGCCAACAAGCCAACAAACCAACAAACCAACAAACCAACAAGCCAACAAACCAACAAGCCAACAAGTCAACAAACCAACAAACCAACAAAGCAACAAGCTAACAAGCCAACAAACCAACAAGCCAACAAACCAACAAACCAACAAGCCAACAAGCCAACAACCCAACAAACTAACAAACCAACAAACCAACAAGCCAACAAACCAACAAACCAACAAGCCAACAAACCAACAAACCAACAAACCAACAAACCAACAAGCCAGCAAGCCAACAAACCAACAAGCCAACAAACCAACAAGCCAACAAACCAACAAACCAACAAACCAAGTAACCAAAAAGCCAACAAACTAACAAACCAACAAGCCAACAAGCCAACAAACCAACAAACCAATAAAGCAACAAGCCAACAAGCCAACAAACCAACAAACCAACAAGCCAACAAACCAACAAACCAACAACCCAACAAGCCAACAAACCAACAAACCAACAAGCCAGCAAAGCAACAAACCAAAAACTCACAAACCAACAAGCCAACAAGCCAACAAACCAACAAGCCAACAAACCAATAAACCAACAAAGCAACAAGCCAACAAGCCAACAAACCAACAAACCAACAAGCCAACAAACCAACAAACCAACAAGCCAACAAGCCAACAAACCAACAAACCAACAAACCAAGTAACCGAAAAGCTAACAAACTAACAAACCAACAAGCCAACAAGCCAACAAACCAACAAACCAACAAACCAACAAACTAAGTAACCAACAAGCCAACAAACCAACAAACTAACAAACCAACAAACGAACTAACCAACAAACCAACAAGCCAACAAGCCAACAAACCAACAAAACAATAAACCAACAAACCAACAAACCAACAAGCCAACAAACCAACAAGCCAACAAACCAACAAACCAAGTAACCAAAAAGCCAACAAACTAACAAACCAACAAGCCAACAAGCCAACAAACCAACAAACCAACAAAGCAGCAAGCCAAGAAGCCAAACAAAACAACAAACCAACAAGCCAACAAACCAACAAACCAACAAGCCTACAAGCCAACAAACCAACAAACCAACAAACCAACAAGCCAACAAACCAACAAACCAAAAACCGACAAACCAACAAACCAACAAGCCAACAAGCCAACAAACCAACAAACCAACAAGCCAACAAACCAACAAACCAACAAACTAAGTAACCAACAAGCTAACAAACCAACAAACTAACAAGCCACCAAGCCAACAAACCAACAAACTAACAAGCCAACAAACCAACATACTAACAAACCAAAAAACCAACAAACCAACAAACCAACAAACCAACAAACCAACAAACCAACAAACCAATAAGCCAACAAACCAACAAACCAACAAACCAACAAACCAAGTAACCAAAAAGCCAACAAACTCACAAACCAACAAGCCAACAAGCCAACAAACCAACAAGCCAACAAACCAACAAACCAACAAAGCAATAAGCCAACAAGCCAACAAACCAACAAACCAACAAACCAAAATACCAACAAACCAACAAACTAAGTAACCAACAAGGCAACAAACCAACAAATTAACAAGCCAACAAGCCAACAAACCAACAAACCAACAAACCAACAAACCAACAAACCAAGTAACCAACAACCAACAAACCATCAAACGAACAAAACAACAAACCAACAAACCAACAAACCAACAAGCCAACAAACCAACAAACAAATAAACCAACAAACCAACAAACAAATAAACCAACAAACCAACAAATCAAACAAACCAACAAACCAACAAACCAACAAACCAACAAACCAACAAAGCAATAAGCCAACAAGCCAACAAACCAACAAACCAACAAACCAAAATACCAACAAACCAACAAACTAAGTAACCAACAAGGCAACAAACCAACAAATTAACAAGCCAACAAGCCAACAAACCAACAAACCAACAAACCAACAAACCAACAAACCAAGTAACCAACAACCAACAAACCATCAAACGAACAAAACAACAAACCAACAAACCAACAAACCAACAAGCCAACAAACCAACAAACAAATAAACCAACAAACCAACAAACAAATAAACCAACAAACCAACAAATCAAACAAACCAACAAACCAACAAACCAACAAACCAACAAACTAACAAACCAACAAGCCAACAAACCAACAAACCAACAAGCCAACAAACCAACAAACTAAGTAACGAACAAGCCAACAAACCAACAAACCAAGTAACCAAAAAGCCAACAAACTAACAAACCAACAAGCCAACAAACCAACAAGCCAACAAACCAACAAACCAACAAGCCAACAAACCAAGAAACCAAAAAACCAACAAACCAACAAACCAAAAAACCAACAACCAACAAGCCAACAAGCCAACAAACCAACAAACCAACAAGCCAACAAACCAACAAACCAACAAACTAAGTAACCAACAAGCCAACAAACCAACAAACCAACAAGCCAACAAGCCAACAAACCAACAAACCAACATGCCAACAAACCAACATACCAACAAACCAAAAAACCAACAAACCAACAAACCAACAAACCAACAAACCAACAAACCAACAAGCCAACAAACCAACAAACCAACAAACCAAGTAACCAAAAAGCCAACAAACTCACAAACCAACAAGCCAACAAGCCAACAAACCAACAAGCCATTAAACCAATAAACCAACAAAGCAACAAGCCAACAAGCCAACAAACCAACAAACCAACAAGCCAAAAAACCAACAAACCAAGAAACCAACAAACCAACAAGCCAACAAACCAACAAACCAACAAACCAACAAGCCAACAAGCCAAGAAACCAACAAGCCAACAAACCAACAAGCCAACAAACCAACAAACCAACAAGCCAACAAACCAACAAACCAACAAACCAACAAACCAAGTAACCAAAAAGCCAACAAACTAACAAACCAACAAGCTAACAAGCCAACAAACCAACAAACCAACAAACCAACAAACCAACAGACCAACAAACCAACAAACCAATAAACCAAAAAACCAACAAATCAACAAGCCAACAAGCCAACAAACCAACAAACTAACAAACCAACAAACGAACTAACCAACAAACCAACAAGCCAACAAGCCAACAAACCAACAAGCCAACAAACCAACAAACCAACAAACTAACAAACCAACAAACCAACAAACCAATAACCAACAAAACAACAAACCAACATGCCAACAAACCAACAAACTAAGTAACCAACAAGCCAACAAACCAACAAACTAACAAACCAACAAACGAACTAACCAACAAACCAACAAACCAACAAGCCAACAAGCCAAAAAACCAACAAACCAACAAACCAACAAACTAAGTAGCCAACAAGCCAACAAACCAACAAACCAACAAGCCAACAAGCCAACAAACCAACAAACCAATAACCAACAAGCCAACAAACCAACAAACCCACAAGCCAACAAGCCAACAAACCAAAAAATCCACAAGCCAACAAACCAACAAACCAACAAACCAAAAAACCAACAAACCAACACACCAACAAACCAACAAACCAACAAAACAACAAGCCAACAAGCCAACAAACCAACAAACCAACAAACCAACAAGCCAACAAACTAACAAGCCAACAAACCAACAAACCAACAAACCAAGTAACCAAAAAGCCAACAAACTAACAAACCAACAAGCCAACAAGCCAATAAACTAACAAACCAACAAAGGAACAAGCTAACAAGCCAACAAACCAACAAACCAACAAACCAACAAACCAACAAACCAACAAGCCAACAAGCCAACAAACCAATTAACCAACAAACCAACAAGCCAACAAACCAACAAACCAACAAGCCAACAAACCAACAAACCAACAAACCAACAAACCAACAAGCCAACAAGCCAACAAACCAACAAACCAAGTAACCAAAAAGCCAACAAACTAACAAACCAACAAGCAAACAAACCAACAAACCAACAAAGCAACAAGCCAAAAAGCCAACAAGCCAACAAGCCAACAAAATAACAAACCAAGTAACCAAAAATCCAACAAACAAACAAACCAACAACCCAACAAACTAACAAGCCAACAAACCAACAAACCAACAAGCCAACAAACCAACAAACTAACAAACCAACAAACGAACTAACCAACAAACTAACAAGCCAACAAGCCAACAAACCAACAAACCAACAAACCAACAAACCAATAAACTAAGTAACCGACAAGCCAACAAACTAACAAACCAACAAGCCAACAAGCCAAGAAACCAACAAACCAACAAGCCAACAAACCAGCAAACCAACAAACCAAAAAACCAACAAACCAACAAACCAACAAATCAACAAACCAACAAACCAATAAACCAACAAGCCACCAAGCCAACAAACCAACAAACCAACAAACCAACAAGCCAACAAACGAAGAAGCCAACAAACCAACAAACCAACAAACCAAGTAACCAAAAAGCCAACAAACTAACAAACGAACAAGCCAACAAGCCTACAAACCAACAAACCAACAAAGCAACAAGCCAACAAGCCAACAAACCAACAAACCAACAAGCCAACAAACCAACAAACCAACAAGCCAACAAGCCAACAAACCAACAAATCAACAAACCAACAAGCCAACAAACCAACAAACCAACAAGCCAACAAACCAACAAACCAACAAACCAACAAACCAACAAGCCAACAAGCCAACAAACCAACAAGCCAACAAGCCAACAAACCAATTAACCAACAAACCAACAAACCAACAAACCAACAAACCAACAAGCCAACAAACCAACAAACCAACAAACCAACAAACCAACAAACCAACAAACCAACAAGCCAACAAGCCAACAAACCAACAAACCAAGTAACCAAAAAGCCAACAAACTAACAAACCAACAAGCAAACAAACCAACAAACCAACAAAGCAACAAGCCAAAAAGCCAACAAGCCAACAAGCCAACAAAATAACAAACCAAGTAACCAAAAATCCAACAAACAAACAAACCAACAACCCAACAAACTAACAAGCCAACAAACCAACAAACCAACAAGCCAACAAACCAACAAACCAAAAAACCAACAAACCAACAAACCAACAAACCAACAAACCAACAAACCAACAAGCCAACAAACCAACAAACCAACAAACCAACAAGCCAACAAACCAAAAAACCAAAAAACCAACAAACCAACAAACAAACAAGCCAACAAGCCAACAAACCAACAAACCAACAAGCCAACAAACCAACAAACCAACAAGCCAACAAACCAACATACCAACTAACCAAAAAACCAACAAACCAACAAACCTACAAACCAACAAACCAACAAACCAACAAGCCAACAAACCAACAAACCAACAAACCAACAAACCAAGTAACCAAAAAGCCAACAAACTCACAAACCAACAAGCCAACAAGCCAACAAACCAACAAGCCAACAAACCAACAAACCAACATGCCAACAAACCAACAAACCAACAAGCCAACAAGCCAACAAACCAACAAATTAACAAACCAAGTAACCAAAAAGCCAACAAGCTAACAAACCAACAAGCCACCAAGACAACAAACCAACAAACCAACAAACCAACAAACCAACAAACCAACAAACCAATAAACCAAAAAACCAACAAACCAGCAAGCCAACAAGCCAACAAACCAACAAACTAACAAACCAACAAACAAACTAACCAACAAACAAACAAGCCAACAAGCCAACAAGCCAACAAACCAACAAACCAACACACCAACAAACCAACAAACTAACAAACTAACAAACCAACAAACCAACAAACCAACAAACCAACAAGCCAACAAACTAACAAACCAACAAACCAACATGCCAACAAACCAACAAACTAAGTAACCAACAAGCCAACAAACCAACAAACTAACAAACCAACAAACGAACTAACCAACAAACTAACAAGCCAACAAGCCAACAAACCAACAAACCAACAAACCAACAAACCAACAAACCAACAAACTAAGTAACCAACAAGCCAACAAACTAACAAACCAACAAGCCAACAAGCCAAGAAACCAACAAACCAACAAGCCAACAAACCAACAAACCAACAAACCAAAAAACCAACAAACCAACAAACCAACAAATCAACAAACCAACAAACCAATAAACCAACAAGCCACCAAGCCAACAAACCAACAAACCAACAAACCAACAAGCCAACAAACGAAGAAGCCAACAAACCAACAAACCAACAAACCAAGTAACCAAAAAGCCAACAAACTAACAAACGAACAAGCCAACAAGCCTACAAACCAACAAACCAACAAAGCAACAAGCCAACAAGCCAACAAACCAACAAACCAACAAGCCAACAAACCAACAAACCAACAAGCCAACAAGCCAACAAACCAACAAATCAACAAACCAACAAGCCAACAAACCAACAAACCAACAAGCCAACAAACCAACAAACCAACAAACCAACAAACCAACAAGCCAACAAGCCAACAAACCAACAAGCCAACAAGCCAACAAGCCAACAAACCAACAAACCAACAAACCAAGTAACCAAAAAGCCAACAAACTAACAAACCAACAAGCCAACAAGCCAACAAACCAACAAACCAACAAACCAGCAAGCCAACAAACCAATAAACCAACAAACCAACAAACCAACAAGCCAACAAACCAACAAACCAACAAACCAACAAACCAACAAACCAACAATCCAAGTAACCAAAAAGCCAACAAACTCACAAACCAACAAGCCAACAAACCAACAAACCAACAAACTAAGTAACCAACAAGCCAACAAACCAACAAACCAACAAACCAACAAGCCAACAAGCCAACAAACCAACAAACCAACAAGCCAACAAACCAGCAAACCAATAAACCAAAAAACCAACAAACCAATAAACCAACAAACCAACAAACCAACAAACCAACAAGCCAACAAGCCGACAAACCAACATACCAACAAACCAACAAGCCAACAAACCAACAAGCCAACAAACTAACAAACCAACAAACCAAGTAACCAAAAAGCCAACAAACTAACAAACCAACAAACCAACAAGCCTACAAACCAACAAACCAACAAAGCAACAAGCCAACAAACCAAAAAAACCAACAAACCAACAAGCCAACAAACCAACAAACCAATAAGCCAACAAGCCAACAAACCAACAAACCAACAAACCAACAAGCCAACAAACCAATAAACCAACAAGCCAACAAACCAACAAACCAACAAACCAACAAGCCAACAAGCCAAGAAACCAACAAGCCAACAAACCAACAAGCCAACAAACCTACAAACCAACAAACCAAGAAACCAAAAAGCCAACAAACTAACAAACCAACAAGCCAACAAGCCAACAAACCAACAAACCAACAAAGCAACAAGCCAACAAGCCAACAAACTAACAAACCAATAAGCCAACAAGCCAATAAACCAACAAACCAACAAACCAACAAGCCAACAAATTAACAAACCAAAAAACTCACAAACCAACAAGCCAACAAGCCAACAAACCAACAAGCCAACAAACCAATAAACCAACAAAGCAACAAGTCAACAAGCCAACAAACCAACAAACCAACAAGCCAGCAAACCAACAAACCAACAAGCCAACAAGCCAACAAACCAACAAACCAACAAACCAAGTAAGCAAAAATCCAACAAACTAACAAACCAACAAGCTAACAAGCCAACAAACCAACAAACCAACAAACCAACAAACCAACAAACCAACAAACCAACAAACCAATAAACCAAAAAACCAACAAATCAACAAGCCAACAAGCCAACAAGCCAACAAACCAACAAACTAACAAACCAACAAACGAACTAACCAACAAACCAACAAGCCAACAAGCCAACAAACCAACAAGCCAACAAACCAACAAACCAACAAACTAACAAACTAACAAGCCAACAAACCAACAATCCAACAAGCCAACTAACCAACAAAACAACAAACCAACATGCCAACAAACCAACAAACTAAGTAACCAACAAGCCAACAAACCAACAAACTAACAAACCAACAAACGAACTAACCAACAAACCAACAAGCCAACAAGCCAACAAACCAACAAACCAACAAACCAACAAACCAACAAACTAAGTAGCCAACAAGCCAACAAACCAACAAACCAACAAGCCAACAAGCCAACAAACCAACAAACCAATAACCAACAAGCCAACAAACCAACAAACCAACAAGCCCACAAGCCAACAAACCAACAAACCCACAAGCCAACAAACCAACAAACCAACAAACCAAAAAACCAACAAACCAACACACCAACAAACCAACAAACCAACAAACCAACAAGCCAACAAGCCAACAAACCAACAAACCAACAAACCAACAAGCCAACAAACCAACAAGCCAACAAACCAACAAACCAACAAACCAAGTAACCAAAAAGCCAACAAACTAACAAACCAACAAGCCAACAAGCCAATAAACCAACAAACCAACAAAGCAACAAGCCAACAAGCCAACAAACCAACAAACCAACAAGCCAACAAACCAACAAACCAACAAGCCAACAAGCCAACAAACCAACAAACCAACAAACCAACAAGCCAACAAGCCAACAAACCAACAAACCAACAAGCCAACAAACCAACAAACCAACAAACCAACAAACCAACAAGCCAACAAGCCAACAAACCAACAAACCAAGTAACCAAAAAGCCAACAAACTAACAAACCAACAAGCAAACAAACCAACAAACCAACAAAGCAACAAGCCAAAAAGCCAACAAGCCAATAAACCACCAAACCAACAAACCAAGTAACCAACAAACCAACAAACCGTCAAACGAACAAAGCAACAAACCAACAAGCCAACAAGCCAACAAAATAACAAACCAAGTAACCAAAAAGCCAACAATCTAACAAACCAACAACCCAACAAACCAACAAGCCAACAAACCAACAAACCAACAAGCCAACAAACCAACAAACCAAAAAACCAACAAACCAACAAACCAACAAACCAACAAACCAACAAGCCAACAAGCCAACAAACCAACAAACCAACAAACCAACAAGCCAACAAAACAACAAACCAACATGCCAACAAACCAACAAACTAAGTAACCAACAAGCCAACAAACCAACAAACTAACAAACCAACAAACGAACTAACCAACAAACCAACAAGCCAACAAGCCAACAAACCAACAAACCAACAAACCAACAAACCAACAAACTAAGTAGCCAACAAGCCAACAAACCAACAAACCAACAAGCCAACAAGCCAACAAACCAACAAACCAATAACCAACAAGCCAACAAACCAACAAACCAACAAGCCAACAAGCCAACAAACCAACAAACCCACAAGCCAACAAACCAACAAACCAACAAACCAAAAAACCAACAAACCAACACACCAACAAACCAACAAACCAACAAACCAACAAGCCAACAAGCCAACAAACCAACAAACCAACAAACCAACAAGCCAACAAACCAACAAGCCAACAAACCAACAAACCAACAAACCAAGTAACCAAAAAGCCAACAAACTAACAAACCAACAAGCCAACAAGCCAATAAACCAACAAACCAACAAAGCAACAAGCCAACAAGCCAACAAACCAACAAACCAACAAGCCAACAAACCAACAAACCAACAAGCCAACAAGCCAACAAACCAACAAACCAACAAACCAACAAGCCAACAAGCCAACAAACCAACAAACCAACAAGCCAACAAACCAACAAACCAACAAACCAACAAACCAACAAGCCAACAAGCCAACAAACCAACAAACCAAGTAACCAAAAAGCCAACAAACTAACAAACCAACAAGCAAACAAACCAACAAACCAACAAAGCAACAAGCCAAAAAGCCAACAAGCCAATAAACCACCAAACCAACAAACCAAGTAACCAACAAACCAACAAACCGTCAAACGAACAAAGCAACAAACCAACAAGCCAACAAGCCAACAAAATAACAAACCAAGTAACCAAAAAGCCAACAATCTAACAAACCAACAACCCAACAAACCAACAAGCCAACAAACCAACAAACCAACAAGCCAACAAACCAACAAACCAAAAAACCAACAAACCAACAAACCAACAAACCAACAAACCAACAAGCCAACAAGCCAACAAACCAACAAACCAACAAACCAACAAGCCAACAAACCAGCAAACCAAAAAACCAACAAACCAACAAACCAACAAGCCAACAAGCCAACAAACCAACAAACCAACAAGCCAACAAACCAACAAACCAACAAACTAAGTAGCCAACAAGCCAACAAACCAACAAACCAACAAGCCAACAAGCCAACAAACCAACAAACCAACAAGCCAACAAACCAACATACCAACAAACCAAAAAACCAACAAACCAACAAACCTACAAACCAACAAACCAACAAACCAACAAGCCAACAAACCAACAAACCAACAAACCAACAAACCAAGTAACCAAAAAGCCAACAAACTCACAAACCAACAAGCCAACAAGCCAACAAACAAACAAGCCAACAAACCAACAAACCAACATGCCAACAAACCAACAAACCAACAAGCCAACAAGCCAACAAACCAACAAACCAACAAACCAAGTAACCAAAAAGCCAACAAGCTAACAAACCAACAAGCCAACAAGACAACAAACCAACAAACCAACAAACTCACAAACCAACAAGCCAACAAGCCAACAAACCAACAAGCCATTAAACCAATAAACCAACAAAGCAAGAAGCCAACAAGCCAACAAACCAACAAACCAACAAGCCAACAAACCAACAAACCAACAAGCCAACAAGTCAACAAACCAACAAACCAACAAACCAAGTAACCAAAAAGCCAACAAACTAACAAACGAACAAGCCAACAAGACAACAAACCAACAAACCAACAAACCAACAAACCAACAAACCAACAAACCAACAAACTAACAAACGAATAAACCAAAAAACCAACAAACCACAAGCCTACAAGCCAACAAACCAACAAACTAACAAACCAACAAACGAACTAACCAAGAAACCAACAAGCCAACAAGCCAACAAACCAACAAACCAACAAACCAACAAGCCAACAAACCAACAAACCAACAAGCCAACAAAGCAACAAACCAAAAAGCCAACAAGCCAATAAACCACAAAACCAACAAACCAAGTAACCAACAAACCAACAAACCGTCAAACGAACAAAGCAACAAACCAACAAGCCAACAAGCCAACAAAATAACAAACCAAGTAACCAAAAAGCCAACAAACTAACAAACCAAAAAACCAACAAACCAACAAACCAACAAACCAACAAACCAACAAGCCAACAAGCCAACAAACCAACAAACCAACAAACCAACAAACCAAGTAACCAAAAAGCCAACAAACTAACAAACCAACAAGCCAATAAGCCAACAAACCAACAAACCAACAAAGCAACTAGCCAACAAGCCAACAAACCAACAAACCAACAAGCCAACAAACTAACAAACCAATAAGCCAATAAGCCAACAAACCAACAAACCAACAAAGCAACTAGCCAACAAGCCAACAAACCAACAAACCAACAAGCCAACAAACTAACAAACCAATAAGCCAACAAGCCAATAAACCAACAAACCAACAAACCAACAAGCCAACAAACCAACAAACCAAAAAACTCACAAACCAACAAGCCAACAAGCCAACAAACCAACAAGCCAACAAACCAATAAACCAACAAAGCAACAAGTCAACAAGCCAACAAACCAACAAACCAACAAGCCAGCAAACCAACAAACCAACAAACCAACAAGCCAACAAACCAACAAACCAACAAACCAACAAACCAACAAGCCAACAAGCCAACAAACCAACAAACCAAGTAACCAAAAAGCCAACAAACTAACAAACCAACAAGCAAACAAACCAACAAACCAACAAAGCAACAAGCCAAAAAGCCAACAAGCCAATAAACCACCAAACCAACAAACCAAGTAACCAACAAACCAACAAACCGTCAAACGAACAAAGCAACAAACCAACAAGCCAACAAGCCAACAAAATAACAAACCAAGTAACCAAAAAGCCAACAATCTAACAAACCAACAACCCAACAAACCAACAAGCCAACAAACCAACAAACCAACAAGCCAACAAACCAACAAACCAAAAAACCAATAAACCAACAAACCAACAAACCAACAAACCAACAAGCCAACAAGCCAACAAACCAACAAACCAACAAACCAACAAGCCAACAAACCAGCAAACCAAAAAACCAACAAACCAACAAACCAACAAGCCAACAAGCCAACAAACCAACAAACCAACAAGCCAAAAACCAACAAACCAACAAACTAAGTAGCCAACAAGCCAACAAACCAACAAACCAACAAGCCAACAAGCCAACAAACCAACAAACCAACAAGCCAACAAACCAACATACCAACAAACCAAAAAACCAACAAACCAACAAACCTACAAACCAACAAACCAACAAACCAACAAGCCAACAAACCAACAAACCAACAAACCAACAAACCAAGTAACCAAAAAGCCAACAAACTCACAAACCAACAAGCCAACAAGCCAACAAACAAACAAGCCAACAAACCAACAAACCAACATGCCAACAAACCAACAAACCAACAAGCCAACAAGCCAACAAACCAACAAACCAACAAACCAAGTAACCAAAAAGCCAACAAGCTAACAAACCAACAAGCCAACAAGACAACAAACCAACAAACCAACAAACTCACAAACCAACAAGCCAACAAGCCAACAAACCAACAAGCCATTAAACCAATAAACCAACAAAGCAACAAGCCAACAAGCCAACAAACCAACAAACCAACCAGCCAACAAACCAACAAACCAACAAGCCAACAAGTCAACAAACCAACAAACCAACAAACCAAGTAACCAAAAAGCCAACAAACTAACAAACGAACAAGCCAACAAGACAACAAACCAACAAACCAACAAACCAACAAACCAACAAACCAACAAACCAACAAACTAACAAACGAATAAACCAAAAAACCAACAAACCACAAGCCTACAAGCCAACAAACCAACAAACTAACAAACCAACAAACGAACTAACCAAGAAACCAACAAGCCAACAAGCCAACAAACCAACAAACCAACAAACCAACAAGCCAACAAACCAACAAACCAACAAGCCAACAAACCAACAAACCAAAAAGCCAACAAGCCAATAAACCACAAAACCAACAAACCAAGTAACCAACAAACCAACAAACCGTCAAACGAACAAAGCAACAAACCAACAAGCCAACAAGCCAACAAAATAACAAACCAAGTAACCAAAAAGCCAACAAACTAACAAACCAAAAAACCAACAAACCAACAAACCAACAAACCAACAAACCAACAAGCCAACAAGCCAACAAACCAACAAACCAAGAAACCAACAAGCCAACAAACCAACAAGCCAACAAACCAACAAACCAACAAACCAAGTAACCAAAAAGCCAACAAACTAACAAACCAACAAGCCAACAAGCCAACAAACCAACAAACCAACAAAGCAACTAGCCAACAAGCCAACAAACCAACAAACCAACAAGCCAACAAACTAACAAACCAATAAGCCAACAAGCCAATAAACCAACAAACCAACAAACCAACAAGCCAACAAACCAACAAACCAAAAAACTCACAAACCAACAAGCCAACAAGCCAACAAACCAACAAGCCAACAAACCAATAAACCAACAAAGCAACAAGTCAACAAGCCAACAAACCAACAAACCAACAAGCCAGCAAACCAACAAACCAACAAGCCAACAAGCCAACAAACCAACAAACCAACAAACCAAGTAACCAAAAATCCAACAAACTAACAAACCAACAAGCTAACAAGCCAACAAACCAACAAACCAACAAACCAACAAACCAACAAACCAACAAGCCAACAAGCCAACAAACCAACAAACCAACAAACCAACAAGCCAACAAACCAGCAAACCAAAAAACCAACAAACCAACAAACCAACAAGCCAACAAGCCAACAAACCAACAAACCAACAAGCCAACAAACCAACAAACCAACAAACTAAGTAGCCAACAAGCCAACAAACCAACAAACCAACAAGCCAACAAGCCAACAAACCAACAAACCAACAAGCCAACAAACCAACATACCAACAAACCAAAAAACCAACAAACCAACAAACCTACAAACCAACAAACCAACAAACCAACAAGCCAACAAACCAACAAACCAACAAACCAACAAACCAAGTAACCAAAAAGCCAACAAACTCACAAACCAACAAGCCAACAAGCCAACAAACAAACAAGCCAACAAACCAACAAACCAACATGCCAACAAACCAACAAACCAACAAGCCAACAAGCCAACAAACCAACAAACCAACAAACCAAGTAACCAAAAAGCCAACAAGCTAACAAACCAACAAGCCAACAAGACAACAAACCAACAAACCAACAAACTCACAAACCAACAAGCCAACAAGCCAACAAACCAACAAGCCATTAAACCAATAAACCAACAAAGCAAGAAGCCAACAAGCCAACAAACCAACAAACCAATAAGCCAACAAACCAACAAACCAACAAGCCAACAAGTCAACAAACCAACAAACCAACAAACCAA
This sequence comes from Atherix ibis, assembly GCA_958298945.1. Classification (NCBI taxonomy): domain Eukaryota; kingdom Metazoa; phylum Arthropoda; class Insecta; order Diptera; family Athericidae; genus Atherix; species Atherix ibis. The sequence continues at coordinate 93,602,811 of OY282608.1, forward strand.
GTAACCAAAAAGCCAACAAACTAACAAACGAACAAGCCAACAAGACAACAAACCAACAAACCAACAAACCAACAAACCAACAAACCAACAAACCAACAAACTAACAAACGAATAAACCAAAAAACCAACAAACCACAAGCCTACAAGCCAACAAACCAACAAACTAACAAACCAACAAACGAACTAACCAAGAAACCAACAAGCCAACAAGCCAACAAACCAACAAACCAACAAACCAACAAGCCAACAAACCAACAAACCAACAAGCCAACAAAGCAACAAACCAAAAAGCCAACAAGCCAATAAACCACAAAACCAACAAACCAAGTAACCAACAAACCAACAAACCGTCAAACGAACAAAGCAACAAACCAACAAGCCAACAAGCCAACAAAATAACAAACCAAGTAACCAAAAAGCCAACAAACTAACAAACCAAAAAACCAACAAACCAACAAACCAACAAACCAACAAACCAACAAGCCAACAAGCCAACAAACCAACAAACCAACAAACCAACAAACCAAGTAACCAAAAAGCCAACAAACTAACAAACCAACAAGCCAATAAGCCAACAAACCAACAAACCAACAAAGCAACTAGCCAACAAGCCAACAAACCAACAAACCAACAAGCCAACAAACTAACAAACCAATAAGCCAATAAGCCAACAAACCAACAAACCAACAAAGCAACTAGCCAACAAGCCAACAAACCAACAAACCAACAAGCCAACAAACTAACAAACCAATAAGCCAACAAGCCAATAAACCAACAAACCAACAAACCAACAAGCCAACAAACCAACAAACCAAAAAACTCACAAACCAACAAGCCAACAAGCCAACAAACCAACAAGCCAACAAACCAATAAACCAACAAAGCAACAAGTCAACAAGCCAACAAACCAACAAACCAACAAGCCAGCAAACCAACAAACCAACAAACCAACAAGCCAACAAACCAACAAACCAACAAACCAACAAACCAACAAGCCAACAAGCCAACAAACCAACAAACCAAGTAACCAAAAAGCCAACAAACTAACAAACCAACAAGCAAACAAACCAACAAACCAACAAAGCAACAAGCCAAAAAGCCAACAAGCCAATAAACCACCAAACCAACAAACCAAGTAACCAACAAACCAACAAACCGTCAAACGAACAAAGCAACAAACCAACAAGCCAACAAGCCAACAAAATAACAAACCAAGTAACCAAAAAGCCAACAATCTAACAAACCAACAACCCAACAAACCAACAAGCCAACAAACCAACAAACCAACAAGCCAACAAACCAACAAACCAAAAAACCAATAAACCAACAAACCAACAAACCAACAAACCAACAAGCCAACAAGCCAACAAACCAACAAACCAACAAACCAACAAGCCAACAAACCAGCAAACCCAAAAACCAACAAACCAACAAACCAACAAGCCAACAAGCCAACAAACCAACAAACCAACAAGCCAAAAACCAACAAACCAACAAACTAAGTAGCCAACAAGCCAACAAACCAACAAACCAACAAGCCAACAAGCCAACAAACCAACAAACCAACAAGCCAACAAACCAACATACCAACAAACCAAAAAACCAACAAACCAACAAACCTACAAACCAACAAACCAACAAACCAACAAGCCAACAAACCAACAAACCAACAAACCAACAAACCAAGTAACCAAAAAGCCAACAAACTCACAAACCAACAAGCCAACAAGCCAACAAACAAACAAGCCAACAAACCAACAAACCAACATGCCAACAAACCAACAAACCAACAAGCCAACAAGCCAACAAACCAACAAACCAACAAACCAAGTAACCAAAAAGCCAACAAGCTAACAAACCAACAAGCCAACAAGACAACAAACCAACAAACCAACAAACTCACAAACCAACAAGCCAACAAGCCAACAAACCAACAAGCCATTAAACCAATAAACCAACAAAGCAACAAGCCAACAAGCCAACAAACCAACAAACCAACCAGCCAACAAACCAACAAACCAACAAGCCAACAAGTCAACAAACCAACAAACCAACAAACCAAGTAACCAAAAAGCCAACAAACTAACAAACGAACAAGCCAACAAGACAACAAACCAACAAACCAACAAACCAACAAACCAACAAACCAACAAACCAACAAACTAACAAACGAATAAACCAAAAAACCAACAAACCACAAGCCTACAAGCCAACAAACCAACAAACTAACAAACCAACAAACGAACTAACCAAGAAACCAACAAGCCAACAAGCCAACAAACCAACAAACCAACAAACCAACAAGCCAACAAACCAACAAACCAACAAGCCAACAAACCAACAAACCAAAAAGCCAACAAGCCAATAAACCACAAAACCAACAAACCAAGTAACCAACAAACCAACAAACCGTCAAACGAACAAAGCAACAAACCAACAAGCCAACAAGCCAACAAAATAACAAACCAAGTAACCAAAAAGCCAACAAACTAACAAACCAAAAAACCAACAAACCAACAAACCAACAAACCAACAAACCAACAAGCCAACAAGCCAACAAACCAACAAACCAAGAAACCAACAAGCCAACAAACCAACAAGCCAACAAACCAACAAACCAACAAACCAAGTAACCAAAAAGCCAACAAACTAACAAACCAACAAGCCAACAAGCCAACAAACCAACAAACCAACAAAGCAACTAGCCAACAAGCCAACAAACCAACAAACCAACAAGCCAACAAACTAACAAACCAATAAGCCAACAAGCCAATAAACCAACAAACCAACAAACCAACAAGCCAACAAACCAACAAACCAAAAAACTCACAAACCAACAAGCCAACAAGCCAACAAACCAACAAGCCAACAAACCAATAAACCAACAAAGCAACAAGTCAACAAGCCAACAAACCAACAAACCAACAAGCCAGCAAACCAACAAACCAACAAGCCAACAAGCCAACAAACCAACAAACCAACAAACCAAGTAACCAAAAATCCAACAAACTAACAAACCAACAAGCTAACAAGCCAACAAACCAACAAACCAACAAACCAACAAACCAACAAACCAACAAACCAACAAACCAATAAACCAAAAAACCAACAAATCAACAAGCCAACAAGCCAACAAGCCAACAAACCAACAAACTAACAAACCAACAAACGAACTAACCAACAAACCAACAAGCCAACAAGCCAACAAACCAACAAGCCAACAAACCAACAAACCAACAAACTAACAAACCAACAAGCCAACAAACCAACAATCCAACAAGCCAACTTACCAACAAAACAACAAACCAACATGCCAACAAACCAACAAACTAAGTAACCAACAAGCCAACAAACCAACAAACTAACAAACCAACAAACGAACTAACCAACAAACCAACAAGCCAACAAGCCAACAAACCAACAAACCAACAAACCAACAAACCAACAAACTAAGTAGCCAACAAGCCAACAATTCAACAAACCAACAAGCCAACAAGCCAACAAACCAACAAACCAATAACCAACAAGCCAACAAACCAACAAACCAACAAGCCAACAAGCCAACAAACCAACAAACCCACAAGCCAACAAACCAACAAACCAACAAACCAAAAAACCAACAAACCAACACACCAACAAACCAACAAACCAACAAACCAACAAGCCAACAAGCCAACAAACCAACAAACCAACAAGCCAACAAACCAACAAGCCAACAAACCAACAAACCAACAAACCAAGTAACCAAAAAGCCAACAAACTAACAAACCAACAAGCCAACAAGCCAATAAACCAACAAACCAACAAAGCAACAAGCCAACAAGCCAACAAACCAACAAACCAACAAGCCAACAAAACAACAAACCAACAAGCCAACAAGCCAACAAACCAACAAACCAACAAACCAACAAGCCAACAACCCAACAAACCAACAAGCCAACAAACCAACAAACCAACAAACCAACAAACCAACAAGCCAACAAGCCAACAAACCAACAAACCAAGTAACCAAAAAGCCAACAAACTAACAAACCAACAAGCAAACAAACCAACAAACCAACAAAGCAACAAGCCAAAAAGCCAACAAGCCAACAAGCCAATAAACCACCAAACCAACAAACCAAGTAACCAACAAACCAACAAACCGTCAAACGAACAAAGCAACAAACCAACAAGCCAACAAGCCAACAAAATAACAAACCAAGTAACCAAAAAGCCAACAAACTAACAAACCAACAACCCAACAAACCAACAAGCCAACAAACCAACAAACCAACAAACCAACAAACCAACAAGCCAACAAGCCAACAAACCAACAAACCCACAAGCCAACAAACCAACAAACCAACAAACTAAGTAGCCAACAAGCCAACAAACCAACAAACCAACAAGCCAACAAGCCAACAAACCAACAAACCAACAAGCCAACAAACCAAAATACCAACAAACCAAAAAACCAACAAACCAATAAACCAAAAAACCAACAAACCAGCAAGCCAACAAGCCAACAAACCAACAAACTAACAAACCAACAAACGAACTAACCAACAAACAAACAAGCCAACAAACCAACAAACCAACAAACTAACAAACTAACAAACCAACAAACCAACAAACCAACAAACCAACAAGCCAACAAACCAACAAACCAACAAACCAACAAACCAACATGCCAACAAACCAACAAACTAAGTAACCAACAAGCCAACAAACCAACAAACTAACAAACCAACAAACGAACTAACCAACAAACTAACAAGCCAACAAGCCAACAAACCAACAAACCAACAAACTAAGTAACCAACAAGCCAACAAACTAACAAACCAACAAGCCAACAAGCCAAGAAACCAACAAACCAACAAGCCAACAAACCAACAAACCAACAAACCAAAAAACCAACAAACCAACAAACCAACAAACCAACAAACCAACAAACCAACAAGCCACCAAGCCACCAAGCCAACAAACCAACAAACCAACAAACCAACAAGCCAACAAACCAACAAACCAACAAACCAAGTAACCAAAAAGCCAACAAACTAACAAACGAACAAGCCAACAAGCCTACAAACCAACAAACCAACAAAGCAACAAGCCAATAAGCCAACAAACCAACAAACCAACAAGCCAACAAACCAACAAGCCAACAAACCAACAAACCAACAAGCCAACAAACCAACAAACCAACAAACCAACAAACCAACAAGCCAACAAGCCAACAAACCAACAAGCCAACAAGCCAACAAGCCAACAAACCAACAAACCAACAAACCAACAAACCAAGTAACCAAAAAGCAAACAAACTAACAAACCAACAAGCCAACAAGCCAACAAACCAACAAACCAACAAACCAGCAAGCCAACAAACCAATAAACCAACAAACCAACAAACCAACAAGCCAACAAACCAACAAACCAACAAACCAAAAAACTCACAAACCAACAAGCCAACAAGCCAACAAACCAACAAGCCAACAAACCAATAAACCAACAAAGCAACAAGCCAACAAGCCAACAAACCAACAAACAACAAGCCAACAAACCAACAAACCAACAAGCCAACAAGCCAACAAACCAACAAACCAACAAACCAAGTAACCAAAAAGTCAACAAACTAACAAACCAACAAGCCAACAAGCCAACAAACCAACAAACCAACAAACCAACAAACCAACAAACCAACAAACCAACAAACCAACAAGCCAACAAGCCAACAAACCAACAAACCAACAAACCAACAAACCGACAAACCAACAAACTAACAAACCAACAAGCCAACAAACCAAAAAACCATCAAGCCAACAAACCAACAAACCAACAAACCAACAAACCAACAAGCCAACAAACCAACAAACTAAGTAACCAACAAACAAACAAGCCAACAAGCCAACAAGCCAACAAACCAACAAACCAACAAACCAACAAACCAACAAACTAACAAACTAACAAACCAACAAATTAACAAACCAACAAACCAACAAGCCAACAAACCAACAAACCAACAAACCAACATGCCAACAAACCAACAAACTAAGTAACCAACAAGCCAACAAACCAACAAACTAACAAACCAACAAACGAACTAACCAACAAACTAACAAGCCAACAAGCCAACAAACCAACAAACCAACAAACCAACAAACCAACAAACCAACAAACTAAGTAACCAACAAGCCAACAAACTAACAAACCAACAAGCTAACAAGCCAAGAAACCAACAAACCAACAAGCCAATAAACCAACAAACCAACAAACCAAAAAACCAACAAACCAACAAACCAACAAACCAACAAACCAACAAACCAACAAACCAACAAACCAACAAGCCACCAAGCCAACAAACCAACAAACCAACAAACCAACAAGCCAACAAACGAAGAAGCCAACAAACCAACAAACCAACAAACCAAGTAACCAAAAAGCCAACAAACTAACAAACGAACAAGCCAACAAGCCTACAAACCAACAAACCAACAAAGCAACAAGCCAACAAGCCAACAAACCAACAAACCAACAAGCCAACAAGCCAACAAACCAACAAACCAACAACCCAACAAGCCAACAAACCAACAAACCAACAAGCCAACAAACCAACAAACCAACAAACCAACAAACCAACAAGCCAACAAACCAACAAGCCAACAAACCAACAAGCCAACAAGCCAACAAACCAACAAACTAACAAACCAACAAACGAACTAACCAACAAACCAACAAACCAACAAGCCAACAAGCCAACAAACCTACAAACCAACAAACCAACAAACCAACAAACTAACAAACCAACAAGCCAACAAACCAACAAACCAACAAGCCAACAAACCAACAAACCAACAAGCCAACAAACCAACAAACCAAGTAACCAAAAAGCCAACAAACTAACAAACCAACAAGCCAACAAGCCAACAAACCAACAAAGCAGCAAGCCAACAAGCCAACAAACCAACAAACCAACAAGCCAACAAACCAACAAACCAACAAACCAACAAACCAACAAACCAACAAACCAACAAACCAACAAGCCAACAAACCAACAAACCAACAAGCCAACAAACCAACAAAGCAACAAACCAACAAGCCAACAAGCCAACAAACCAACAAGCCAACAAACCAACAAGCCAACAAACCAACAAACCACATAACCAAAAAGCCAACAAACTAACAAACCAACAAGCCAACAAGCCAACAAACCAACAAAGCGGCAAGCCAACAAGCCAACAAACCAACAAACCAACAAGCCAACAAACCAACAAACCAACAAACCAACAAACCAACAAACCAACAAGCCAACAAACCAATAAACCAACAAACCAACAAACCTACAAGCCAACAAACCAACAAACCAAAAAACTCACAAACCAACAAGCCAACAAGCCAACAAACCAACAAGCCAACAAACCAATAAACCAACAAAGCAATAAGCCAACAAGCCAACAAACCAACAAACCAACAAGCCAACAAACCAACAAGCCAACAAGCCAACAAACCAACAAACCAACAAACCAACAAACCAAGTAACCAAAAAGTCAACAAACTAACAAACCAACAAGCCAACAAGCCAACAAACCAACAAACTAACAAACCAACAAACCAACAAACCAACAAACCAACAAACCAACAAACCAACAAACCAACAAACCAACAAGCCAACAAACCAACAAACCAACAAACCAACAAACCAACAAACCAACAAACCAACAAGCCAACAAACCAACAAACCAACAAACCAACAAGCCAACAAACCAACATACCAACAAACCAAAAAACCAACAAACCAACAAACCAACAAACCAACAAGCCAACAAACCAAGAAACCAACAAGCCAACAAGCCAACAAACCAACAAACCAACAAACCAACAAGCCAACAAACCAACAAACCAACAAACCAAAAAACCAACAAACCAACAAACCAACAAACCAACAAACCAACAAACCAACAAGCCAACAAGCCAACAAACCAACAAACCTACAAACCAACAAACCAACAAGCCAACAAACCAACAAGCCAACAAGCCAACAAACCAACAAACCAACAAACCAACAAGCCAACAAACCAACAAACCAACAAGCCAATAAACCAACAAACCAACAAACCAACAAGCCAACAAGCCAACAAACCAACAAGCCAACAAACCAACAAGCCAACAAACCAACAAACCAAGTAACCAAAAAGCCAACAAACTAACAAACCAACAAGCCAACAAGCCAACAAACCAACAAAGCAGCAAGCCAACAAGCCAACAAACCAACAAATCAACAAGCCAACAAACCAACAAACCAACAAACCAACAAACCAACAAACCAACAAGCCAACAAACCAATAAACCAACAAACCAACAAAACTACAAGCCAACAAACCAACAAACCAAAAAACTCACAAACCAACAAGCCAACAAGCCAACAAACCAACAAGCCAACAAACCAATAAACCAACAAAGCAATAAGCCAACAAGCCAACAAACCAACAAACCAACAAGCCAACAAACCAACAAACCAACAAGCCAACAAGCCAACAAACCAACAAACCAACAAACCAAGTAACCAAAAAGTCAACAAACTAACAAACCAACAAGCCAACAAGCCAACAAACCAACAAACCAACAAACCAACAAACCAACAAACCAACAAACCAACAAACCAACAAACCAACAAGCCAACAAACCAACAAACCAACAAACCAACAAACCAACAAACCAACAAACTAACAAACCAACAAGACAACAAACCAAAAAACCAACAAGCCAACAAACCAACAAACCAACAAACCAACATGCCAACAAACCAACAAACTAAGTAACCAACAAGCCAACAAACCAACAAACTAACAAACCAACAAAAGAACTAACCAACAAACCAACAAACCAACAAAATAACAAACCAACAAACCAACAAGCCAACAAGCCAACAAACCAACAAACCAACAAACCAACAAGCCAACAAACCAACAAGCCAACAAACCAATAAACCAACAAACCAAGTAACCAAAAAGCCAACAAATAACAAACCAACAAGCCAACAAGCCAACAAACCAACAAACCAACAAAGCAACAAGCCAACAAGCCAACAAACCAACAAACCAACAAGCCAACAAACCAACAAACCAACAAGCCAACAAACCAACAATCCAACAAACCAACAAACCAACAAGCCAACAAACCAACAAACCAACCAGCCAACAAACCAACCAACCAACAAACCAACAAACCAACAAGCCAACAAGCCAACAAACCAACAAGCCAACAAACCAACAAGCCAACAAACCAACAAACCAAGTAAACAAAAAGCCAACAAACTAACAAACCAACAAGCCAACAAGCCAACAAACCAACAAACCAACAAAGCAACAAGCCAACAAGCCAACAAACCAACAAACCAACAAGCCAACAAGCCAACAAACCAACAAACCAACAAACCAACAAGCCAACAAGCCAACAAACCAACAAACCAACAAACCAACAAACCAACAAGCCAACAAACCAACAAACCAAAAAACCGACAAGCCAACCAACCAACAAGCTAACAAGCCAACAAACCAACAAACCATCAAGCCAACAAACCAACAAACCAACAAGCCAACAAACCAACAAACCAACAAGCCAACAAGCCAACAAACCAACAAACCAACAAGCCAACAAACCAACATACCAACAACCCAAAAAACCAACAAACCAACAAGCCAACAAACCAACATACCAACAAACCAAAAAACCAACAAACCAACAAACCAACAAACCAACAAACCAACAAACCAACAAACCAACAAGCCAACAAACCAACAAACCAACTAACCAACAAACCAAGTAACCAAAAAGCCAACAAACTCAGAAACCAACAAGCCAACAAGCGAATAAACCAACAAGCCAACAAACCAACAAACCAACAAAGCAACAAGCCAACAAGCCAACAAACCAACAAACCAACAAACCAAAATGCCAACAAACCAACAAACTAAGTAACCAACAAGCCAACAAACCAACAAACCAACAAGCAAACAAGCCAACAAACCAACAAACCAACAAACCAACAAACCAACAAACCAAGTAACCAACAAACCAACAAACCATCAAACGAACAAAGCAACAAACCAACAAACCAACAAACCAACAAGCCAACAAATCAACAAACAAATAAACCAACAAACCAACAAACAAATAAACTAAGTAACCAAAAAGCCAACAAACCAACAAACCAACAAGCCAACAAACCAACAAACCATCAAACGAACAAAGCAACAAACCAACAAGCCAACAAGCCAAAAAACCAACAAACCAAGTAACCAAAAAGCCAACAAACTAACAAACCAACAAGCCAACAAACCAACAAGTCAACAAACCAACAAACCAACAAGCCAACAAACCAACAAACCAAAAAACCAACAAACCAACAAACCAACAAACCAACAAACCAACAAACCAACAAACCAACAAACCAACAAACCAAAAAGCCAACAAGCCAACAAACCAATAAACCAACAAACCAACAAACCAACAAACCCACAAACCAAAAAACCAACAAACCAACAAACCAACAAGCCAACAAGCCAACAAACCAACAAACCAACAAGCCAACAAACCAACAAACCAACAAACTAAGTAACCAACAAGCCAACAAACCAATAAACTAAGAAACCAACAAACGAACTAACCAACAAACTAAGAAGCCAACAAGCTAACAAACCAACAAACCAACAAACCAACAAACCAACAAACCAACAAACTAAGTAACCAACAAGCCAACAAACCAAGAAACCAACAAGCCAACAAGCCAACAAACCAACAAACCAACAAGCCAACAAACCAACAAACCAACAAACCAAAAAACCAACAAACCAACAAACCAACAAACCAACAAACCAACAAACCAACAAGCCAACAAGCCAACAAACCAACAAACCAACAAGCCAACAAGCCAACAAACCAACAAACCAACAAGCCAACAAACCAACAAACCAACAAGCCAATAAGCCAACAAACCAACAAACCAAGTAATCAAAAAACCAACAAACTAACAAACCAACAAGCCAACAAGACAACAAACCAACAAACCAACAAACCAACAAACCAACAAACCAACAAACCAACAAACCAACAAACCAATAAACCAAAAAACCAACAAACCAACAAGCCAACAAGCCAACAAACCAACAAACTAACAAACCAACAAACGAACTAACCAACAAACCAACAAGCCAACAAGCCAACAAACCTACAAACCAACAAACCAACAAACCAACAAACTAAAAAAACAAACAAGCCAACAAACCAACAAACCAACAAGCCAACAAACCAACAAACCAACAAACCAACATGCCAACAAACCAACAAACTAAGTAACCAACAAGCCAACAAACCAATAAACTAACAAACCAATAAACGAACTAACCAACAAACTAACAAGCCAACAAGCTAACAAACCAACAAACCAACAAACCAACAAACTAAGTAACCAACAAGCCAACAAACCAAGAAACCAACAAGCCAACAAGCCAACAAACCAACAAACCAACAAGCAAACAAACCAACAAACCAACAAACCAAAAAACCAACAAACCAACAAACCAACAAACCAACAAACCAACAAACCAACAAACCAACAAACCAACAAACCAAGTAACCAAAAAGCCAACAAACTAACAAACCAACAAGCCAACAAGCCTACAAACCAACAAACCAACAAAGCAACAAGCCAACAAGCCAAAAAACTAACAAACCAACAAGCCAACAAACCAACAAACCAACAAGCCAACAAGCCAACAAACCAACAAACCAACAAACCAACAAGCCAACAAACCAACAAACCAACAAGCCAACAAACCAACAAACCAACAAACCAACAAGCCAACAAGCCAACAAACCAACAAGCCAACAAACCAACAAGCCAACAAACCAACAAACCAAGTAACCAAAAAGCCAACAAACTAACAAACCAACAAGCCAACAAGCCAACAAACCAACAAAGCAGCAAGCCAACAAGCCAACAAACCAACAAACCAACAAACCAACAAACCAAGTAACCAAAAAGTCAACAAACTAACAAACCAACAAACCAACAAGCCAACAAACCAACAAGCCAACAAACCAACAAACCAAGTAACCAAAAATTCAACAAACTAACAAACCAACAAGCCAACAAGCCTACAAACCAACAAACCAACAAAGCAACAAGCCAACAAGCCAAAAAACTAACAAACCAACAAGCCAACAAACCAACAAACCAACAAACCAACAAACCAACAAACCAACAAGCCAACAAACCAATAAACCAACAAACCAACAAACCTACAAGCCAACAAACCAACAAACCAAAAAACTCACAAACCAACAAGCCAACAAGCCAACAAACCAACAAGCCAACAAACCAATAAACCAACAAAGCAATAAGCCAACAAGCCAACAAACCAACAAACCAACAAGCCAACAAACCAACAAACCAACAAGCCAACAAGCCAACAAACCAACAAACCAACAAACCAACAAACCAAGTAACCAAAAAGTCAACAAACTAACAAACCAACAAGCCAACAAGCCAACAAACCAACAAACCAACAAACCAACAAACCAACAAACCAACAAACCAACAAACCAACAAACCAACAAACCAACAAGCCAACAAACCAACAAACCAACAAACCAACAAACCAACAAACCAACAAACCAACAAGCCAATAAACCAACAAACCAACAAACCAACAAACCAACAAGCCAACAAACCAACAAGCCAACAAACCAACAAGCCAACAAGCCAACAAACCAACAAACTAACAAACCAACAAACGAACTAACCAACAAACCAACAAACCTACAAGCCAACAAGCCAACAAACCTACAAACCAACAAACCAACAAACCAACAAACTAACAAACCAACAAGCCAACAAACCAACAAACCAACAAGCCAACAAACCAACAAACCAACAAGCCAACAAACCAACAAACCAAGTAACCAAAAAGCCAACAAACTAACAAACCAACAAGCCAACAAGCCAACAAACCAACAAAGCAGCAAGCCAACAAGCCAACAAACCAACAAACCAACAAGCCAACAAACCAACAAACCAACAAGCCAACAAACCAACAAACCAACAAGCCAACAAACCAACAAACCAACAAACCAACAAGCCAACAAGCCAACAAACCAACAAGCCAACAAACCAACAAGCCAACAAACCAACAAACCAAGTAACCAAAAAGCCAACAAACTAACAAACCAACAAGCCAACAAGCCAACAAACCAACAAAGCGGCAAGCCAACAAGCCAACAAACCAACAAACCAACAAGCCAACAAACCAACAAACCAACAAACCAACAAACCAACAAACCAACAAGCCAACAAACCAATAAACCAACAAACCAACAAACCTACAAGCCAACAAACCAACAAACCAAAAAACTCACAAACCAACAAGCCAACAAGCCAACAAACCAACAAGCCAACAAACCAATAAACCAACAAAGCAATAAGCCAACAAGCCAACAAACCAACAAACCAACAAGCCAACAAACCAACAAGCCAACAAGCCAACAAACCAACAAACCAACAAACCAACAAACCAAGTAACCAAAAAGTCAACAAACTAACAAACCAACAAGCCAACAAGCCAACAAACCAACAAACCAACAAACCAACAAACCAACAAACCAACAAACCAACAAACCAACAAACCAACAAACCAACAAACCAACAAGCCAACAAACCAACAAACCAACAAACCAACAAACCAACAAACCAACAAACCAACAAGCCAACAAACCAACAAACCAACAAACCAACAAGCCAACAAACCAACATACCAACAAACCAAAAAACCAACAAACCAACAAACCAACAAACCAACAAGCCAACAAACCAAGAAACCAACAAGCCAACAAGCCAACAAACCAACAAACCAACAAGCCAACAAACCAACAAACCAACAAACCAAAAAACCAACAAACCAACAAACCAACAAACCAACAAACCAACAAACCAACAAGCCAACAAGCCAACAAACCAACAAACCTACAAACCAACAAACCAACAAGCCAACAAACCAACAAGCCAACAAGCCAACAAACCAACAAACCAACAAACCAACAAGCCAACAAACCAACAAACCAACAAGCCAATAAACCAACAAACCAACAAACCAACAAGCCAACAAGCCAACAAACCAACAAGCCAACAAACCAACAAGCCAACAAACCAACAAACCAAGTAACCAAAAAGCCAACAAACTAACAAACCAACAAGCCAACAAGCCAACAAACCAACAAAGCAGCAAGCCAACAAGCCAACAAACCAACAAATCAACAAGCCAACAAACCAACAAACCAACAAACCAACAAACCAACAAACCAACAAGCCAACAAACCAATAAACCAACAAACCAACAAAACTACAAGCCAACAAACCAACAAACCAAAAAACTCACAAACCAACAAGCCAACAAGCCAACAAACCAACAAGCCAACAAACCAATAAACCAACAAAGCAATAAGCCAACAAGCCAACAAACCAACAAACCAACAAGCCAACAAACCAACAAACCAACAAGCCAACAAGCCAACAAACCAACAAACCAACAAACCAAGTAACCAAAAAGTCAACAAACTAACAAACCAACAAGCCAACAAGCCAACAAACCAACAAACCAACAAACCAACAAACCAACAAACCAACAAACCAACAAACCAACAAACCAACAAGCCAACAAACCAACAAACCAACAAACCAACAAACCAACAAACCAACAAACTAACAAACCAACAAGACAACAAACCAAAAAACCAACAAGCCAACAAACCAACAAACCAACAAACCAACATGCCAACAAACCAACAAACTAAGTAACCAACAAGCCAACAAACCAACAAACTAACAAACCAACAAAAGAACTAACCAACAAACCAACAAACCAAAAAACCAACAAACCAACAAACCAACAAAATAACAAACCAACAAACCAACAAGCCAACAAGCCAACAAACCAACAAACCAACAAACCAACAAGCCAACAAACCAACAAGCCAACAAACCAATAAACCAACAAACCAAGTAACCAAAAAGCCAACAAATAACAAACCAACAAGCCAACAAGCCAACAAACCAACAAACCAACAAAGCAACAAGCCAACAAGCCAACAAACCAACAAACCAACAAGCCAACAAACCAACAAACCAACAAGCCAACAAGCCAACAATCCAACAAACCAACAAACCAACAAGCCAACAAACCAACAAACCAACCAGCCAACAAACCAACCAACCAACAAACCAACAAACCAACAAGCCAACAAGCCAACAAACCAACAAGCCAACAAACCAACAAGCCAACAAACCAACAAACCAAGTAAACAAAAAGCCAACAAACTAACAAACCAACAAGCCAACAAGCCAACAAACCAACAAACCAACAAAGCAACAAGCCAACAAGCCAACAAACCAACAAACCAACAAGCCAACAAGCCAACAAACCAACAAACCAACAAACCAACAAGCCAACAAGCCAACAAACCAACAAACCAACAAACCAACAAACCAACAAGCCAACAAACCAACAAACCAAAAAACCGACAAGCCAACCAACCAACAAGCTAACAAGCCAACAAACCAACAAACCATCAAGCCAACAAACCAACAAACCAACAAGCCAACAAACCAACAAACCAACAAGCCAACAAGCCAACAAACCAACAAACCAACAAGCCAACAAACCAACATACCAACAACCCAAAAAACCAACAAACCAACAAGCCAATAAACCAACATACCAACAAACCAAAAAACCAACAAACCAACAAACCAACAAACCAACAAACCAACAAACCAACAAACCAACAAGCCAACAAACCAACAAACCAACTAACCAACAAACCAAGTAACCAAAAAGCCAACAAACTCAGAAACCAACAAGCCAACAAGCGAATAAACCAACAAGCCAACAAACCAACAAACCAACAAAGCAACAAGCCAACAAGCCAACAAACCAACAAACCAACAAACCAAAATGCCAACAAACCAACAAACTAAGTAACCAACAAGCCAACAAACCAACAAACCAACAAGCAAACAAGCCAACAAACCAACAAACCAACAAACCAACAAACCAACAAACCAAGTAACCAACAAACCAACAAACCATCAAACGAACAAAGCAACAAACCAACAAACCAACAAACCAACAAGCCAACAAATCAACAAACAAATAAACCAACAAACCAACAAACAAATAAACTAAGTAACCAAAAAGCCAACAAACCAACAAACCAACAAGCCAACAAACCAACAAACCATCAAACGAACAAAGCAACAAACCAACAAGCCAACAAGCCAAAAAACCAACAAACCAAGTAACCAAAAAGCCAACAAACTAACAAACCAACAAGCCAACAAACCAACAAGTCAACAAACCAACAAACCAACAAGCCAACAAACCAACAAACCAAAAAACCAACAAACCAACAAACCAACAAACCAACAAACCAACAAACCAACAAACCAACAAACCAACAAACCAAAAAGCCAACAAGCCAACAAACCAATAAACCAACAAACCAACAAACCAACAAACCCACAAACCAAAAAACCAACAAACCAACAAACCAACAAGCCAACAAGCCAACAAACCAACAAACCAACAAGCCAACAAACCAACAAACCAACAAACTAAGTAACCAACAAGCCAACAAACCAATAAACTAAGAAACCAACAAACGAACTAACCAACAAACTAAGAAGCCAACAAGCTAACAAACCAACAAACCAACAAACCAACAAACCAACAAACCAACAAACTAAGTAACCAACAAGCCAACAAACCAAGAAACCAACAAGCCAACAAGCCAACAAACCAACAAACCAACAAGCCAACAAACCAACAAACCAACAAACCAAAAAACCAACAAACCAACAAACCAACAAACCAACAAACCAACAAACCAACAAGCCAACAAGCCAACAAACCAACAAACCAACAAGCCAACAAGCCAACAAACCAACAAACCAACAAGCCAACAAACCAACAAACCAACAAGCCAATAAGCCAACAAACCAACAAACCAAGTAATCAAAAAACTAACAAACTAACAAACCAACAAGCCAACAAGACAACAAACCAACAAACCAACAAACCAACAAACCAACAAACCAACAAACCAACAAACCAACAAACCAATAAACCAAAAAACCAACAAACCAACAAGCCAACAAGCCAACAAACCAACAAACTAACAAACCAACAAACGAACTAACCAACAAACCAACAAGCCAACAAGCCAACAAACCTACAAACCAACAAACCAACAAACCAACAAACTAAAAAAACAAACAAGCCAACAAACCAACAAACCAACAAGCCAACAAACCAACAAACCAACAAACCAACATGCCAACAAACCAACAAACTAAGTAACCAACAAGCCAACAAACCAATAAACTAACAAACCAATAAACGAACTAACCAACAAACTAACAAGCCAACAAGCTAACAAACCAACAAACCAACAAACCAACAAACTAAGTAACCAACAAGCCAACAAACCAAGAAACCAACAAGCCAACAAGCCAACAAACCAACAAACCAACAAGCAAACAAACCAACAAACCAACAAACCAAAAAACCAACAAACCAACAAACCAACAAACCAACAAACCAACAAACCAACAAACCAACAAACCTACAAACCAACAAACCAACAATCCAACAAACCAACAAACCAACAAACCAAGTAACCAAAAAGCCAACAAACTAACAAACCAACAAGCCAACAAGCCTACAAACCAACAAACCAACAAAGCAACAAGCCAACAAGCCAAAAAACTAACAAACCAACAAGCCAACAAACCAACAAACCAACAAGCCAACAAGCCAACAAACCAACAAACCAACAAACCAACAAGCCAACAAACCAACAAACCAACAAGCCAACAAACCAACAAACCAACAAACCAACAAGCCAACAAGCCAACAAACCAACAAGCCAACAAACCAACAAGCCAACAAACCAACAAACCAAGTAACCAAAAAGCCAACAAACTAACAAACCAACAAGCCAACAAGCCAACAAACCAACAAAGCAGCAAGCCAACAAGCCAACAAACCAACAAACCAACAAACCAACAAACCAAGTAACCAAAAAGTCAACAAACTAACAAACCAACAAACCAACAAGCCAACAAACCAACAAGCCAACAAACCAACAAACCAAGTAACCAAAAATTCAACAAACTAACAAACCAACAAGCCAACAAGCCTACAAACCAACAAACCAACAAAGCAACAAGCCAACAAGCCAAAAAACTAACAAACCAACAAGCCAACAAACCAACAAACCAACAAACCAACAAACCAACAAACCAACAAGCCAACAAACCAATAAACCAACAAACCAACAAACCTACAAGCCAACAAACCAACAAACCAAAAAACTCACAAACCAACAAGCCAACAAGCCAACAAACCAACAAGCCAACAAACCAATAAACCAACAAAGCAATAAGCCAACAAGCCAACAAACCAACAAACCAACAAGCCAACAAACCAACAAACCAACAAGCCAACAAGCCAACAAACCAACAAACCAACAAACCAACAAACCAAGTAACCAAAAAGTCAACAAACTAACAAACCAACAAGCCAACAAGCCAACAAACCAACAAACCAACAAACCAACAAACCAACAAACCAACAAACCAACAAACCAACAAACCAACAAACCAACAAGCCAACAAACCAACAAACCAACAAACCAACAAACCAACAAACCAACAAACCAACAAGCCAACAAACCAACAAACCAACAAACCAACAAGCCAACAAACCAACATACCAACAAACCAAAAAACCAACAAACCAACAAACCAACAAACCAACAAGCCAACAAACCAAGAAACCAACAAGCCAACAAGCCAACAAACCAACAAACCAACAAGCCAACAAACCAACAAACCAACAAACCAAAAAACCAACAAACCAACAAACCAACAAACCAACAAACCAACAAGCCAACAAGCCAACAAACCAACAAACCTACAAACCAACAAACCAACAAGCCAACAAACCAACAAGCCAACAAGCCAACAAACCAACAAACCAACAAACCAACAAGCCAACAAACCAACAAACCAACAAGCCAATAAACCAACAAACCAACAAACCAACAAGCCAACAAGCCAACAAACCAACAAGCCAACAAACCAACAAGCCAACAAACCAACAAACCAAGTAACCAAAAAGCCAACAAACTAACAAACCAACAAGCCAACAAGCCAACAAACCAACAAAGCAGCAAGCCAACAAGCCAACAAACCAACAAACCAACAAGCCAACAAACCAACAAACCAACAAACCAACAAACCAACAAACCAACAAGCCAACAAACCAATAAACCAACAAACCAACAAACCTACAAGCCAACAAACCAACAAACCAAAAAACTCACAAACCAACAAGCCAACAAGCCAACAAACCAACAAGCCAACAAACCAATAAACCAACAAAGCAATAAGCCAACAAGCCAACAAACCAACAAACCAACAAGCCAACAAACCAACAAACCAACAAGCCAACAAGCCAACAAACCAACAAACCAACAAACCAAGTAACCAAAAAGTCAACAAACTAACAAACCAACAAGCCAACAAGCCAACAAACCAACAAACCAACAAACCAACAAACCAACAAACCAACAAACCAACAAACCAACAAACCAACAAGCCAACAAACCAACAAACCAACAAACCAACAAACCAACAAACCAACAAACTAACAAACCAACAAGACAACAAACCAAAAAACCAACAAGCCAACAAACAAACAAACCAACAAACCAACATGCCAACAAACCAACAAACTAAGTAACCAACAAGCCAACAAACCAACAAACTAACAAACCAACAAAAGAACTAACCAACAAACCAACAAACCAAAAAACCAACAAACCAACAAACCAACAAAATAACAAACCAACAAACCAACAAGCCAACAAGCCAACAAACCAACAAACCAACAAACCAACAAGCCAACAAACCAACAAGCCAACAAACCAATAAACCAACAAACCAAGTAACCAAAAAGCCAACAAATAACAAACCAACAAGCCAACAAGCCAACAAACCAACAAACCAACAAAGCAACAAGCCAACAAGCCAACAAACCAACAAACCAACAAGCCAACAAACCAAAAAACCAACAAGCCAACAAGCCAACAATCCAACAAACCAACAAACCAACAAGCCAACAAACCAACAAACCAACCAGCCAACAAACCAACCAACCAACAAACCAACAAACCAACAAGCCAACAAGCCAACAAACCAACAAGCCAACAAACCAACAAGCCAACAAACCAACAAACCAAGTAAACAAAAAGCCTACAAACTAACAAACCAACAAGCCAACAAGCCAACATACCAACAAACCAACAAAGCAACAAGCCAACAAGCCAACAAACCAACAAACCAACAAGCCAACAAGCCAACAAACCAACAAACCAACAAACCAACAAGCCAACAAGCCAACAAACCAACAAACCAACAAACCAACAAACCAACAAGCCAACAAACCAACAAACCAAAAAACCGACAAGCCAACCAACCAACAAGCTAACAAGCCAACAAACCAACAAACCATCAAGCCAACAAACCAACAAACCAACAAGCCAACAAACCAACAAACCAACAAGCCAACAAGCCAACAAACCAACAAACCAACAAACCAACAAACCAACATACCAACAACCCAAAAAACCAACAAACCAACAAGCCAACAAACCAACATACCAACAAACCAAACACCCAACAAACCAACAAACCAACAAACCAACAAACCAACAAACCAACAAACCAACAAGCCAACAAACCAACAAACCAACTAACCAACAAACCAAGTAACCAAAAAGCCAACAAACTCAGAAACCAACAAGCCAACAAGCGAATAAACCAACAAGCCAACAAACCAACAAACCAACAAAGCAACAAGCCAACAAGCCAACAAACCAACAAACCAACAAACCAAAATGCCAACAAACCAACAAACTAAGTAACCAACAAGCCAACAAACCAACAAACCAACAAGCAAACAAGCCAACAAACCAACAAACCAACAAACCAACAAACCAACAAACCAAGTAACCAACAAACCAACAAACCATCAAACGAACAAAGCAACAAACCAACAAACCAACAAACCAACAAGCCAACAAATCAACAAACAAATAAACCAACAAACCAACAAACAAATAAACTAAGTAACCAAAAAGCCAACAAATAAACAAACCAACAAGCCAACAAACCAACAAACCATCAAACGAACAAAGCAACAAACCAACAAGCCAACAAGCCAAAAAACCAACAAACCAAGTAACCAAAAAGCCAACAAACTAACAAACCAACAAGCCAACAAACCAACAAGTCAACAAACCAACAAACCAACAAGCCAACAAACCAACAAACCAAAAAACCAACAAACCAACAAACCAACAAACCAACAAACCAACAAACCAACAAACCAACAAACCAAAAAGCCAACAAGCCAACAAACCAATAAACCAACAAACCAACAAACCAACAAACCCACAAACCAAAAACCAACAAACCAACAAACCAACAAGCCAACAAGCCAACAAACCAACAAACCAACAAGCCAACAAACCAACAAACCAACAAACTAAGTAACCAACAAGCCAACAAACCAATAAACTAAGAAACCAACAAACGAACTAACCAACAAACTAAGAAGCCAACAAGCTAACAAACCAACAAACCAACAAACCAACAAACCAACAAACCAACAAACTAAGTAACCAACAAGCCAACAAACCAAGAAACCAACAAGCCAACAAGCCAACAAACCAACAAACCAACAAGCCAACAAACCAACAAACCAACAAACCAAAAAACCAACAAACCAACAAACCAACAAACCAACAAACCAACAAACCAACAAGCCAACAAGCCAACAAACCAACAAACCAACAAGCCAACAAGCCAACAAACCAACAAACCAACAAGCC
This sequence comes from Atherix ibis, assembly GCA_958298945.1. NCBI lineage: Eukaryota > Metazoa > Arthropoda > Insecta > Diptera > Athericidae > Atherix > Atherix ibis. Next base: position 93,624,802 of record OY282608.1, read on the forward strand.
AACAAACCAACAAACCAACAAGCCAATAAGCCAACAAACCAACAAACCAAGTAATCAAAAACCAACAAACTAACAAACCAACAAGCCAACAAGACAACAAACCAACAAACCAACAAACCAACAAACCAACAAACCAACAAACCAACAAACCAACAAACCAATAAACCAAAAAACCAACAAACCAACAAGCCAACAAGCCAACAAACCAACAAACTAACAAACCAACAAACGAACTAACCAACAAACCAACAAGCCAACAAGCCAACAAACCTACAAACCAACAAACCAACAAACCAACAAACTAAAAAAACAAACAAGCCAACAAACCAACAAACCAACAAGCCAACAAACCAACAAACCAACAAACCAACATGCCAACAAACCAACAAACTAAGTAACCAACAAGCCAACAAACCAATAAACTAACAAACCAATAAACGAACTAACCAACAAACTAACAAGCCAACAAGCTAACAAACCAACAAACCAACAAACCAACAAACTAAGTAACCAACAAGCCAACAAACCAAGAAACCAACAAGCCAACAAGCAAACAAACCAACAAACCAACAAACCAAAAAACCAACAAACCAACAAACCAACAAACCAACAAACCAACAAACCAACAAACCAACAAGCCAACAAGCCAAGAAACCAACAAACCTACAAACCAACAAACCAACAATCCAACAAACCAACAAACCAACAAACCAAGTAACCAAAAAGCCAACAAACTAACAAACCAACAAGCCAACAAGCCTACAAACCAACAAACCAACAAAGCAACAAGCCAACAAGCCAAAAAACTAACAAACCAACAAGCCAACAAACCAACAAACCAACAAGCCAACAAGCCAACAAACCAACAAACCAACAAACCAACAAGCCAACAAACCAACAAACCAACAAGCCAACAAACCAACAAACCAACAAACCAACAAGCCAACAAGCCAACAAACCAACAAGCCAACAAACCAACAAGCCAACAAACCAACAAACCAAGTAACCAAAAAGCCAACAAACTAACAAACCAACAAGCCAACAAGCCAACAAACCAACAAAGCAGCAAGCCAACAAGCCAACAAACCAACAAACCAACAAGCCAACAAACCAACAAACCAACAAGCCAACAAGCCAATAAACCAACAAACCAACAAACCAACAAACCAACAAACCAACAAACCAACAAGCCAACAAATTAACAAACCAACAAGCCAACAAGTCAACAAGTCAACAAACCAACAAACCAACAAACCAAGTAATCAAAAAGCCAACAAACTAACAAACGAACAAGCCAACAAGACAACAAACCAACAAACCAACAAACCAACAAACCAACAAACCAACAAACCAACAAACTAACAAACCAATAAACCAAAAAACCAACAAACCACAAGCCTACAATCCAACAAACCAACAAACTAACAAACCAACAAACGAACTAACCAAGAAACCAACAAGCCAACAAGCCAACAAACCAACAAACCAACAAACCAACAAGCCAACAAACCAACAAACCAACAAGCCAACAAACCAACAAACCAACATGCCAACAAACCAACAAACTAAGTAACCAACAAATCAACAAACCAACAAACTAACAAACTAACAAACGAACTAACCAACAAACTAACAAGCCAACAAGCCAACAAACCAACAAACCAAAAAACCAACAAACCAATAAACCAACAAACCAACAAACCAACAAACCAACAAGCCAACAAGCCGACAAACCAACAAACCAACAAACCAACAAGCCAACAAACCAACAAGCCAACAAACTAACAAACCAACAAACCAAGTAACCAAAAAGCCAACAAACTAACAAACCAACAAACCAACAAGCCTACAAACCAACAAACCAACAAAGCAACAAGCCAAAAAACCAAAAAAACCAACAAACCAACAAGCCAACAAACCAACAAGCCAACAAACCAACAAACCAACAAGCCAACAAGCCAACAAACCAACAAACCAACAAACCAACAAGCCAATAAACCAACAAACCAACAAGCCAACAAACCAACAAACCAACAAACCAACAAGCCAACAAGCCAAGAAACCAACAAGCCAACAAACCAACAAGCCAACAAACCAACAAACCAACAAACTAAGTAACCAACAAGCCAACAAACCAATAAACTAAGAAACCAACAAACGAACTAACCAACAAACTAAGAAGCCAACAAGCTAACAAACCAACAAACCAACAAACCAACAAACCAACAAACCAACAAACTAAGTAACCAACAAGCCAACAAACCAAGAAACCAACAAGCCAACAAGCCAACAAACCAACAAACCAACAAGCCAACAAACCAACAAACCAACAAACCAAAAAACCAACAAACCAACAAACCAACAAACCAACAAACCAACAAACCAACAAGCCAACAAGCCAACAAACCAACAAACCAACAAGCCAACAAGCCAACAAACCAACAAACCAACAAGCCAACAAACCAACAAACCAACAAGCCAATAAGCCAACAAACCAACAAACCAAGTAATCAAAAACCAACAAACTAACAAACCAACAAGCCAACAAGACAACAAACCAACAAACCAACAAACCAACAAACCAACAAACCAACAAACCAACAAACCAACAAACCAATAAACCAAAAAACCAACAAACCAACAAGCCAACAAGCCAACAAACCAACAAACTAACAAACCAACAAACGAACTTACCAACAAACCAACAAGCCAACAAGCCAACAAACCTACAAACCAACAAACCAACAAACCAACAAACTAAAAAAACAAACAAGCCAATAAACCAACAAACCAACAAGCCAACAAACCAACAAACCAACAAACCAACATGCCAACAAACCAACAAACTAAGTAACCAACAAGCCAACAAACCAATAAACTAACAAACCAATAAACGAACTAACCAACAAACTAACAAGCCAACAAGCTAACAAACCAACAAACCAACAAACCAACAAACTAAGTAACCAACAAGCCAACAAACCAAGAAACCAACAAGCCAACAAGCAAACAAACCAACAAACCAACAAACCAAAAAACCAACAAACCAACAAACCAACAAACCAACAAACCAACAAACCAACAAACCAACAAACCAACAAGCCAACAAGCCAAGAAACCAACAAACCTACAAACCAACAAACCAACAATCCAACAAACCAACAAACCAACAAACCAAGTAACCAAAAAGCCAACAAACTAACAAACCAACAAGCCAACAAGCCTACAAACCAACAAACCAACAAAGCAACAAGCCAACAAGCCAAAAAACTAACAAACCAACAAGCCAACAAACCAACAAACCAACAAGCCAACAAGCCAACAAACCAACAAACCAACAAACCAACAAGCCAACAAACCAACAAACCAACAAGCCAACAAACCAACAAACCAACAAACCAACAAGCCAACAAGCCAACAAACCAACAAGCCAACAAACCAACAAGCCAACAAACCAACAAACCAAGTAACCAAAAAGCCAACAAACTAACAAACCAACAAGCCAACAAGCCAACAAACCAACAAAGCAGCAAGCCAACAAGCCAACAAACCAACAAACCAACAAGCCAACAAACCAACAAACCAACAAGCCAACAAGCCAATAAACCAACAAACCAACAAACCAACAAACCAACAAGCCAACAAATTAACAAACCAACAAGCCAACAAGTCAACAAGTCAACAAACCAACAAACCAACAAACCAAGTAATCAAAAAGCCAACAAACTAACAAACGAACAAGCCAACAAGACAACAAACCAACAAACCAACAAACCAACAAACCAACAAACCAACAAACCAACAAACTAACAAACCAATAAACCAAAAAACCAACAAACCACAAGCCTACAAGCCAACAAACCAACAAACTAACAAACCAACAAACGAACTAACCAAGAAACCAACAAGCCAACAAGCCAACAAACCAACAAACCAACAAACCAACAAGCCAACAAACCAACAAACCAACAAGCCAACAAACCAACAAACCAACAAACCAACATGCCAACAAACCAACAAACTAAGTAACCAACAAATCAACAAACCAACAAACTAACAAACTAACAAACGAACTAACCAACAAACTAACAAGCCAACAAGCCAACAAACCAACAAACCAACAAACCAACAAACTAAGTAACCAACAAGCCAACAAACCAACAAACCAACAAACCAACAAGCCAACAAGCCAACAAACCAACAAACCAACAAGCCAACAAACCAGCAAACCAACAAACCAAAAAACCAACAAACCAATAAACCAACAAACCAACAAACCAACAAACCAACAAGCCAACAAGCCGACAAACCAACAAACCAACAAACCAACAAGCCAACAAACCAACAAGCCAACCAACTAACAAACCAAGTAACCAAAAAGCCAACAAACTAACAAACCAACAAACCAACAAGCCTACAAACCAACAAACCAACAAAGCAACAAGCCAAAAAACCAAAAAAACCAACAAACCAACAAGCCAACAAACCAACAAGCCAACAAACCAACAAACCAACAAGCCAACAAGCCAACAAACCAACAAACCAACAAACCAACAAGCCAATAAACCAACAAACCAACAAGCCAACAAACCAACAAACCAACAAACCAACAAGCCAACAAGCCAAGAAACCAACAAGCCAACAAACCAACAAGCCAACAAACCAACAAACCAACAAACCAAGTAACCAACAAGCCAACAAGCCAACAAACCAACAAACCAACAAAGCAACTAGCCAACAAGCCAACAAACCAACAAACCAACAAGCCAACAAACTAACAAACCAATAAGCCAACAAGCCAATAAACCAACAAACCAACAAACCAACAAGCCAACAAACCAACAAACCAAAAAACTCACAAACCAACAAGCCAACAAGCCAACAAACCAACAAGCCAACAAACCAATAAACCAACAAAGCAACAAGTCAACAAGCCAACAAACCAACAAACCAACAAGCCAGCAAACCAACAAACCAACAAGCCAACAAGCCAACAAACCAACAAACCAACAAACCAAGTAACCAAAAATCCAACAAACTAACAAACCAACAAGCTAACAAGCCAACAAACCAACAAACCAACAAACCAACAAACCAACAAACCAACAAACCAACAAACCAAGAAACCAAAAAACCAACAAATCAACATGCCAACAAGCCAACAAGCCAACAAACCAACAAACTAACAAACCAACAAACGAACTAACCAACAAACCAACAAGCCAACAAGCCAACAAACCAACAAGCCAACAAACCAACAAACCAACAAACTAACAAACCAACAAGCCAACAAACCAACAATCCAACAAGCTAACTAACCAACAAAACAACAAACCAACATGCCAACAAACCAACAAACTAAGTAACCAACAAGCCAACAAACCAACAAACTAACAAACCAACAAACGAACTAACCAACAAACCAACAAGCCAACAAGCCAACAAACCAACAAACCAACAAACTAAGTAGCCAACAAGCCAACAAATCAACAAACCAACAAGCCAACAAGCCAACAAACCAACAAACCAATAACCAACAAGCCAACAAACCAACAAACCAACAAGCCAACAAGCCAACAAACCAACAAACCCACAAGCCAACAAACCAACAAACCAACAAACCAAAAAACCAACAAACCAACACACCAACAAACCAACAAACCAACAAACCAACAAGCCAACAAGCCAACAAACCAACAAACCAACAAGCCAACAAACCAACAAGCCAACAAACCAACAAACCAACAAACCAAGTAACCAAAAAGCCAACAAACTAACAAACCAACAAGCCAACAAGCCAATAAACCAACAAACCAACAAAGCAACAAGCCAACAAGCCAACAAACCAACAAACCAACAAGCCAACAAACCAACAAGCCAACAAACCAACAAACCAACAAGCCAACAAGCCAACAAACCAACAAACCAACAAACCAACAAGCCAACAACCCAACAAACCAACAAGCCAACAAACCAACAAACCAACAAACCAACAAACCAACAAACCAACAAGCCAACAAGCCAACAAACCAACAAACCAAGTAACCAAAAAGCCAACTAACTAACAAACCAACAAGCAAACAAACCAACAAACCAACAAAGCAACAAGCCAAAAAGCCAACAAGCCAACAAGCCAATAAATCAACAAACCAACAAACCAAGTAACCAACAAACCAACAAACCGTCAAACGAACAAAGCAACAAACCAACAAGCCAACAAGCCAACAAAATAACAAACCAAGTAACCAAAAAGCCAACAAACCAACAAACCAACAAGCCAACAAGCCAACAAACCAACAAACCAACAAACCAACAAACCAACAAGCCAACAAGCCAACAAACCAACAAACCAACAAGCCAACAAACCAACAAACCAACAAACTAAGTAGCCAACAAGCCAACAAACCAACAAACCAACAAGCCAACAAGCCAACAAATCAACAAACCAACAAGCCAACAAACCAAAATACCAACAAACCAAAAAACCAACAAACCAATAAACCAAAAAACCAACAAACCAGCAAGCCAACAAGCCAACAAACCAACAAACTAACAAACCAACAAACGAACTAACCAACAAACAAACAAGCCAACAAACCAACAAACCAACAAACTAACAAACTAACAAACCAACAAACCAACAAACCAACAAACCAACAAGCCAACAAACCAACAAACCAACAAACCAACAAACCAACATGCCAACAAACCAACAAACTAAGTAACCAACAAGCCAACAAACCAACAAACTAACAAACCAACAAACGAACTAACCAACAAACTAACAAGCCAACAAGCCAACAAACCAACAAACCAACAAACCAACAAACTAAGTAACCAACAAGCCAACAAACTAACAAACCAACAAGCCAACAAGCCAAGAAACCAACAAACCAACAAGCCAACAAACCAACAAACCAACAAACCAAAAAACCAACAAACCAACAAACCAACAAACCAACAAACCAACAAACCAACAAGCCACCAAGCCACCAAGCCAACAAACCAACAAACCGACAAACCAACAAGCCAACAAACGAAGAAGCAAACAAACCAACAAACCAACAAACCAAGTAACCAAAAAGCCAACAAACTAACAAACGAACAAGCCAACAAGCCTACAAACCAACAAACCAACAAAGCAACAAGCCAATAAACCAACAAACCAACAAACCAACAAGCCAACAAACCAACAAGCCAACAAACCAACAAACCAACAAGCCAACAAACCAACAAACCAACAAACCAACAAACCAACAAGCCAACAAGCCAACAAACCAACAAGCCAACAAGCCAACAAGCCAACAAACCAACAAACCAACAAACCAAGTAACCAAAAAGCAAACAAACTAACAAACCAACAAGCCAACAAGCCAACAAACCAACAAACCAACAAACCAGCAAGCCAACAAACCAATAAACCAACAAACCAACAAACCAACAAGCCAACAAACCAACAAACCAAAAAACTCACAAACCAACAAGCCAACAAGCCAACAAACCAACAAGCCAACAAACCAATAAACCAACAAAGCAACAAGCCAACAAGCCAACAAACCAACAAACAACAAGCCAACAAACCAACAAACCAACAAGCCAACAAGCCAACAAACCAACAAACCAACAAACCAAGTAACCAAAAAGTCAACAAACTAACAAACCAACAAGCCAACAAGCCAACAAACCAACAAACCAACAAACCAACAAACCAACAAACCAACAAACCAACAAACCAACAAACCAACAAACCAACAAGCCAACAAGCCAACAAACCAACAAACCAACAAACCAACAAACCGACAAACCAACAAACTAACAAACCAACAAGCCAACAAACCAAAAAACCATCAAGCCAACAAACCAACAAACCAACAAACCAACAAACCAACAAGCCAACAAACCAACAAACTAAGTAACCAACAAACAAACAAGCCAACAAGCCAACAAGCCAACAAACCAACAAACCAACAAACCAACAAACCAACAAACTAACAAACTAACAAACCAACAAATTAACAAACCAACAAACCAACAAGCCAACAAACCAACAAACCAACAAACCAACATGCCAACAAACCAACAAACTAAGTAACCAACAAGCCAACAAACCAACAAACTAACAAACCAACAAACGAACTAACCAACAAACTAACAAGCCAACAAGCCAACAAACCAACAAACCAACAAACCAACAAACCAACAAACCAACAAACTAAGTAACCAACAAGCCAACAAACTAACAAACCAACAAGCCAACAAGCCAAGAAACCAACAAACCAACAAGCCAATAAACCAACAAACCAACAAACCAAAAAACCAACAAACCAACAAACCAACAAACCAACAAACCAACAAACCAACAAGCCACCAAGCCAACAAACCAACAAACCAACAAACCAACAAGCCAACAAACGAAGAAGCCAACAAACCAACAAACCAACAAACCAAGTAACCAAAAAGCCAACAAACTAACAAACGAACAAGCCAACAAGCCTACAAACCAACAAACCAACAAAGCAACAAGCCAACAAGCCAACAAACCAACAAACCAACAAGCCAACAAGCCAACAAACCAACAAACCAACAACCCAACAAGCCAACAAACCAACAGACCAACAAGCCAACAAACCAACAAACCAACAAACCAACAAACCAACAAGCCAACAAGCCAACAAGCCAACAAACCAACAAGCCAACAAGCCAACAAACCAACAAACTAACAAACCAACAAACGAACTAACCAACAAACCAACAAGCCAACAAGCCAACAAACCTACAAACCAACAAACCAACAAACCAACAAACTAACAAACCAACAAGCCAACAAACCAACAAACCAACAAGCCAACAAACCAACAAGCCAACAAACCAACAAGCCAACAAACCAACAAACCAAGTAACCAAAAAGCCAACAAACTAACAAACCAACAAGCCAACAAGCCAACAAACCAACAAAGCAGCAAGCCAACAAGCCAACAAACCAACAAACCAACAAGCCAACAAACCAACAAACCAACAAACCAACAAACCAACAAACCAACAAACCAACAAACCAACAAGCCAACAAACCAACAAACCAACAAGCCAACAAACCAACAAACCAACAAACCAACAAGCCAACAAGCCAACAAACCAACAAGCCAACAAACCAACAAGCCAACAAACCAACAAACCAAGTAACCAAAAAGCCAACAAACTAACAAACCAACAAGCCAACAAGCCAACAAACCAACAAAGCGGCAAGCCAACAAGCCAACAAACCAACAAACCAACAAGCCAACAAACCAACAAACCAACAAACCAACAAACCAACAAACCAACAAGCCAACAAACCAATAAACCAACAAACCAACAAACCTACAAGCCAACAAACCAACAAACCAAAAAACTCACAAACCAACAAGCCAACAAGCCAACAAACCAACAAGCCAACAAACCAATAAACCAACAAAGCAATAAGCCAACAAGCCAACAAACCAACAAACCAACAAGCCAACAAACCAACAAACCAACAAGCCAACAAGCCAACAAACCAACAAACCAACAAACCAGCAAACCAAGTAACCAAAAAGTCAACAAACTAACAAACCAACAAGCCAACAAGCCAACAAACCAACAAACCAACAAACCAACAAACCAACAAACCAACAAACCAACAAACCAACAAACCAACAAGCCAACAAACCAACAAACCAACAAACCAACAAACCAACAAACCAACAAACCAACAAGCCAACAAACCAACAAACCAACAAACCAACAAGCCAACAAACCAACATACCAACAAACCAAAAAACCAACAAACCAACAAACCAACAAACCAACAAGCCAACAAACCAAGAAACCAACAAGCCAACAAACCAACAAACCAACAAACCAACAAGCCAACAAACCAACAAACCAACAAACCAAAAAACCAACAAACCAACAAACCAACAAACCAACAAACCAACAAACCAACAAGCCAACAAGCCAACAAACCAACAAACCTACAAACCAACAAACCAACAAGCCAACAAACCAACAAGCCAACAAGCCAACAAACCAACAAACCAACAAACCAACAAGCCAACAAACCAACAAACCAACAAGCCAACAAACCAAGAAACCAACAAACCAACACGCCAACAAGCCAACAAACCAACAAGCCAACAAACCAACAAGCCAACAAACCAACAAACCAAGTAACCAAAAAGCCAACAAACTAACAAACCAACAAGCCAACAAGCCAACAAACCAACAAAGCAGCAAGCCAACAAGCCAACAAACCAACAAACCAACAAGCCAACAAACCAACAAACCAACAAACCAACAAACCAACAAACCAACAAGCCAACAAACCAATAAACCAACAAACTAACAAACCTACAAGCCAACAAACCAACAAACCAAAAAACTCACAAACCAACAAGCCAACAAGCCAACAAACCAACAAGCCAATAAACCAATAAACCAACAAAGCAATAAGTAAACAAGCCAACAAACCAACAAACCAACAAGCCAACAAACCAACAAACCAACAAGCCAACAAGCCAACAAACCAACAAACCAACAAACCAAGTAACCAAAAATTCAACAAACTAACAAACCAACAAGCCAATAAGCCAACAAACCAACAAACCAACAAACCAACAAACCAACAAACCAACAAACCAACAAACCAACAAACCAACAAGCCAACAAACCAACAAACCAACAAACCAACAAACCAACAAACCAACAAACTAACAAACCAACAAGACAACAAACCAAAAAACCAACAAGCCAACAAACCAACAAGCCAACAAACCAATAAACCAACAAACTAACAAACCTACAAGCCAACAAACCAATAAACCAAAAAACTCACAAACCAACAAGCCAACAAGCCAACAAACCAACAAGCCAATAAACCAATAAACCAACAAAGCAATAAGTAAACAAGCCAACAAACCAACAAACCAACAAGCCAACAAACCAACAAACCAACAAGCCAACAAGCCAACAAACCAACAAACCAACAAACCAAGTAACCAAAAATTCAACAAACTAACAAACCAACAAGCCAATAAGCCAACAAACCAACAAACCAACAAACCAACAAACCAACAAACCAACAAACCAACAAACCAACAAACCAACAAGCCAACAAACCAACAAACCAACAAACCAACAAACCAACAAACCAACAAACCAACAAACCAACAAGCCAACAAGCCAACAAACCAACAAACCAACAAACCAACAAACCGACAAACCAACAAACTAACAAACCAACAAGCCAACAAACCAAAAAACCATCAAGCCAACAAACCAACAAACCAACAAACCAACAAACCAACAAGCCAACAAACCAACAAACTAAGTAACCAACAAACAAACAAGCCAACAAGCCAACAAGCCAACAAACCAACAAACCAACAAACCAACAAACCAACAAACTAACAAACTAACAAACCAACAAATTAACAAACCAACAAACCAACAAGCCAACAAACCAACAAACCAACAAACCAACATGCCAACAAACCAACAAACTAAGTAACCAACAAGCCAACAAACCAACAAACTAACAAACCAACAAACGAACTAACCAACAAACTAACAAGCCAACAAGCCAACAAACCAACAAACCAACAAACCAACAAACCAACAAACCAACAAACTAAGTAACCAACAAGCCAACAAACTAACAAACCAACAAGCCAACAAGCCAAGAAACCAACAAACCAACAAGCCAATAAACCAACAAACCAACAAACCAAAAAACCAACAAACCAACAAACCAACAAACCAACAAACCAACAAACCAACAAGCCACCAAGCCAACAAACCAACAAACCAACAAACCAACAAGCCAACAAACGAAGAAGCCAACAAACCAACAAACCAACAAACCAAGTAACCAAAAAGCCAACAAACTAACAAACGAACAAGCCAACAAGCCTACAAACCAACAAACCAACAAAGCAACAAGCCAACAAGCCAACAAACCAACAAACCAACAAGCCAACAAGCCAACAAACCAACAAACCAACAACCCAACAAGCCAACAAACCAACAAACCAACAAGCCAACAAACCAACAAACCAACAAACCAACAAACCAACAAGCCAACAAGCCAACAAGCCAACAAACCAACAAGCCAACAAGCCAACAAACCAACAAACTAACAAACCAACAAACGAACTAACCAACAAACCAACAAGCCAACAAGCCAACAAACCTACAAACCAACAAACCAACAAACCAACAAACTAACAAACCAACAAGCCAACAAACCAACAAACCAACAAGCCAACAAACCAACAAGCCAACAAACCAACAAGCCAACAAACCAACAAACCAAGTAACCAAAAAGCCAACAAACTAACAAACCAACAAGCCAACAAGCCAACAAACCAACAAAGCAGCAAGCCAACAAGCCAACAAACCAACAAACCAACAAGCCAACAAACCAACAAACCAACAAACCAACAAACCAACAAACCAACAAACCAACAAACCAACAAGCCAACAAACCAACAAACCAACAAGCCAACAAACCAACAAACCAACAAACCAACAAGCCAACAAGCCAACAAACCAACAAGCCAACAAACCAACAAGCCAACAAACCAACAAACCAAGTAACCAAAAAGCCAACAAACTAACAAACCAACAAGCCAACAAGCCAACAAACCAACAAAGCGGCAAGCCAACAAGCCAACAAACCAACAAACCAACAAGCCAACAAACCAACAAACCAACAAACCAACAAACCAACAAACCAACAAGCCAACAAACCAATAAACCAACAAACCAACAAACCTACAAGCCAACAAACCAACAAACCAAAAAACTCACAAACCAACAAGCCAACAAGCCAACAAACCAACAAGCCAACAAACCAATAAACCAACAAAGCAATAAGCCAACAAGCCAACAAACCAACAAACCAACAAGCCAACAAACCAACAAACCAACAAGCCAACAAGCCAACAAACCAACAAACCAACAAACCAGCAAACCAAGTAACCAAAAAGTCAACAAACTAACAAACCAACAAGCCAACAAGCCAACAAACCAACAAACCAACAAACCAACAAACCAACAAACCAACAAACCAACAAACCAACAAACCAACAAGCCAACAAACCAACAAACCAACAAACCAACAAACCAACAAACCAACAAACCAACAAGCCAACAAACCAACAAACCAACAAACCAACAAGCCAACAAACCAACATACCAACAAACCAAAAAACCAACAAACCAACAAACCAACAAACCAACAAGCCAACAAACCAAGAAACCAACAAGCCAACAAACCAACAAACCAACAAACCAACAAGCCAACAAACCAACAAACCAACAAACCAAAAAACCAACAAACCAACAAACCAACAAACCAACAAACCAACAAACCAACAAGCCAACAAGCCAACAAACCAACAAACCTACAAACCAACAAACCAACAAGCCAACAAACCAACAAGCCAACAAGCCAACAAACCAACAAACCAACAAACCAACAAGCCAACAAACCAACAAACCAACAAGCCAACAAACCAAGAAACCAACAAACCAACACGCCAACAAGCCAACAAACCAACAAGCCAACAAACCAACAAGCCAACAAACCAACAAACCAAGTAACCAAAAAGCCAACAAACTAACAAACCAACAAGCCAACAAGCCAACAAACCAACAAAGCAGCAAGCCAACAAGCCAACAAACCAACAAACCAACAAGCCAACAAACCAACAAACCAACAAACCAACAAACCAACAAACCAACAAACCAACAAGCCAACAAACCAATAAACCAACAAACTAACAAACCTACAAGCCAACAAACCAACAAACCAAAAAACTCACAAACCAACAAGCCAACAAGCCAACAAACCAACAAGCCAATAAACCAATAAACCAACAAAGCAATAAGTAAACAAGCCAACAAACCAACAAACCAACAAGCCAACAAACCAACAAACCAACAAGCCAACAAGCCAACAAACCAACAAACCAACAAACCAAGTAACCAAAAATTCAACAAACTAACAAACCAACAAGCCAATAAGCCAACAAACCAACAAACCAACAAACCAACAAACCAACAAACCAACAAACCAACAAACCAACAAACCAACAAGCCAACAAACCAACAAACCAACAAACCAACAAACCAACAAACCAACAAACTAACAAACCAACAAGACAACAAACCAAAAAACCAACAAGCCAACAAACCAACAAACCAACAACCCAACATGCCAACAAACCAACAAACTAAGTAACCAACAAGCCAACAAACCAACAAACTAACAAACCAACAAAAGAACTAACCAACAAACCAACAAACCAAAAAACCAACAAACCAACAAACCAACAAAATAACAAACCAACAAACCAACAAGCCAACAAGCCAACAAACCAACAAACCAACAAACCAACAAGCCAACAAACCAACAAGCCAACAAACCAATAAACCAACAAACCAAGTAACCAAAAAGCCAACAAATAACAAACCAACAAGCCAACAAGCCAACAAACCAACAAACCAACAAAGCAACAAGCCAACAAGCCAACAAACCAACAAACCAACAAGCCAACAAACCAACAAACCAACAAGCCAACAAGCCAACAATCCAACAAACCAACAAACCAACAAGCCAACAAACCAACAAACCAACCAGCCAACAAACCAACCAACCAACAAACCAACAAACCAACAAGCCAACAAGCCAACAAACCAACAAGCCAACAAACCAACAAGCCAACAAACCAACAAACCAAGTAAACAAAAAGCCAACAAACTAACAAACCAACAAGCCAACAAGCCAATAAACCAACAAACCAACAAAGCAACAAGCCAACAAGCCAACAAACCAACAAACCAACAAGCCAACAAGCCAACAAACCAACAAACCAACAAACCAACAAGCCAACAAGCCAACAAACCAACAAACCAACAAACCAACAAACCAACAAGCCAACAAACCAACAAACCAAAAAACCGACAAGCCAACCAACCAACAAGCTAACAAGCCAACAAACCAACAAACCATCAAGCCAACAAACCAACAAACCAACAAGCCAACAAACCAACAAACCAACAAGCCAACAAGCCAACAAACCAACAAACCAACAAGCCAACAAACCAACATACCAACAAACCAAAAAACCAACAAACCAACAAACCAACAAACCAACAAACCAACAAACCAACAAACCAACAAGCCAACAAACCAACAAACCAACTAACCAACAAACCAAGTAACCAAAAAGCCAACAAACTCAGAAACCAACAAGCCAACAAGCGAATAAACCAACAAGCCAACAAACCAACAAACCAACAAAGCAACAAGCCAACAAGCCAACAAACCAACAAACCAACAAACCAAAATGCCAACAAACCAACAAACTAAGTAACCAACAAGCCAACAAACCAACAAACCAACAAGCAAACAAGCCAACAAACCAACAAACCAACAAACCAACAAACCAACAAACCAACAAACCAAGTAACCAACAAACCAACAAACCATCAAACGAACAAAGCAACAAACCAACAAACCAACAAACCAACAAGCCAACAAACCAACAAACAAATAAACCAACAAACCAACAAACAAATAAACTAAGTAACCAAAAAGCCAACAAACCAACAAACCAACAAGCCAACAAACCAACAAACCATCAAACGAACAAAGCAACAAACCAACAAGCCAACAAGCCAAAAAACCAACAAACCAAGTAACCAAAAAGCCAACAAACTAACAAACCAACAAGCCAACAAACCAACAATTCAACAAACCAACAAACC
The DNA here is from genome assembly GCA_958298945.1 of Atherix ibis. Classification (NCBI taxonomy): domain Eukaryota; kingdom Metazoa; phylum Arthropoda; class Insecta; order Diptera; family Athericidae; genus Atherix; species Atherix ibis. The sequence continues at coordinate 93,640,591 of OY282608.1, forward strand.
AACAAGCCAACAAACCAACAAACCAAAAAACCAACAAACCAACAAACCAACAAACCAACAAACCAACAAACTAACAAACCAAAAAGCCAACAAGCCAACAAACCAATAAACCAACAAACCAACAAACCAACAAACCCACAAACCAAAAAACCAACAAACCAACAAACCAACAAGCCAACAAGCCAACAAACCAACAAACCAACAAGCCAACAAACAAACAAACCAACAAACTAAGTAACCAACAAGCCAACAAACCAATAAATTAAGAAACCAACAAACGAACTAACCAACAAACTAACAAGCTAACAAGCTAACAAACCAACAAACCAACAAACCAACAAACCAACAAACCAACAAACTAAGTAACCAACAAGCCAACAAACCAAGAAACCAACAAGCCAACAAGCCAACAAACCAACAAACCAACAAGCCAACAAACCAACAAACCAACAAACCAAAAAACCAACAAACCAACAAACCAACAAACCAACAAACCAACAAACCAACAAGCCAACAAGCCAACAAACCAACAAACCAACAAGCCAACAAGCCAACAAACCAACAAACCAACAAGCCAACAAACCAACAAACCAACAAGCCAATAAGCCAACAAACCAACAAACCAAGTAATCAAAAAACCAACAAACTAACAAACCAACAAGCCAACAAGACAACAAACCAACAAACCAACAAACCAACAAACCAACAAACCAACAAACCAACAAACCAACAAACCAATAAACCAAAAAACCAACAAACCAACAAGCCAACAAGCCAACAAACCAACAAACTAACAAACCAACAAACGAACTAACCAACAAACCAACAAGCCAACAAGCCAACAAACCTACAAACCAACAAACCAACAAACCAACAAACTAAAAAAACAAACAAGCCAACAAACCAACAAACCAACAAGCCAACAAACCAACAAACCAACAAACCAACATGCCAACAAACCAACAAACTAAGTAACCAACAAGCCAACAAACCAATAAACTAACAAACCAATAAACGAACTAACCAACAAACTAACAAGCCAACAAGCTAACAAACCAACAAACCAACAAACCAACAAACTAAGTAACCAACAAGCCAACAAACCAAGAAACCAACAAGCCAACAAGCCAACAAACCAACAAACCAACAAGCAAACAAACCAACAAACCAACAAACCAAAAAACCAACAAACCAACAAACCAACAAACCAACAAACCAACAAACCAACAAACCAACAAGCCAACAAGCCAACAAACCTACAAACCAACAAACCAACAATCCAACAAACCAACAAACCAACAAACCAAGTAACCAAAAAGCCAACAAACTAACAAACCAACAAGCCAACAAGCCTACAAACCAACAAACCAACAAAGCAACAAGCCAACAAGCCAAAAAACTAACAAACCAACAAGCCAACAAACCAACAAACCAACAAGCCAACAAGCCAACAAACCAACAAACCAACAAACCAACAAGCCAACAAACCAACAAACCAACAAGCCAACAAACCAACAAACCAACAAACCAACAAGCCAACAAGCCAACAAACCAACAAGCCAACAAACCAACAAGCCAACAAACCAACAAACCAAGTAACCAAAAAGCCAACAAACTAACAAACCAACAAGCCAACAAGCCAACAAACCAACAAAGCAGCAAGCCAACAAGCCAACAAACCAACAAACCAACAAGCCAACAAACCAACAAACCAACAAGCCAACAAGCCAATAAACCAACAAACCAACAAACCAACAAGCCAACAAACCAACAAACCAAAAAACTCACAAACAAACAAGCCAACAAGCCAACAAACCAACAAGCCACCAAACCAATAAACCAACAAAGCAACAAGCCAACAAGCCAACAAACCAACAAACCAACAAGCCAACAAGCCAACAAACCAACAAACCAACAAACCAACAAGCCAACAAACCAACAAACCAACAAGCCAACAAACCAACAAACCAACAAACCAACAACCCAACAAGCCAACAAACCAACAAGCCAACAAACCAACAAGCCAACAAACCAACAAACCAAGTAACCAAAAAGCCAACAAACTAACAAACCAACAAGCCAACAAGCCAACAAGCCAACAAACCAACAAAGCAGCAAGCCAACAAGCCAACAAACCAACAAACCAACAAGCCAACAAACCAACAAACCAACAAACTAAGTAACCAACAAGCCAACAAACCAATAAATTAAGAAACCAACAAACGAACTAACCAACAAACTAACAAGCTAACAAGCTAACAAACCAACAAACCAACAAACCAACAAACCAACAAACCAACAAACTAAGTAACCAACAAGCCAACAAACCAAGAAACCAACAAGCCAACAAGCCAACAAACCAACAAACCAACAAGCCAACAAACCAACAAACCAACAAACCAAAAAACCAACAAACCAACAAACCAACAAACCAACAAACCAACAAACCAACAAGCCAACAAGCCAACAAACCAACAAACCAACAAGCCAACAAGCCAACAAACCAACAAACCAACAAGCCAACAAACCAACAAACCAACAAGCCAATAAGCCAACAAACCAACAAACCAAGTAATCAAAAAACCAACAAACTAACAAACCAACAAGCCAACAAGACAACAAACCAACAAACCAACAAACCAACAAACCAACAAACCAACAAACCAACAAACCAACAAACCAATAAACCAAAAAACCAACAAACCAACAAGCCAACAAGCCAACAAACCAACAAACTAACAAACCAACAAACGAACTAACCAACAAACCAACAAGCCAACAAGCCAACAAACCTACAAACCAACAAACCAACAAACCAACAAACTAAAAAAACAAACAAGCCAACAAACCAACAAACCAACAAGCCAACAAACCAACAAACCAACAAACCAACATGCCAACAAACCAACAAACTAAGTAACCAACAAGCCAACAAACCAATAAACTAACAAACCAATAAACGAACTAACCAACAAACTAACAAGCCAACAAGCTAACAAACCAACAAACCAACAAACCAACAAACTAAGTAACCAACAAGCCAACAAACCAAGAAACCAACAAGCCAACAAGCCAACAAACCAACAAACCAACAAGCAAACAAACCAACAAACCAACAAACCAAAAAACCAACAAACCAACAAACCAACAAACCAACAAACCAACAAACCAACAAACCAACAAACCAACAAGCCAACAAGCCAACAAACCTACAAACCAACAAACCAACAATCCAACAAACCAACAAACCAACAAACCAAGTAACCAAAAAGCCAACAAACTAACAAACCAACAAGCCAACAAGCCTACAAACCAACAAACCAACAAAGCAACAAGCCAACAAGCCAAAAAACTAACAAACCAACAAGCCAACAAACCAACAAACCAACAAGCCAACAAGCCAACAAACCAACAAACCAACAAACCAACAAGCCAACAAACCAACAAACCAACAAGCCAACAAACCAACAAACCAACAAACCAACAAGCCAACAAGCCAACAAACCAACAAGCCAACAAACCAACAAGCCAACAAACCAACAAACCAAGTAACCAAAAAGCCAACAAACTAACAAACCAACAAGCCAACAAGCCAACAAACCAACAAAGCAGCAAGCCAACAAGCCAACAAACCAACAAACCAACAAGCCAACAAACCAACAAACCAACAAGCCAACAAGCCAATAAACCAACAAACCAACAAACCAACAAGCCAACAAACCAACAAACCAAAAAACTCACAAACAAACAAGCCAACAAGCCAACAAACCAACAAGCCACCAAACCAATAAACCAACAAAGCAACAAGCCAACAAGCCAACAAACCAACAAACCAACAAGCCAACAAGCCAACAAACCAACAAACCAACAAACCAACAAGCCAACAAACCAACAAACCAACAAGCCAACAAACCAACAAACCAACAAACCAACAACCCAACAAGCCAACAAACCAACAAGCCAACAAACCAACAAGCCAACAAACCAACAAACCAAGTAACCAAAAAGCCAACAAACTAACAAACCAACAAGCCAACAAGCCAACAAGCCAACAAACCAACAAAGCAGCAAGCCAACAAGCCAACAAACCAACAAACCAACAAGCCAACAAACCAACAAACCAACAAGCCAACAAGCCAATAAACCAACAAACCAACAAACCAACAAGCCAACAAACCAACAAACCAAAAAACTCACAAACAAACAAGCCAACAAGCCAACAAACCAACAAGCCACCAAACCAATAAACCAACAAAGCAACAAGCCAACAAGCCAACAAACCAACAAACCAACAAGCCAACAAACCAACAAACCAACAAGCCAACAAGCCAACAAACCAACAAACCAACAAACCAAGTAACCAAAAGGCCAACAAACTAACAAACCAAGAAGCCAACAAGCCAACAAACCAACAAACCAACAAACCAACAAACCAACAAACCAACAAACCAACAAACCAACAAACCAATAAACCAAAAAACCAACGAACCAACAAGCCAACAAACCAACAAACCAACAAACTAACAAACCAACAAACGAACTAACCCACAAACTAACAAGCCAACAAGCCAACAAACCAACAAACCAACAAACCAACAAACTAACAAACCAACAAGTCAACAAACCAACAAACCAACAAGCCAACAAACAAACAAAACAGCAAACCAAAATGCCAACAAACCAACAAACTAAGTAACCAACAAGCCAACAAACCAACAAACTAACAAACCAACAAACGAACTAACCAACAAACCAACAAACCAACAAGCCAACAAGCCAACAAACCAACAAACCAACAAACCAACAAACCAAGTAACCAAAAAGCCAACAAACTAACAAACCAACAAGCCAACAAGCCAACAAACCAACAAAGCAGCAAGCCAACAAGCCAACAAACCAACAAACCAACAAGCCAACAAACCAACAAACCAACAAGCCAACAAGCCAATAAACCAACAAACCAACAAACCAACAAGCCAACAAACCAACAAACCAAAAAACTCACAAACAAACAAGCCAACAAGCCAACAAACCAACAAGCCACCAAACCAATAAACCAACAAAGCAACAAGCCAACAAGCCAACAAACCAACAAACCAACAAGCCAACAAGCCAACAAACCAACAAACCAACAAACCAACAAGCCAACAAACCAACAAACCAACAAGCCAACAAACCAACAAACCAACAAACCAACAACCCAACAAGCCAACAAACCAACAAGCCAACAAACCAACAAGCCAACAAACCAACAAACCAAGTAACCAAAAAGCCAACAAACTAACAAACCAACAAGCCAACAAGCCAACAAGCCAACAAACCAACAAAGCAGCAAGCCAACAAGCCAACAAACCAACAAACCAACAAGCCAACAAACCAACAAACCAACAAACTAAGTAACCAACAAGCCAACAAACCAATAAATTAAGAAACCAACAAACGAACTAACCAACAAACTAACAAGCTAACAAGCTAACAAACCAACAAACCAACAAACCAACAAACCAACAAACCAACAAACTAAGTAACCAACAAGCCAACAAACCAAGAAACCAACAAGCCAACAAGCCAACAAACCAACAAACCAACAAGCCAACATACCAACAAACCAACAAACCAAAAAACCAACAAACCAACAAACCAACAAACCAACAAACCAACAAACCAACAAGCCAACAAGCCAACAAACCAACAAACCAACAAGCCAACAAGCCAACAAACCAACAAACCAACAAGCCAACAAACCAACAAACCAACAAGCCAATAAGCCAACAAACCAACAAACCAAGTAATCAAAAAACCAACAAACTAACAAACCAACAAGCCAACAAGACAACAAACCAACAAACCAACAAACCAACAAACCAACAAACCAACAAACCAACAAACCAACAAACCAATAAACCAAAAAACCAACAAACCAACAAGCCAACAAGCCAACAAACCAACAAACTAACAAACCAACAAACGAACTAACCAACAAACCAACAAGCCAACAAGCCAACAAACCTACAAACCAACAAACCAACAAACCAACAAACTAAAAAAACAAACAAGCCAACAAACCAACAAACCAACAAGCCAACAAACCAACAAACCAACAAACCAACATGCCAACAAACCAACAAACTAAGTAACCAACAAGCCAACAAACCAATAAACTAACAAACCAATAAACGAACTAACCAACAAACTAACAAGCCAACAAGCTAACAAACCAACAAACCAACAAACCAACAAACTAAGTAACCAACAAGCCAACAAACCAAGAAACCAACAAGCCAACAAGCCAACAAACCAACAAACCAACAAGCAAACAAACCAACAAACCAACAAACCAAAAAACCAACAAACCAACAAACCAACAAACCAACAAACCAACAAACCAACAAACCAACAAGCCAACAAGCCAACAAACCTACAAACCAACAAACCAACAATCCAACAAACCAACAAACCAACAAACCAAGTAACCAAAAAGCCAACAAACTAACAAACCAACAAGCCAACAAGCCTACAAACCAACAAACCAACAAAGCAACAAGCCAACAAGCCAAAAAACTAACAAACCAACAAGCCAACAAACCAACAAACCAACAAGCCAACAAGCCAACAAACCAACAAACCAACGAACCAACAAGCCAACAAACCAACAAACCAACAAGCCAACAAACCAACAAACCAACAAACCAACAAGCCAACAAGCCAACAAACCAACAAGCCAACAAACCAACAAGCCAACAAACCAACAAACCAAGTAACCAAAAAGCCAACAAACTAACAAACCAACAAGCCAACAAGCCAACAAACCAACAAAGCAGCAAGCCAACAAGCCAACAAACCAACAAACCAACAAGCCAACAAACCAACAAACCAACAAGCCAACAAGCCAATAAACCAACAAACCAACAAACCAACAAGCCAACAAACCAACAAACCAAAAAACTCACAAACAAACAAGCCAACAAGCCAACAAACCAACAAGCCACCAAACCAATAAACCAACAAAGCAACAAGCCAACAAGCCAACAAACCAACAAACCAACAAGCCAACAAGCCAACAAACCAACAAACCAACAAACCAACAAGCCAACAAACCAACAAACCAACAAGCCAACAAACCAACAAACCAACAAACCAACAACCCAACAAGCCAACAAACCAACAAGCCAACAAACCAACAAGCCAACAAACCAACAAACCAAGTAACCAAAAAGCCAACAAACTAACAAACCAACAAGCCAACAAGCCAACAAGCCAACAAACCAACAAAGCAGCAAGCCAACAAGCCAACAAACCAACAAACCAACAAGCCAACAAACCAACAAACCAACAAGCCAACAAGCCAATAAACCAACAAACCAACAAACCAACAAGCCAACAAACCAACAAACCAAAAAACTCACAAACAAACAAGCCAACAAGCCAACAAACCAACAAGCCACCAAACCAATAAACCAACAAAGCAACAAGCCAACAAGCCAACAAACCAACAAACCAACAAGCCAACAAACCAACAAACCAACAAGCCAACAAGCCAACAAACCAACAAACCAACAAACCAAGTAACCAAAAGGCCAACAAACTAACAAACCAAGAAGCCAACAAGCCAACAAACCAACAAACCAACAAACCAACAAACCAACAAACCAACAAACCAACAAACCAACAAACCAATAAACCAAAAAACCAACGAACCAACAAGCCAACAAACCAACAAACCAACAAACTAACAAACCAACAAACGAACTAACCCACAAACTAACAAGCCAACAAGCCAACAAACCAACAAACCAACAAACCAACAAACTAACAAACCAACAAGTCAACAAACCAACAAACCAACAAGCCAACAAACAAACAAAACAGCAAACCAAAATGCCAACAAACCAACAAACTAAGTAACCAACAAGCCAACAAACCAACAAACTAACAAACCAACAAACGAACTAACCAACAAACCAACAAACCAACAAGCCAACAAGCCAACAAACCAACAAACCAACAAACCAACAAACCAACAAACTAAGTAACCAACAATCCAACAAACCAACAAACCAACAAGCCAACAAGCCTACAAACCAACAAACCAATAACCAACAAGCCAACAAACTAACAAACCAACAAGCCAACAAGCCAACAAACCAACAAACCAACAAACCAACAAACCAACAAACCAAAAAACCAACAAACCAACAAACCAACAAACCAACAAACCAACAAACCAACAAACCAACAAGCCAACAAGCCAACAAACTAACAAACCAACAAACCAACAAGCCAACAAACCAACAAGCCAACATAACAACAAACCAACAAACCAAGAAACCAAAAAGCCAACAAACTAACAAACCAACAAGCCAACAAGCCAACAAACCAACAAACCAACAAAGGAACAAGCCAACAAGCCAACAAACCAACAAACCAACAAACCAACAAGCCAACAAACCAACAAACCAACAAGCCAACAAGCCCACAAACCAACAAAACAACAAACCAACAAGCCAACAAACCAACAAACCAACAAGCCAACAAACCAACAAACCAACAAACCAACAAACCAACAAGCCAACAAGCCAACAAACCAACAAGCCAACAAACCAACAAGCCAACAAACCAACAAACCAACAAACCAAGTAACAAAAAAGCCAACAAATTAACAAACCAACAAGCCAACAAGCCAACAAACCAACAAAGCAACAAACCAACAAGCCAACAAGCCAACAAACCAACAAACCAAGTAACCAAAAAACCAACAAACTAACAAACCAACCAGCCAACAAACCAACAAGCCAACAAACCAACAAACCAACAAGCCAACAAACCAACAAACCAAAAAACCAACAAACCAACAAACCAACAAACCAACAAACCAACAAGCCAACAAGCCAACAAACCAACAAACCAACAAACCAAAAAACCAACAAACCAACAAACCAACAAGCCAACAAACCAACAAACTAACAAACCAACAAACGAACTAACCAACAAACCAACAAGCCAACAAGCCAACAAACCAACAAACCAACAAATTAACAAACCAACAAACTAACAAACCAACAAGCCAACAAACCAACAAACCAACAAGCCAACAAACCAACAAAACAGCAAACCAACATGCCAACAAACCAACAAACTAAGTAACCAACAAGCCAACAAACCAACAAGCTAACAAACCAACAAACGAACTAACCAACAAACCAACAAACCCACAAGCCAACAAGCCAACAAACAAACAAACTAACAAACCAACAAACCAACAAACTAAGTAACCAACAAGCCAACAAACCAACAAACCAACAAGCCAACAAGCCAACAAACCAACAAACCAATAACCAACAAGCCAACAAACTAACAAACCAACAAGCCAACAAGCCAACAAACCAACAAACCAACAAGCCAACAAACCAACAAACCAACAAACCAAAAAACCAACAAACCAACAAACCAACAAACCAACAAACCAACAAACCAACAAACCAACAAGCCAACAAGCCAACAAACCAACAAACCAACAAGCCAACAAACCAGCAAGCCAACAAACCAATAAACCAACAAAGCAACAAGCCAACAAGCCAACAAACCAACAAACCAACAAGCCAACAAACCAACAAACCAACAAGCCAATAAGCCAACAAACCAACAAACCAACAAACCAAGTAACCAAAAAACCAACAAACTAACAAACCAACAAGTCAACAAGACAACAAACCAACAAACCAACAAACCAACAAACCAACAAACCAACAAACCAACAAACCAACAAACCAATAAACCAAAAAACCAACAAACCAACAAGCCAACAAGCCAACAAACCAACAAACTAACAAACCAACAAACGAACTAACCAACAAACCAACAAGCCAACAAGCCAACAAACCAACAAACCAACAAACCAACAAACCAACAAACCAACAAACTAACAAACCAACAAGCCAACAAACCAATAAACCAACAAGCCAACATACCAACAAACCAACAAACCAACATGCCAACAAACCAACAAACTAAGTAACCAACAAGCCAACAAACCAATAAACTAATAAACCAACAAACGAACTAACCAACAAACTAACAAGCCAACAAGCTAACAAACCAACAAACCAACAAACCAACAAACCAACAAACTAAGTAACCAACAAGCCAACAAACCAAGAAAGCAACAAGCCAACAAGCCAACAAACCAACAAACCAACAAGCCAACAAACCAACAAACCAACAAACCAAAAAACCAACAAACCAACAAACCAACAAATCAACAAACCAACAAACCAACAAGCCAACAAGCCAACAAACCAACAAACCTACAAACCAACAAACCAACAAGCCAACAAACCAACAAACCAACAAACCAACAAACCAACAAGCCAACAAGCCAACAAATTAACAAACCAACAAACCAACAAGCCAACAAACCAACAAGCCAACAAACCAACAAACCAACAAACCAAGAAACCAAAAAGCCAACAAACTAACAAACCAACAAGCCAACAAGCCAACAAACCAACAAACCAACAAAGGAACAAGCCAACAAGCCAACAAACCAACAAACCAACAAACCAACAAGCCAACAAACCAACAAACCAACAAGCCAACAAGCCAACAAGCCCACAAACCAACAAAACAACAAACCAACAAGCCAACAAACCAACAAACCAACAAGCCAACAAGCCAACAAGCCAACAAACCAACAAACCAACAAAGGAACAAGCCAACAAGCCAACAAACCAACAAACCAACAAACCAACAAGCCAACAAACCAACAAACCAACAAGCCAACAAGCCCACAAACCAACAAAACAACAAACCAACAAGCCAACAAACCAACAAGCCAACAAACCAACAAGCCAACAAACCAACAAACCAACAAACCAACAAACCAAGTAACAAAAAAGCCAACAAATTAACAAACCAACAAGCCAACAAGCCAACAAACCAACAAAGCAACAAACCAACAAGCCAACAAGCCAACAAACCAACAAACCAAGTAACCAAAAAACCAACAAACTAACAAACCAACCAGCCAACAAACCAACAAGCCAACAAACCAACAAACCAACAAGCCAACAAACCAACAAACCAAAAAACCAACAAACCAACAAACCAACAAACCAACAAACCAACAAGCCAACAAGCCAACAAACCAACAAACCAACAAACCAACAAACCAAAAAACCAACAAACCAACAAACCAACAAGCCAACAAACCAACAAACTAACAAACCAACAAACGAACTAACCAACAAACCAACAAGCCAACAAGCCAACAAACCAACAAACCAACAAATTAACAAACCAACAAACTAACAAACCAACAAGCCAACAAACCAACAAACCAACAAGCCAACAAACCAACAAAACAGTAAACCAACATGCCAACAAACCAACAAACTAAGTAACCAATAAGCCAACAAACCAACAAACTAACAAACCAACAAACGAACTAACCAACAAACCAACAAACCCACAAGCCAACAAGCCAACAAACAAACAAACTAACAAACCAACAAACCAACAAACTAAGTAACCAACAAGCCAACAAACCAACAAACCAACAAGCCAACAAGCCAACAAACCAACAAACCAATAACCAACAAGCCAACAAACTAACAAACCAACAAGCCAACAAGCCAACAAACCAACAAACCAACAAGCCAACAAACCAACAAACCAACAAACCAAAAAACCAAAAAACCAACAAACCAACAAACCAACAAACCAACAAACCAAAAAACCAACAAACCAACAAGCCAACAAGCCAACAAACCAACAAACCAACAAGCCAACAAACCAGCAAGCCAACAAACCAATAAACCAACAAAGCAACAAGCCAACAAGCCAACAAACCAACGAACCAACAAGCCAACAAACCAACAAACCAAGAAGCCAATAAGCCAACAAACCAACAAACCAACAAACCAAGTAACCAAAAAACCAACAAACTAACAAACCAACAAGTCAACAAGACAACAAACCAACAAACCAACAAACCAACAAACCAACAAACCAACAAACCAACAAACCAACAAACCAATAAACCAAAAAACCAACAAACCAACAAGCCAACAAGCCAACAAACCAACAAACTAACAAACCAACAAACGAACTAACCAACAAACCAACAAGCCAACAAGCCAACAAACCAACAAACCAACAAACCAACAAACCAACAAACCAACAAACTAACAAACCAACAAGCCAACAAACCAACAAACCAACAAGCCAACATACCAACAAACCAACAAACCAACATGCCAACAAACCAACAAACTAAGTAACCAACAAGCCAACAAACCAATAAACTAACAAACCAACAAACGAACTAACCAACAAACTAACAAGCCAACAAGCTAACAAACCAACAAACCAACAAACCAACAAACCAACAAACCAACAAACTAAGTAACCAACAAGCCAACAAACCAAGAAACCAACAAGCCAACAAGCCAACAAACCAACAAACCAACAAGCCAACAAACCAACAAACCAACAAACCAAAAAACCAACAAACCAACAAACCAACAAACCAACAAACCAATAAACCAACAAGCCAACAAGCCAACAAACCAACAAACCTACAAACCAACAAACCAACAAGCCAACAAACCAACAAACCAACAAACCAAGTAACCAAAAAGCCAACAAACTAACAAACCAACAAGCCAACAAGCCTACAAACCAACAAACCAACAAAGCAACAAGCCAACAAGCCAAAAAACTAACAAACCAACAAGCCAACAAACCAACAAACCAACAAGCCAACAAGCCAACAAACCAACAAACCAACAAACCAACAAACCAACAAGCCAACAAACCAACAAACCAACAAGCCAACAAAACAAACAAACCAACAAACCAACAAGCCAACAAGCCAACAAACCAACAAGCCAACAAACCAACAAGCCAACAAACCAACAAACCAAGTAACCAAAAAGCCAACAAACTAACAAACCAACAAGCCAACAAGCCAACAAACCAACAAAGCAGCAAGCCAACAAGCCAACAAACCAACAAACCAACAAACCAACAAGCCAACAAACCAACAAACCAACAAGCCAACAAGCCAATAAACCAACAAACCAACAAACCAACAAGCCAACAAACCAACAAACCAAAAAACTCACAAACAAACAAGCCAACAAGCCAACAAACCAACAAGTCACCAAACCAATAAACCAACAAAGCAACAAGCCAACAAGCCAACAAACCAACAAACCAACAAGCCAACAAGCCAACAAACCAACAAACCAACAAACCAACAAGCCAACAAACCAACAAACCAACAAGCCAACAAACCAACAAACCAACAAACCAACAAGCCAACAAGCCAACAAACCAACAAGCCAACAAACCAAAAAGCCAACAAACTAACAAACCAACAAGCCAACAAGCCAACAAACCAACAAAGCAGCAAGCCAACAAGCCAACAAACCAACAAACCAACAAGCCAACAAACCAACAAACCAACAAGCCAACAAGCCAATAAACCAACAAACCAACAAACCAACAAGCCAACAAACCAACAAACCAAAAAACTCACAAACAAACAAGCCAACAAGCCAACAAACCAACAAGCCACCAAACCAATAAACCAACAAAGCAACAAGCCAACAAGCCAACAAACCAACAAACCAACAAGCTAACAAACCAACAAACCAACAAGCCAACAAGCCAACAAACCAACAAACCAACAAACCAACAAACCAAGTAACCAAAAGGCCAACAAACTAACAAACCAAGAAGCCAACAAGCCAACAAACCAACAAACCAACAAACCAACAAACCAACAAACGAACTAACCAACAAACCAACAAGCCAACAAGCCAACAAACCAACAAACCAACAAACCAACAAACCAACAAACTAACAAACCAACAAGTCAACAAACCAACAAACCAACAAGCCAACAAACAAACAAAACAGCAAACCAACATGCCAACAAACCAACAAATTAAGTAACCAACAAGCCAACAAACCAACAAACTAACAAACCAACAAACGAACTAACCAACAAACCAACAAACCAACAAGCCAACAAGCCAACAAACCAACAAACCAACAAACCAACAAACCAACAAACCAACAAACCAACAAACTAAGTAACCAACAATCCAACAAACCAACAAACCAACAAGCCAACAAGCCTACAAACCAACAAACCAATAACCAACAAGCCAACAAACTAACAAACCAACAAGCCAACAAGCCAACAAACCAACAAACCAATAAACCAACAAACCAACAAACCAAAAAACCAACAAACCAACAAACCAACAAACCAACAAACCAACAAACCAACAAACCAACAAAAAAACAAGCCAACAAACCAACAAACTAACAAACCAACAAACCAACAAGCCAACAAACCAGCAAGCCAACAAACCAACAAACCAACAAACCAAGAAACCAAAAAGCCAACAAACTAACAAACCAACAAGCCAACAAGCCAACAAACCAACAAACCAACAAAGGAACAAGCCAACAAGCCAACAAACCAACAAACCAACAAACCAACAAGCCAACAAACCAACAAACCAACAAGCCAACAAGCCCACAAACCAACAAACCAACAAACCAACAAGCCAACAAACCAACAAACCAACAAACCAACAAGCCAACAAACCAACAAACCAACAAACCAACAAACCAACAAGCCGACAAGCCAACAAACCAACAAGCCAACAAACCAACAAGCCAACAAACCAACAAACCAACAAACCAAGTAACAAAAAAGCCAACAAATTAACAAACCAACAAGCCAACAAGCCAACAAACCAACAAACCAACAAAGCAACAAGCCAACAAGCCAACAAGCCAACAAGCCAACAAACCAACAAACCAACAAACCAAGTAACCAACAAACCAACAAACCGTCAAACGAACAAAGCAACAAACCAACAAGCCAACAAGCCAACAAACCAACAAACCAAGTAACCAACAAACCAACAAACCAACAAAGGAACAAGCCAACAAGCCAACAAACCAACAAACCAACAAACCAACAAGCCAACAAACCAACAAACCAACAAGCCAACAAGCCAACAAACCAACAAACCAACAAACCAACAAGCCAACAAACCAACAAACCAACAAGCCAACAAACCAACAAGCCAACAAACCAACAAGCCAACAAACCAACAAACCAACAAACCAACAAACCAAGTAACCAAAAACCCAACAAATTAACAAACCAACAAGCCAACAAGCCAACAAACCAAAAAACCAACAAAGCAACAAGCCAACAAGCCAACAAGCCAACAAGCCAACAAACCAACAAACCAACAAACCAAGTAACCAACAAACCAACAAACCGTCAAACGAACAAAGCAACAAACCAACAAGCCAACAAGCCAACAAACCAACAAACCAAGTAACCAAAAAACCAACAAACTAAGAAACCAACAAGCCAAGAAACCAACAAGCCAACAAACCAACAAACCAACAACCCAACAAACCAACAAACCAAAAAACCAACAAACCAACAAACCAACAAACCAACAAACCAACAAGCCAACAAGCCAACAAACCAACAAACCAACAAACTAACAAGCCAACAAACCAACAAACCAAAAAACCAACAAACCAATAAACCAACAAGCCAACAAGCCAACAAACCAACAAAACAACAAGCCAACAAACCAACAAACTAAGTAAACAACAAGCCAACAAACCAACAAACCAACAAGCCAACAAGCCAACAAACCAACAAACCAACAAGCCAACAAACCAACATACCAACAAACCAAAAAACCAACAAACCAACAAACCAACAACCCAACAAACCAACAAACCAACAAGCCAACAAACCAACAAACCAACAAACCAACAAACCAAGTAACCAAAAAGCCAACAAACTCACAAACCAACAAGCCAACAAGCCAACAAACCGACAAGCCAAAAAACGAATAAACCAACAAAGCAACAAGCCAACAAGCCAACAAACCAACAGGCCAACAAACCAACAAACCAACAAGCCAACAAGCCAACAAACCAACAAACCAAGAAACCAAGTAACCAAAAAGCCAACAAACTAACAAACCAACAAGCCAACAAGACAACAAACCAACAAACCAACAAACCAACAAACCAACAAACCAACAAACCAACAAACCAAAAAACCAAAAACCAAAAAACCAACAAACCAGCAAGCCAACAAGCCAACAAACCAACAAACTAACAAACCAACAAACGAACTAACCAACAAACAAACAAGCCAACAAGCCAACAAACCAACAAACCAACAAACCAACAAACCAACAAACTAACAAACCAACAAGCCAACAAACCAACAAACCAACAAGCCAACAAACCAACAAACCAACAAACCAACATGCCAACAAACCAACAAACTAAGTAACCAACAAGCCAACAAACCAACAAACTAACAAATCAACAAACGAACTAACCAACAAACTAACAAGCCAACAAGCCAACAAACCAACAAACCAACAAACTAAGTAAGCAACAAGCCAACAAACTAACAAACCAACAAGCCAACAAGCCAACAAACCAACAAACCAACAAGCCAACAAACCAACAAACCAACAAACCAACAAACCAACAGACCAACAGACCAACAAACCAACAAACCAACAAACCAACAAACCAACAAGCCAACAAGCCAACAAGCCAACAAGCCAACAAACCAACAAACCAACAAGCCAACAAACTAAGAAGCCAACAAACCAACAAACCAACAAACCAAGTAACCAAAAAGCCAACAAACTAACAAACCAACAAGCCAACAAACCAACAAACTAACAAGCCAACAAACCAACAAACCAACAAGCCAACAAGCCAACAAACCAACAAACCAACAAACCAACAAGCCAACAAACCAAAAAACCAACAAGGCAACAAACCAACAAACCAACAAACCAACAAACCAACAAACCAACAAGCCAACAAGCCAACAAACCAATAAGTCAACAAGCCAACAAGCCAACAAACCAACAAACCAACAAACCAAGTAACCAAAAAGCCAACAAACTAACAAACCAACAAGCCAACAAGCCAACAAACCAACAAGCCAACAAGCCAACAAGCCAATAAACCAACAAACCAACAAACCAACAAGCCAACAAACTAACAAGCCAAAAAACTCACAAACCAACAAGCCAACAAGCCAACAAACCAACAAGCCAACAAACCAATAAACCAACAACGCAACAAGCCAACAAGCCAACAAACCAACAAACCAACAAGCCAACAAAGCAACAAGCCAACAAACCAACAAACCAACAAACCAAGAAACCAAAAAGTCAACAAACTAACAAACCAACAAGCCAACAAGCCAACAAACCAACAAAGGAACAAGCCAACAAGCCAACAAACCAACAAACCAACAAGCCAACAAACCAACAAACCAACAAGCCAACAAGCCAACAAACCAACAAACCAACAAACCAACAAGCCAACAAACCAACAAACCAACAAGCCGACAAACCAACAAGCCAACAAACCAACAAGCCAACAAACCAACAAACCAACAAACCAACAAACCAAGTAACCAAAAAGCCAACAAATTAACAAACCAACAAGCCAACAAGCCAACAAACCAAAAAACCAACAAAGCAACAAGCCAACAAGCCAACAAGCCAACAAGCCAACAAACCAACAAACCAACAAACCAAGTAACCAACAAATCAACAAACCGTCAAACGAACAAAGCAACAAACCAACAAGCCAACAAGCCAACAAACCAACAAACCAAGTAACCAAAAAACCAACAAACTAAAAAACCAACAAGCCAACAAACCAACAAGCCAACAAACCAACAAACCAACAAGCCAACAAACCAACAAACCAAAAAACCAACAAACCAACAAACCAACAAACCAACAAACCAACAAGCCAACAAGCCAACAAACCAACAAACCAACAAACTAACAAGCCAACAAACCAACAAACCAAAAAACCAACAAACCAACAAACCAACAAGCCAACAAACCAACAAGCCAACAAACCAACAAACCAACAAACTAAGTAACCAACAAGCCAACAAACCAACAAACCAACAAGCCAACAAGCCAACAAACCAACAAACCAATAAGCCAACATACCAACATACCAACAAACCAAAAAACCAACAAACCAACAAACCAACAACCCAACAAACCAACAAACCAACAAGCCAACAAACCAACAAACCAACAAACCAACAAACCAAGTAACCAAAAAGCCAACAAACTCACAAACCAACAAGCCAACAAGCCAACAAACCGACAAGCCAAAAAACCAATAAACCAACAAAGCAACAAGCCAACAAGCCAACAAAACAACAAACCAACAAGCCAACAAACCAACAAACCAACAAGCCAACAAGCCAACAAACCAACAAACCAACAAACCAAGTAACCAAAAAGCCAACAAACTAACAAACCAACAAGCCAACAAGACAACAAACCAACAAACCAACAAACCAACAAACCAACAAACCAACAAACCAACAAACCAACAAACCAAAAAACCAAAAAACCAACAAACCAGCAAGCCAACAAGCCAACAAACGAACAAACTAACAAACCAACAAACGAACTAACCAACAAACAAACAAGCCAATAAGCCAACAAACCAACAAGCCAACAAACCAACAAACCAACAAACCAACAAACCAAGTAACCAAAAACCCAACAAATTAACAAACCAACAAGCCAACAAGCCAACAAACCGACAAGCCAAAAAACGAATAAACCAACAAAGCAACAAGCCAACAAGCCAACAAACCAACAGGCCAACAAACCAACAAACCAACAAGCCAACAAGCCAACAAACCAACAAACCAAGAAACCAAGTAACCAAAAAGCCAACAAACTAACAAACCAACAAGCCAACAAGACAACAAACCAACAAACCAACAAACCAACAAACCAACAAACCAACAAACCAACAAACCAAAAAACCAAAAACCAAAAAACCAACAAACCAGCAAGCCAACAAGCCAACAAACCAACAAACTAACAAACCAACAAACGAACTAACCAACAAACAAACAAGCCAACAAGCCAACAAACCAACAAACCAACAAACCAACAAACCAACAAACTAACAAACCAACAAGCCAACAAACCAACAAACCAACAAGCCAACAAACCAACAAACCAACAAACCAACATGCCAACAAACCAACAAACTAAGTAACCAAAAAGCCAACAAACCAACAAATCAACAAACGAACTAACCAACAAACTAACAAGCCAACAAGCCAACAAACCAACAAACCAACAAACTAAGTAAGCAACAAGCCAACAATCTAACAAACCAACAAGCCAACAAGCCAACAAACCAACAAACCAACAAGCCAACAAACCAACAAACCAACAAACCAACAAACCAACAGACCAACAGACCAACAAACCAACAAACCAACAAACCAACAAACCAACAAGCCAACAAGCCAACAAGCCAACAAGCCAACAAACCAACAAACCAACAAGCCAACAAACTAAGAAGCCAACAAACCAACAAACCAACAAACCAAGTAACCAAAAAGCCAACAAACTAACAAACCAACAAGCCAACAAACCAACAAACTAACAAGCCAACAAACCAACAAACCAACAAGCCAACAAGCCAACAAACCAACAAACCAACAAACCAACAAGCCAACAAACCAAAAAACCAACAAGCCAACAAACCAACAAACCAACAAACCAACAAACCAACAAACCAACAAGCCAACAAGCCAACAAACCAACAAGTCAACAAGCCAACAAGCCAACAAACCAACAAACCAACAAACCAAGTAACCAAAAAGCCAACAAACTAACAAACCAACAAGCCAACAAGCCAACAAACCAACAAGCCAACAAGCCAACAAGCTAATAAACCAACAAACCAACAAACCAACAAGCCAACAAACTAACAAGCCAAAAAACTCACAAACCAACAAGCCAAAAAGCCAACAAACCAACAAGCCAACAAACCAATAAACCAACAACGCAACAAGCCAACAAGCCAACAAACCAACAAACCAACAACCCAACAAAGCAACAAGCCAACAAACCAACAAACCAACAAACCAAGAAACCAAAAAGTCAACAAACTAACAAACCAACAAGCCAACAAGCCAACAAACCAACAAACCAACAAAGGAACAAGCCAACAAGCCAACAAACCAACAAACCAACAAGCCAACAAACCAACAAACCAACAAGCCAACAAGCCAACAAGCCAACAAACCAACAAACCAACAAACCAACAAGCCAACAAACCAACAAACCAACAAGCCAACAAACCAACAAGCCAACAAACCAACAAGCCAACAAACCAACAAACCAACAAACCAACAAACCAAGTAACCAAAAACCCAACAAATTAACAAACCAACAAGCCAACAAGCCAACAAACCAAAAAACCAACAAAGCAACAAGCCAACAAGCCAACAAGCCAACAAGCCAACAAACCAACAAACCAACAAACCAAGTAACCAACAAACCAACAAACCGTCAAACGAACAAAGCAACAAACCAACAAGCCAACAAGCCAACAAACCAACAAACCAAGTAACCAAAAACCAACAAACTAAGAAACCAACAAGCCAACAAACCAACAAGCCAACAAACCAACAAACCAACAACCCAACAAACCAACAAACCAAAAAACCAACAAACCAACAAACCAACAAACCAACAAACCAACAAGCCAACAAGCCAACAAACCAACAAACCAACAAACTAACAAGCCAACAAACCAACAAACCAAAAAACCAACAAACCAATAAACCAACAAGCCAACAAGCCAACAAACCAACAAAACAACAAGCCAACAAACCAACAAACTAAGTAAACAACAAGCCAACAAACCAACAAACCAACAAGCCAACAAGCCAACAAACCAACAAACCAACAAGCCAACAAACCAACATACCAACAAACCAAAAAACCAACAAACCAACAAACCAACAACCCAACAAACCAACAAACCAACAAGCCAACAAACCAACAAACCAACAAGCCAACAAACCAAGTAACCAAAAAGCCAACAAACTCACAAACCAACAAGCCAACAAGCCAACAAACCGACAAGCCAAAAAACGAATAAACCAACAAAGCAACAAGCCAACAAGCCAACAAACCAACAGGCCAACAAACCAACAAACCAACAAGCCAACAAGCCAACAAACCAACAAACCAAGAAACCAAGTAACCAAAAAGCCAACAAACTAACAAACCAACAAGCCAACAAGACAACAAACCAACAAACCAACAAACCAACAAACCAACAAACCAACAAACCAACAAACCAAAAAACCAAAAACCAAAAAACCAACAAACCAGCAAGCCAACAAGCCAACAAACCAACAAACTAACAAACCAACAAACGAACTAACCAACAAACAAACAAGCCAACAAGCCAACAAACCAACAAACCAACAAACCAACAAACTAACAAACCAACAAGCCAACAAACCAACAAACCAACAAGCCAACAAACCAACAAACCAATAAACCAACATGCCAACAAACCAACAAACTAAGTAACCAACAAGCCAACAAACCAACAAACTAACAAATCAACAAACGAACTAACCAACAAACTAACAAGCCAACAAGCCAACAAACCAACAAACCAACAAACTAAGTAAGCAACAAGCCAACAAACTAACAAACCAACAAGCCAACAAGCCAACAAACCAACAAACCAACAAGCCAACAAACCAACAAACCAACAAACCAACAAACCAACAGACCAACAGACCAACAAACCAACAAACCAACAAACCAACAAACCAACAAGCCAACAAGCCAACAAGCCAACAAGCCAACAAACCAACAAACCAACAAGCCAACAAACTAAGAAGCCAACAAACCAACAAACCAACAAACCAAGTAACCAAAAAGCCAACAAACTAACAAACCAACAAGCCAACAAACCAACATACTAACAAGCCAACAAACCAACAAACCAACAAGCCAACAAGCCAACACACCAACAAACCAACAAACCAACAAGCCAACAAACCAAAAAACCAACAAGCCAACAAACCAACAAACCAACAAACCAACAAACCAACAAACCAACAAGCCAACAAGCCAACAAACCAACAAGTCAACAAGCCAACAAGCCAACAAACCAACAAACCAACAAACCAAGTAACCAAAAAGCCAACAAACTAACAAACCAACAAGCCAACAAGCCAACAAACCAACAAGCCAACAAGCCAACAAGCCAATAAACCAACAAACCAACAAACCAACAAGCCAACAAACTAACAAGCCAAAAAACTCACAAACCAACAAGCCAACAAGCCAACAAACCAACAAGCCAACAAACCAACAAACCAACAAACCAACAAGCCAACAAAGCAACAAGCCAACAAACCAACAAACCAACAAACCAAGAAACCAAAAAGTCAACAAACTAACAAACCAACAAGCCAACAAGCCAACAAGCCAACAAACCAACAAACCAACAAAGGAACAAGCCAACAAACCAACAAACCAACAAACCAACAAGCCAACAAACCAACAAACCAACAAGCCAACAAGCCAACAAACCAACAAACCAACAAACAAACAAGCCAACAAACCAACAAACCAACAAGCCGACAAACCAACAAGCCAACAAACCAACAAGCCAACAAACCAACAAACCAACAAACCAACAAACCAAGTAACCAAAAAGCCAACAAATTAACAAACCAACAAGCCAACAAGCCAACAAACCAAAAAACCAACAAAGCAACAAGCCAACAAGCCAACAAGCCAACAAGCCAACAAATCAACAAACCAACAAACCAAGTAACCAACAAATCAACAAACCGTCAAACGAACAAAGCAACAAACCAACAAGCCAACAAGCCAACAAACCAACAAACCAAGTAACCAAAAAACCAACAAACTAAAAAACCAACAAGCCAACAAACCAACAAGCCAACAAACCAACAAACCAACAAGCCAACAAACCAACAAACCAAAAAACCAACAAACCAACAAACCAACAAACCAACAAACCAACAAGCCAACAAGCCAACAAACCAACAAACCAACAAACTAACAAGCCAACAAACCAACAAACAAAAAAACCAACAAACCAACAAACCAACAAGCCAACAAACCAACAAGCCAACAAACCAACAAACCAACAAACTAAGTAACCAACAAGCCAACAAACCAACAAACCAACAAGCCAACAAGCCAACAAACCAACAAACCAACAAGCCAACATACCAACATACCAACAAACCAAAAAACCAACAAACCAACAAACCAACAACCCAACAAACCAACAAACCAACAAGCCAACAAACCAACAAACCAACAAACCAACAAACCAAGTAACCAAAAAGCCAACAAACTCACAAACCAACAAGCCAACAAGCCAACAAACCGACAAGCCAAAAAACCAATAAACCAACAAAGCAACAAGCCAACAAGCCAACAAAACAACAAACCAACAAGCCAACAAACCAACAAACCAACAAGCCAACAAGCCAACAAACCAACAAACCAACAAACCAAGTAACCAAAAAGCCAACAAACTAACAAACCAACAAGCCAACAAGACAACAAACCAACAAACCAACAAACCAACAAACCAACAAACCAACAAACCAACAAACCAACAAACCAAAAAACCAAAAAACCAACAAACCAGCAAGCCAACAAGCCAACAAACGAACAAACTAACAAACCAACAAACGAACTAACCAACAAACAAACAAGCCAATAAGCCAACAAACCAACAAACCAACAAACCAACAAACCAACAAACTAACAAACCAACAAGCTAACAAACCAACAAACCAACAAGCCAACAAACCAACAAACCAACAAACCAACATGCCAACAAACCAACAAACTAAGTAACCAACAAGCCAACAAACCAACAAACTAACAAATCAACAAACGAACTAACCAACAAACTAACAAGCCAACAAGCCAACAAACCAACAAACCAACAAACCAACAAACCAACAAACTAAGTAAGCAACAAGCCAACAAACTAACAAACCAACAAGCCAACAAGCCAACAAACCAACAAACCAACAAACCAACAGACCAACAAACCAACAAACCAACAAACCAACAAACCAACAAGCCAACAAGCCAACAAGCCAACAAACCAACAAACCAACAAACCAACAAGCCAACAAACTAAGAAGCCAACAAACCAACAAACCAACAAACCAAGTAACCAAAAAGCCAACAAACTAACAAACCAACAAGCCAACAAACCAACAAGCCAACAAACCAAAAAACCAACAAGCCAACAAACCAACAAACCAACAAGCCAACAAACCAACAAACCAACAAACCAACAAACCAAGTAACCAAAAAGGCAACAAACTAACAAACCAACAAGCCAACAAGCTAACAAACCAACAAACCAACAAACCAACAAACCAACAAACCAACAAACCAACAAACCAACAAACCAACAAACCAACAAACCAACAAACCAACAAACCAACAAACCAACAAACCAATAAACCAAAAAACCAACAAACCCTCAAGCCAACAAGCAAACAAACCAACAAACCAACAAACCAACCAACCAACAAACTAACAAACCAACAAGCCAACAAACCAAAAAACCAACAAGCCAACAAACCCTCAAACCAACAAACCAACATGCCAACAAACCAACAAACTAAGTAACCAACAAGCCAACAAACCAACAAACTAACAAACCAACAAACGAACTAACCAACAAACCAACAAGCCAACAAGCCAACAAACCAACAAACCAACAAACCAACAAACCAACAAACTAAGTAACCAACAAGCCAACAAGCCAACAAACCAACAAACCAACAAGCCAACAAGCCAACAAACCAACAAACCAACAAGCCAACAAACCAACAAACCATCAAACCAAAAAACCAACAAACCAACAAACCAACAAAATAACAAACCAACAAACCAACAAACCAACAAGCCAACAAGCCAACAAACCAACAAACCAACAAACCAACAAGCCAACAAACAAACAAGCCAACAAACCAACAAACCAACAAACCAAGTAACCAAAAAGCCAACAAACTAACAAACCAACAAGCCAACAAGCCAACAAACCAACAAACCAACAAAGCAACAAGCCAACAAGCCAACAAACCAACAAACCAACAAGCCAACAAACCAACAAACCAACAAGCCAACAAGCCAACAAACTAACAAACCAACAAACCAACAAGCCAACAAACCAACAAACAAACAAGCCAACAAACCAACAAACCAACAAACCAACAAACCAACAAACCAACAAACCAACAAGCCAACAAGCCAACAAACCAACAAGCCAACAAACCAACAAGCCAACAAACCAACAAACCAACAAACCAAGTAACCAAAAAGTCAACAAACTAACAAACCAACAAGCCAGCAAGCCAACAAACCAACAAACCAACAAACCAACAAAACAACAAGCCAACAAGCCAACAAACCAACAAACCAACAAACCAACAAGCCAACAAACCAACAAACCAACAAGCCAACAAGCCAACAAACCAACAAACCAACAAGCCAACAAACCAACAAACCAAAAAACCGACAAACCAACAAACCAACAAGCCAACAAGCCAACAAACGAACAAGTCAACAAACCAACAAACCAACAAACTAAGTAACCAACAAGCCAACAAGCCAACAAACCAACAAGCCAACAAGCCAACAAACCAACAAACCAACAAACCAACAAGCCAAAAAACCAACAAACCAACAAGCCAACAAACCAACAAGCCAACAAACCAACAAGCCAACAAACCAACAAACCAACAAACCAACAAACCAACAAACCAAGTAACCAAAAAGCCAACAAATTAACAAACCAACAAGCCAACAAGCCAACAAACCAAAAAACCAACAAAGCAACAAGCCAACAAGCCAACAAGCCAACAAGCCAACAAACCAACAAACCAACAAACCAAGTAACCAACAAATCAACAAACCGTCAAACGAATAAAGCAACAAACCAACAAGCCAACAAGCCAACAAACCAACAAACCAAGTAACCAAAAAACCAACAAACTAAAAAACCAACAAGCCAACAAACCAACAAGCCACCAAACCAACAAACCAACAAGCCAACAAACCAACAAACCAAAAAACCAACAAACCAACAAACCAACAAACCAACAAACCAACAAGCCAACAAGCCAACAAACCAACAAACCAACAAACTAACAAGCCAACAAACCAACAAACCAAAAAACCAACAAACCAACAAACCAACAAGCCAACAAGCCAACAAACCAACAAGCCAACAAACCAACAAACCAACAAACTAAATAACCAACAAGCCAACAAACCAACAAACCAACAAGCCAACAAGCCAACAAGCCAACAAACCAACAAACCAACAAGCCAACAAACCAACATACCAACAAACCAAAAAACCAACAAACCAACAAACCAACAACCCAACAAACCAACAAACCAACAAGCCAACAAACCAACAAACCAACAAACCAACAAACCAAGTAACCAAAAAGCCAACAAACTCACAAACCAACAAGCCAACAAGCCAACTAGCCGACAAGCCAAAAATCCAATAACCAACAAAGCAACAAGCCAACAAGCCAACAAAACAACAAACCAACAAGCCAACAAACCAACAAACCAACAAGCCAACAAGCCAACAAACCAACAAACCAACAAACCAAGTAACCAAAAAGCCAACAAACTAACAAACCAACAAGCCAACAAGACAACAAACCAACAAACCAACAAACCAACAAACCAACAAACCAAAAAACCAAAAAATCAACAAACCAGCAAGCCAACAAGCCAACAAACCAACAAACTAACAAACCAACAAACGAACTTACCAACAAACAAACAAGCCAACAAGCCAATAAACCAACAAACGAACAAACCAACAAACCAACAAACTAACAAACCAACAAGCCAACAAACCAACAAACCAACAAGCCAACAAACCAACAAACCAACAAACCAACATGCCAACAAACCAACAAACTAAGTAACCAACAAGCCAACAAACCAACAAACTAACAAATCAACAAACGAACTAACCAACAAACTAACAAGCCAACAAGCCAACAAACCAACAAACCAACAAACCAACAAACCAACAAACTAAGTAAGCAACAAGCCAACAAACTAACAAACCAACAAGCCAACAAGCCAACAAACCAACAAACCAACAAGCCAACAAACCAACAAACCAACAAACCAACAAACCAACAGACCAACAAACCAACAAACCAACAAACCAACAAACCAACAAGCCAACAAGCCAACAAGCCAACAAACCAACAAACCAACAAACCAACAAGCCAACAAACTAAGAATCCAACAAACCAACAAACCAACAAACCAAGTAACCAAAAAGCCAACAAACTAACAAACCAACAAGCCAACAAACCAACAAACTAACAAACTAACAAGCCAACAAACCAACAAACCAACAAGCCGATAAACCAACAAACCAACAAACCAACAAACCAACAAGCCAACAAACCAAAAAACCAACAAGCCAACAAATCAACAAACCAACAAGCCAACAAACCAACAAACCAACAAACCAGCAAACCAAGTAACCAAAAAGGCAACAAACTAACAAACCAACAAGCCAACAAGCTAACAAACCAACAAACCAACAAACCAACAAACCAACAAACCAACAAACCAATAAACCAAAAAACCAACAAACCAACAAGCCAACAAGCAAACAAACCAACAAACCAACAAACCAACCAACCAACAAACTAACAAACCAACAAGCCAACAAACCAAAAAACCAACAAGCCAACAAATCATCAAACCAACAAACCAACATGCCAACAAACCAACAAACTAAGTAACCAACAAGCCAACAAACCAACAAACTAACAAACCAACAAACGAACTAACCAACAAACCAACAAGCCAACAAGCCAACAAACCAACAAACCAACAAACTAAGTAACCAACAAGCCAACAAGCCAACAAACCAACAAACCAACAAGCCAACAACCCAACAAACCAACAAACCAACAAGCCAACAAAACAACAAACCATCAAACCAAAAAACCAACAAACCAACAAACCAACAAAATAACAAACCAACAAACCAACAAACCAACAAGCCAACAAGCCAACAAACCAACAAACCAACAAACCAACAAGCCAACAAACCAACAAGCCAACAAACCAACAAACCAACAAACCAAGTAACCAAAAAGCCAACAAACTAACAAATCAACAAGCCAACAAGCCAACAAACCAACAAACCAACAAAGCAACAAGCCAACAAGCCAACAAACCAACAAACCAACAAGCCAACAAACCAACAAACCAACAAGCCAACAAGCCAACAAACTAACAAACCAACAAACCAACAAGCCAACAAGCCAACAAACCAACAAACAAACAAGCCAACAAACCAACAAACCAACAAACCAACAAACCAACAAGCCAACAAGCCAACAAACCAACAAGCCAACAAACCAACAAGCCAACAAACCAACAAACCAACAAACCAAGTAACCAAAAAGTCAACAAACTAACAAACCAACAAGCCAGCAAGCCAACAAACCAACAAACCAACAAACCAACAAAGCAACAAGCCAACAAGCAAACAAACCAACAAACCAACAAACCAACAAGCCAACAAACCAACAAACCAACAAGCCAACAAGCCAACAAGCCAACAAACCAACAAACCAACAAGCCAACAAACCAACAAACCAAAAAACCGACAAACCAACAAACCAACAAGCCAACAAGCCAACAAACGAACAAGTCAACAAACCAACAAACTAAGTAACCAACAAGCCAACAAACCAACAAACCAACAAGCCAACAAGCCAACAAGCCAAGAAACCAACATACCAACAAACCAAAAAACCAACAAACCAACAAACCAACAAACCAACAAACCAACAAACCAACAAGCCAACAAACCAACAAACCAACTAACCAACAAACCAAGTAACCAAAAAACCTACAAACTCAGAAACCAACAAGCCAAAAAGCCAACAAACCAACAAGCCAACAAACCAACGAACCAAAAAACCAACAAGCCAACAAGCCAACAAACTAACAAACCAACAAACCAACAAACCAACAAACCAAGTAACCAACAAACCAACAAACCATCAAACGAACAAAGCAACAAACCAACAAGCCAACAAGCCAACAAACCAACAAATGAAGTAACCAAAAAGCCAACAAACTAACAAACCAACAAGCCAACAAACCAACAAGCCAACAAACCAACAAACCAACCAGCCAACAAACCAACAAACCAAAAAACCATCAAACCAACAAACCAACAAACCAACAAACCAACAAACCAACAAGCCAACAAGCCAACAAACCAAAAAATTAACAAACAAACAAGCCAACAAACAAACAAGCCAACAAGCCAACAAGCCAACAAACCAACAAACAAACAAACCAACAAACCAACAAGCCAACAAACCAACAAGCCAACAAACCAACAAACCAAGTAAGCAAAAAGCCAAGAAACAAACAAAACAACAAGCCAACAAGCCAACAAACCCACAAACTAACAAGGCAACAAGCCAACAAACCAACAAACCAACAAACCAACAAGCCAACAAACCAACAAACCAACAAGCCAACAAGCCAACAAACCAACAAGCCAATAATCCAACAAACCAACAAAGCAACAAGCCAACAAGCCAACAAGCCAACAAGCCAACAAACCAACAAACCAACAAACCAAGTAACCAACAAATCAACAAACCGTCAAACGAACAAAGCAACAAACCAACAAGCCAACAAGCCAACAAACCAACAAACCAAGTAACCAAAAAACCAACAAACTAAAAAACCAACAAGCCAACAAACCAACAAGCCACCAAACCAACAAACCAACAAGCCAACAAACCAACAAACCAAAAAACCAACAAACCAACAAACCAACAAACCAACAAACCAACAAGCCAACAAGCCAACAAACCAACAAACCAACAAACTAACAAGCCAACAAACCAACAAACCAAAAAACCAACAAACCAACAAACCAACAAGCCAACAAGCCAACAAACCAACAAGCCAACAAACCAACAAACCAACAAACTAAATAACCAACAAGCCAACAAACCAACAAACCAACAAGCCAACAAGCCAACAAGCCAACAAACCAACAAACCAACAAGCCAACAAACCAACATACCAACAAACCAAAAAACCAACAAACCAACAAACCAACAACCCAACAAACCAACAAACCAACAAGCCAACAAACCAACAAACCAACAAATCAACAAACCAAGTATACAAAAAGCCAACAAACTCACAAACCAACAAGCCAACAAGCCAACAAACCGACAAGCCAAAAAACCAATAAACCAACAAAGCAACAAGCCAACAAGCCAACAAAACAACAAACCAACAAGCCAACAAACCAACAAACCAACAAGCCAACAAGCCAACAAACCAACAAACCAACAAACCAAGTAACTAAAAAGCCAACAAACTAACAAACCAACAAGCCAACAAGACAGCAAACCAACAAACCAACAAACCAACAAACCAACAAACCAACAAACCAACAAACCAAAAAACCAAAAAACCAACAAACCAGCAAGCCAACAAGCCAACAAACCAACAAACTAACAAACCAACAAACGAACTAACCAACAAACAAACAAGCCAACAAGCCAACAAACCAACAAACGAACAAACCAACAAACCAACAAACTAACAAACCAACAAGCCAACAAACCAACAAACCAACAAGCCAACAAACCAACAAACCAACAAACCAACATGCCAACAAACCAACAAACTAAGTAACCAACAAGCCAACAAACCAACAAACTAACAAATCAACAAACGAACTAACCAACAAACTAACAAGCCAACAAGCCAACAAACCAACAAACCAACAAACCAACAAACCAACAAACCAACAAACTAAGTAAGCAAAAAGCCAACAAACTAACAACCCAACAAGCCAACAAGCCAACAAACCAACAAACCAACAAGCCAACAAACCAACAAACCAACAAACCAACAAACCAACAGACCAACAAACCAACAAACCAACAAACCAACAAACCAACAAGCCAACAAGCCAACAAGCCAACAAACCAACAAACCAACAAACCAACAAGCCAACAAACTAAGAATCCAACAAACCAACAAACCAACAAACCAAGTAACCAAAAAGCCAACAAACTAACAAACCAACAAGCCAACAAACCAACAAACTAACAAACTAACAAGCCAACAAACCAACAAACCAACAAGCCAATAAGCCAACAAACCAACAAACCAACAAACCAACAAGCCAACAAACCAAAAAACCAACAAGCCAACAAATCAACAAACCAACAAGCCAACAAACCAACAAACCAACAAACCAACAAACCAAGTAACCAAAAAGGCAACAAACTAACAAACCAACAAGCCAACAAGCTAACAAACCAACAAACCAACAAACCAACAAACCAACAAACCAACAAACCAACAAACCAATAAACCAAAAAACCAACAAACCAACAAGCCAACAAGCAAACAAACCAACAAACCAACAAACCAACCAACCAACAAACTAACAAACCAACAAGCCAACAAACCAAAAAACCAACAAGCCAACAAATCATCAAACCAACAAACCAACATGCCAACAAACCAACAAACTAAGTAACCAACAAGCCAACAAACCAACAAACTAACAAACCAACAAACGAACTAACCAACAAACCAACAAGCCAACAAGCCAACAAACCAACAAACCAACAAACCAACAAACTAAGTAACCAACAAGCCAACAAGCCAACAAACCAACAAACCAACAAGCCAACAACCCAACAAACCAACAAACCAACAAGCCAACAAACCAACAAACCATCAAACCAAAAAACCAACAAACCAACAAACCAACAAAATAACAAACCAACAAACCAACAAACCAACAAGCCAACAAGCCAACAAACCAACAAACCAACAAACCAACAAGCCAACAAACCAACAAGCCAACAAACCAACAAACCAACAAACCAAGTAACCAAAAAGCCAACAAACTAACAAACCAACAAGCCAACAAGCCAACAAACCAACAAACCAACAAAGCAACAAGCCAACAAGCCAACAAACCAACAAACCAACAAGCCAACAAACCAACAAACCAACAAGCCAACAAGCCAACAAACTAACAAACCAACAAACCAACAAGCCAACAAACCAACAAACAAACAAGCCAACAAACCAACAAACCAACAAACCAACAAACCAACAAACCAACAAGCCAACAAGCCAACAAACCAACAAGCCAACAAACCAACAAGCCAACAAACCAACAAACCAAGTAACCAAAAAGTCAACAAACTAACAAACCAACAAGCCAGCAAGCCAACAAGCCAACAAACCAACAAACCAACAAACCAACAAAGCAACAAGCCAACAAGCCAACAAGCCAACAAACCAACAAACCAACAAACCAACAAGCCAACAAACCAACAAACCAACAAGCCAACAAGCCAACAAGCCAACAAACCAACAAACCAACAAGCCAACAAACCAACAAACCAAAAAACCGACAAACCAACAAACCAACAAGCCAACAAGCCAACAAACGAACAAGTCAACAAACCAACAAACCAACAAACTAAGTAACCAACAAGCCAACAAACCAACAAACCAACAAGCCAAGAAACCAACATACCAACAAACCAAAAAACCAACAAACCAACAAACCAACAAACCATCAAACCAACAAACCAACAAGCCAACAAACCAACAAACCGACTAACCAACAAACCAAGTAACCAAAAAGCCAACAAACTCAGAAACCAACAAGCCAAAAAGCCAACAAACCAACAAGCCAACAAACCAACGAACCAAAAAACCAACAAGCCAACAAGCCAACAAACTAACAAACCAACAAACCAACAAACCAACAAACCAACAAACCAAGTAACCAACAAACCAACAAACCATCAAACGAACAAAGCAACAAACCAACAAGCCAACAAGCCAACAAACCAACAAATGAAGTAACCAAAAAGCCAACAAACTAACAAACCAACAAGCCAACAAACCAACAAGCCAACAAACCAACAAACCAACCAGCCAACAAACCAACAAACCAAAAAACCATCAAACCAACAAACCAACAAACCAACAAACCAACAAACCAACAAACCAACAAGCCAACAAGCCAACAAACCAAAAAATTAACAAACCAACAAGCCAACAAACAAACAAACCAACAAGCCAACAAGCCAACAAACCAACAAACCAAGGAACCAACAAGCCAACAAACCAACAAGCCAACAAACCAACAAACAAATAAACCAACAAACCAACAAACCAATAAACCAACAAACCAACAAACCAACAAACCAACAAACCAATTAACCAACAAACCAACAAACGAACAAACCAACAAACCAACAAACCAACAAACAAATAAACCAACAAACCAGCAAACCAACAAACCAACAAACCAATTAACCAACAAACCAACAAACGAACAAACCAACAAACCAACAAACCAACAAACCAACAAACCAACAAACCAACAAGCCAACAAGCCAACAAACCAACAAATCAACAAACCGACAAGCCAACAAACCAACAAGCCAACAAACCAACAAACCAACAAACCAAGTAACCAAAAAGCCAACCAACTAACAAACCAACAAGCCAACAAGCCAACAAACCAACAAACCAACAAAGCATTAAGCCAACAAGCCAACAAACCAACAATCCAACAAACCAACAAACCAACAAACCAACAAGCCAACAAACCAACAAACAAATAAACCACAAACCAACAAACCAACAAACCAACAAACCAACAAACCAACAAGCCAACAAGCCAACAAACCAACAAACCAAAGAGCCAACAAACCAACAAGCCAACAAACCAACAAACCAACAAACCAAGTAACCAAAAAGCCAACAAACTAACAAACCAACAAGCCAACAAGCCAACAAACCAACAAACCAACAAAGCAACAAGCCAACAAGGCAACAAACCAGCAAACCAACAAGCCAACAAACCAACAAACCAACAAACCAACAAGCCAACAAACAAATAAACCAAAAAACCAACAAACCAACAAGCCAACAAACCCACAAACTAACAAGGCAACAAGCCAACAAACCAACAAACCAACAAACCAACAAGCCAACAAACCAACAAACCAACAAGCCAACAAGCCAACAAACCAACAAGCCAATAATCCAACAAACCAACAAAGCAACAAGCCAACAAGCCAACAAGCCAACAAGCCAACAAACCAACAAACCAACAAACCAAGTAACCAACAAATCAACAAACCGTCAAACGAACAAAGCAACAAACCAACAAGCCAACAAGCCAACAAACCAACAAACCAAGTAAACAAAAAACCAACAAACTAAAAAACCAAGAAGCCAACAAACCAACAAGCCACCAAACCAACAAACCAACAAGCCAACAAACCAACAAACCAAAAAACCAACAAACCAACAAACCAACAAACCAAAAAACCAACAAGCCAACAAGCCAACAAACCAACAAACCAACAAACTAACAAGCCAACAAACCAACAAACCAAAAAACCAACAAACCAACAAACCAACAAGCCAACAAGCCAACAAACCAACAAGCCAACAAACCAACAAACCAACAAACTAAATAACCAACAAGCCAACAAACCAACAAACCAACAAGCCAACAAGCCAACAAGCCAACAAACCAACAAACCAACAAGCCAACAAACCAACATACCAACAAACCAAAAAACCAACAAACCAACAAACCAACAACCCAACAAACCAACAAACCAACAAGCCAACAAACCAACAAACCAACAAACCAACAAACCAAGTAACCAAAAAGCCAACAAACTCACAAACCAACAAGCCAACAAGCCAACAAACCGACAAGCCAAAAAACCAATAAACCAACAAAGCAACAAGCCAACAAGCCAACAAAACAACAAACCAACAAGCCAACAAACCAACAAACCAACAAGCCAACAAGCCAACAAACCAACAAACCAACAAACCAAGTAACCGAAAAGCCAACAAACTAACAAACCAACAAGCCAACAAGACAACAAACCAACAAACCAACAAACCAACAAACCAACAAACCAACAAACCAACAAACCAAAAAACCAAAAAACCAACAAACCAGCAAGCCAACAAGCCAACAAACCAACAAACTAACAAACCAACAAACGAACTAACCAACAAACAAACAAGCCAACAAGCCAACAAACCAACAAACGAACAAACCAACAAACCAACAAACTAACAAACCAACAAGCCAACAAACCAACAAACCAACAAGCCAACAAACCAACAAACCAACAAACCAACATGCCAACAAACCAACAAACTAAGTAACCAACAAGCCAACAAACCAACAAACTAACAAATCAACAAACGAACTAACCAACAAACTAACAAGCCAACAAGCCAACAAACCAACAAACCAACAAAACAACAAACTAAGTAAGCAAAAAGCCAACAAACTAACAAACCAACAAGCCAACAAGCCAACAAACCAACAAACCAACAAGCCAACAAACCAACAAACCAACAAACCAACAAACCAACAGACCAACAAACCAACAAACCAACAAACCAACAAGCCAACAAGCCAACAAGCCAACAAACCAACAAACCAACAAACCAACAAGCCAACAAACTAAGAATCCAACAAACCAACAAACCAACAAACCAAGTAACCAAAAAGCCAACTAACTAACAAACCAACAAGCCAACAAACCAACAAACTAACAAACTAACAAGCCAACAAACCAACAAACCAACAAGCCAATAAGCCAACAAACCAACAAACCAACAAACCAACAAGCCAACAAACCAAAAAACCAACAAACCAAGTAACCAAAAAGGCAACAAACTAACAAACCAACAAGCCAACAAGCTAACAAACCAACAAACCAACAAACCAACAAACCAACAAACCAACAAACCAATAAACCAAAAAACCAACAAACCAACAAGCCAACAAGCAAACAAACCAACAAACCAACAAACCAACCAACCAACAAACTAACAAACCAACAAGCCAACAAACCAAAAAACCAACAAGCCAACAAATCATCAAACCAACAAACCAACATGCCAACAAACCAACAAACTAAGTAACCAACAAGCCAACAAACCAACAAACTAACAAACCAACAAACGAGCTAACCAACAAACCAACAAGCCAACAAGCCAACAAACCAACAAACCAACAAACCAACAAACTAAGTAACCAACAAGCCAACAAGCCAACAAACCAACAAACCAACAAGCCAACAACCCAACAAACCAACAAACCAAGAAGCCAACAAACCAACAAATCATCAAACCAAAAAACCAACAAACCAACAAACCAACAAAATAACAAACCAACAAACCAACAAACCAACAAGCCAACAAGCCAACAAACCAACAAACCAACAAACCAACAAGCCAACAAACCAACAAGCCAACAAACCAACAAACCAACAAACCAAGTAACCAAAAAGCCAACAAACTAACAAACCAACAAGCCAACAAGCCAACAAACCAACAAACCAACAAAGCAACAAGCCAACAAGCCAACAAACCAACAAACCAACAAGCCAACAAACCAACAAACCAACAAGCCAACAAGCCAACAAACTAACAAACCAACAAGCCAACAAGCCAACAAACCAACAAACAAACAAGCCAACAAACCAACAAACCAACAAACCAACAAACCAACAAGCCAACAAGCCAACAAACCAACAAGCCAACAAAACAAGAAACCAACATACCAACAAACCAAAAAACCAACAAACCAACAAACCAACAAACCAACAAACCAACAAACCAACAAGCCAACAAACCAACAAACCAACTAACCAACAAACCAAGTAACCAAAAAGCCAACAAACTCAGAAACCAACAAGCCAAAAAGCCAACAAACCAACAAGCCAACAAACCAACGAACCAAAAAACCAACAAGCCAACAAGCCAACAAACTAACAAACCAACAAACCAACAAACCAACAAACCAAGTAACCAACAAACCAACAAACCATCAAACGAACAAAGCAACAAACCAACAAGCCAACAAGCCAACAAACCAACAAATGAAGTAACCAAAAAGCCAACAAACTAACAAACCAACAAGCCAACAAACCAACAAGCCAACAAACCAACAAACCAACCAGCCAACAAACCAACAAACCAAAAAACCATCAAACCAACAAACCAACAAACCAACAAACCAACAAACCAACAAGCCAACAAGCCAACAAACCAACAAATTAACAAACCAACAAGCCAACAAACAAACAAACCAACAAGCCAACAAGCCAACAAACCAACAAACCAAGGAACCAACAAGCCAACAAACCAACAAGCCAACAAACCAACAAACAAATAAACCAACAAACCAACAAACCAACAAACCAATAAACCAACAAACCAACAAACCAACAAACCAACAAACCAACAAACCAATTAACCAACAAACCAACAAACGAACAAACCAACAAACCAAGAAACCAACAAACAAATAAACCAACAAACCAGCAAACCAACAAACCAACAAACCAATTAACCAACAAACCAACAAACGAACAAACCAACAAACCAACAAACCAACAAACTAACAAACCAACAAACGAACTAACCAACAAACCAACAAGCCAACAAGCCAACAAACCAACAAACCAACAAACCAACAAACTAAGTAACCAACAAGCCAACAAGCCAACAAACCAACAAACCAACAAGCCAACAACCCAACAAACCAACAAACCAACAAGCCAACAAACCAACAAATCATCAAACCAAAAAACCAACAAACCAACAAAATAACAAACCAACAAACCAACAAACCAACAAGCCAACAAGCCAACAAACCAACAAACCAACAAACCAACAAGCCAACAAACCAACAAGCCAACAAACCAACAAACCAACAAACCAAGTAACCAAAAAGCCAACAAACTAACAAACCAACAAGCCAACAAGCCAACAAACCAACAAACCAACAAAGCAACAAGCCAACAAGCCAACAAACCAACAAACCAACAAGCCAACAAACCAACAAAACAACAAGCCAACAAGCCAACAAACTAACAAACCAACAAACCAACAAGCCAACAAACCAACAAACAAACAAGCCAACAAACCAACAAACCAACAAACCAACAAACCAACAAGCCAACAAGCCAACAAACCAACAAGCCAACAAACCAACAAGCCAACAAACCAACAAACCAACAAACCAAGTAACCAAAAAGTCAACAAACTAACAAACCAACAAGCCAGCAAGCCAACAAACCAACAAACCAACAAACCAACAAAGCAACAAGCCAACAAGCCAACAAGCCAACAAACCAACAAACCAACAAACCAACAAGCCAACAAACCAACAAACCAACAAGCCAACAAGCCAACAAACCAACAAACCAACAAGCCAACAAACCAACAAACCAAAAAACCGACAAACCAACAAACCAACAAGCCAACAAGCCAACAAACGAACAAGTCAACAAACCAACAAACCAACAAACTAAGTAACCAACAAGCCAACAAACCAACAAACCAACAAGCCAAGAAACCAACATACCAACAAACCAAAAAACCAACAAACCAACAAACCAACAAACCAACAAACCAACAAACCAACAAGCCAACAAACCAACAAACCAACTAACCAACAAACCAAGTAACCAAAAAGCCAACAAACTCAGAAACCAACAAGCCAAAAAGCCAACAAACCAACAAGCCAACAAACCAACGAACCAAAAAACCAACAAGCCAACAAGCCAACAAACTAACAAACCAACAAACCAACAAACCAACAAACCAAGTAACCAACAAACCAACAAACCATCAAACGAACAAAGCAACAAACCAACAAGCCAACAAGCCAACAAACCAACAAATGAAGTAACCAAAAAGCCAACAAACTAACAAACCAACAAGCCAACAAACCAACAAGCCAACAAACCAACAAACCAACCAGCCAACAAACCAACAAACCAAAAAACCATCAAACCAACAAACCAACAAACCAACAAACCAACAAACCAACAAACCAACAAGCCAACAAGCCAACAAACCAAAAAATTAACAAACCAACAAGCCAACAAACAAACAAACCAACAAGCCAACAAGCCAACAAACCAACAAACCAAGGAACCAACAAGCCAACAAACCAACAAGCCAACAAACCAACAAACAAATAAACCAACAAACCAACAAACCAATAAACCAACAAACCAACAAACCAACAAACCAACAAACCAATTAACCAACAAACCAACAAACGAACAAACCAACAAACCAACAAACCAACAAACAAATAAACCAACAAACCAGCAAACCAACAAACCAACAAACCAATTAACCAACAAACCAACAAACGAACAAACCAACAAACCAACAAACCAACAAACCAACAAACCAACAAACCAACAAGCCAACAAGCCAACAAACCAACAAATCAACAAACCGACAAGCCAACAAACCAACAAGCCAACAAACCAACAAACCAACAAACCAAGTAACCAAGAAGCCAACCAACTAACAAACCAACAAGCCAACAAGCCAACAAACCAACAAACCAACAAAGCATTAAGCCAACAAGCCAACAAACCAACAATCCAACAAACCAACAAACCAACAAACCAA
Source organism: Atherix ibis (assembly GCA_958298945.1). Classification (NCBI taxonomy): domain Eukaryota; kingdom Metazoa; phylum Arthropoda; class Insecta; order Diptera; family Athericidae; genus Atherix; species Atherix ibis. The sequence goes on from OY282608.1 coordinate 93,680,139, forward strand.
CAAGCCAACAAACCAACAAACAAATAAACCACAAACCAACAAACCAACAAACCAACAAACCAACAAACCAACAAGCCAACAAGCCAACAAACCAACAAACCAACAAACCAAAGAGCCAACAAACCAACAAGCCAACAAACCAACAAACCAACAAACCAAGTAACCAAAAAGCCAACAAACTAACAAACCAACAAGCCAACAAGCCAACAAACCAACAAACCAACAAAGCAACAAGCCAACAAGCCAACAAACCAGCAAACCAACAAGCCAACAAACCAACAAACCAACAAACCAACAAGCCAACAAACCAACAAACAAATAAACAAAAAAACCAACAAACCAACAAGCCAACAAGCCAACAAACCAACAAACCAACAAGCCAACAAACCAACAAACCAACAAACCAACAAGCCAACAAACGAACAAACAAATAAACCAACAAACCAAAAAACCAACAAACCAACAAACCAACAAACCAACAAACCAACAAACCAACAAGCCAACAAGCCAACAAGCCAACAAACCAACAAACAAACAAACCAACAAACAAACAAGCCAACAAACCAACAAGCCAAAAAACCAACAAACCAACAAACCAAGTAAGCAAAAAGCCAAGAAACAAACAAAACAACAAGCCAACAAACCAAAAAACCAACAAACCAACAAACCAACAAACCATGTAACCAAAAAGCCAACAAACTAACAAACCAACACGCCAACAAACCAACAAGCCAACAAACAAATAAACCAACAAACCAACAAACCAACAAACCAACAAACCAACAAACCAACAAACCAATTAACCAACAAACCAACAAACGAACAAACCAACAAACCAACAAACCAACAAACCAACAAACCAACAAGCCAACAAACCAACAAACCAACAAACCAACAAACCAACAAGCCAACAAACCAACAAGCCAACAAACCAACAAACCAAGTAACCAAAAAGCCAACAAACTAACAAACCAACAAGCCAACAAGCCAACAAACCAACAAAGCAACAAGCCAACAAGCCAATAAACCAACAAGCCAACAAGCCAACAAACCAACAAGCCGACAAACCAGCAAGCCAACAAACCAACAAACAAATAAACCAACAAACCAACAAACCAACAAACCAACAATCCAACAAACCAACAAACAAACAAACCAACAAACAAACAAGCCAACAAACCAACAAGCCAAAAAACCAACAAACCAACAAACCAAGTAAGCAAAAAGCCAAGAAACAAACAAAACAACAAGCCAACAAACCAAAAAACCAACAAACCAACAAACCAACAAACCATGTAACCAAAAAGCCAACAAACTAACAAACCAACACGCCAACAAACCAACAAGCCAACAAACAAATAAACCAACAAACCAACAAACCAACAAACCAACAAACCAACAAACCAACAAACCAACTAACCAACAAACCAACAAACGAACAAACCAACAAACCAACAAACCAACAAACCAACAAACCAACAAGCCAACAAACCAACAAACCAACAAACCAACAAACCAACAAGCCAACAAACCAACAAGCCAACAAACCAACAAACCAAGTAACCAAAAAGCCAACAAACTAACAAACCAACAAGCCAACAAGCCAACAAACCAACAAACCAACAAAGCAACAAGCCAACAAGCCAATAAACCAACAAGCCAACAAGCCAACAAACCAACAAGCCGACAAACCAGCAAGCCAACAAACCAACAAACAAATAAACCAACAAACCAACAAACCAACAAACCAACAATCCAACAAACCAAAAAACCAACAAACCAACAAACCAACAAGCCGACAAGCCAACAAACCAACAAACCAACAAAGCAACAAGCCAACAAGCCAACAAACCAACAAACCAACAAGTCAACAAACCAACAAACCAACAAACCCTACAAACCAACAAACAAATAAACCAACAAACCAACAAACCAACAAACCAACAAACCAACAAACCGACAAAATAACAAACCAACAAACCAAAAAACCAACAAACCAACAAACCAACAAGCCAACAAGCCAACAAACCAACAAACCAACAAGCCAACAAACCAACAAACCAACAAGCCAATAAACCAAAAAACCAACAAACCAAGTAACCAAAAAGCCAACAAACTAACAAACCAACAAGCCAACAAGCCAACAAACCAACAAACCAACAAACCAACAAACCAACAAAGCAACAAGCCAACAAGCCAACAAGCCAACAAACCAACAAACCAAAAATCCAACAAACCAACAAACCAACAAACCAACAAGCCAACAAACCTACAAACAAATAAACCAACAAACCAACAAACCAACAAACCAACAAACCAACAAACCAACAAACCAACAAACCAACAAACCAAAAAACCAACAAACCAACAAAAAAACAAACCAACAAACCAACAAACCAACAAGCCAACAAACCAACAAACCATTAAGGCAACAAGCCAACAAGCCAACAAACGAACAAACCAACAAGCCAACAAACCAACAAATCAACAAACCAACAAGCCAACAAACCAACAAACAAATAAACCAAGAAACCAACAAACCAACAAACCAACAAGCCAACAAACCATTAAGGCAACAAGCCAACAAGCCAACAAACGAACAAACCAACAAGCCAACAAACCAACAAACAAATAAACCAAGAAACCAACAAACCAACAAACCAACAAATCAACAAATCAAAAAACCAACAAACCAACAAACCAACAAACCAACAAACCAACAAGCCAACAAACCAACAAACCAACAAACCAACAAACCAACAAGCCAACAAACTAACAAACAAATAAACCAGAAAACCAACAACCAACAAGCCAACAAACCAACAAGTCAACAAACTAACAAACCAACAAACAAACTAACCAACAAACCAACAAGCCAACAAGCCAACAAACCAACAAACCAACAAAACAACAAACCAACAAACTAAGTAACCAACAAGCCAACAAACCAACAAACCAACTAGCCAACAAGCCAACAAACCAACAAACCAACAAGCCAACAAACCAACAAACCAACAAACCAACAAACTAAGTAACCAAAAAGCCAACAAACCAACAAACCAACAAACCAACAAGCCAACAAACCAACAAACCAACAAAGCAACAATCCAACACACCAACAAACCAACAAACCAACAAGCCAACAAACCAACAAAACAACAAGCCAACAAACCAACAAACCAACAAACCAACAAGCCAACAAACCAACAAACCAACAAGCCAACAAACCAACAAACCAACAAACCAACAAGCCAACAAACCAACAAACCAACAAACCAAAAAACCAACAAACCAACAAACCAACAAACCAACAAACCAACAAGCCAACAAACCAACAAGCCAACAAACCAACAAACCAACAAACCAAGTAAACAAAAAGCCAACAAACTAACAAACCAACAAGCCAACAAGCCAACAAACCAACAAACCAACAAACCAACAAAGCAACAAGCCAACAAGCCAGCAAACCAACAAGCCAACAAACCAACAAACCAACAAACCAACAAGCCAACAAGCCAACAAATCAACAAACCAAAAAACCAACAAGCCAACAAACCAACAAACCAACAAACCAACAAACCAACAAGCCAACAAACAAATAAACCAACAAACCAAAAAACCAACAAGCCAACAAACCAACAAACCAACAAGCCAGCAAACCAACAAACCAACAAACCAACAAGGTAACAAACCAACAAGCCAACAAACCAACAAACCAACAAACCAAATAACCAAAAAGCCAACAAACTAACAAACCAACAAGCCAACAAGCCAACAAACCAACAAACCAACAAACCAACAAGCCAACAAACCAACAAGCCAACAAACCAAACACCAACAAACCAAGTAACCAAAAAGCCAACAAACTAACAAACCAACAAGCCAACAAGCCAACAAACCAACAAACCAACAAAGCAACAAGCCAACAAGCTAACAAACCAACAAACCAACAATCCAACTAACCAACAAACCAACAACCCAACAAGCCAACAAACCAACAAACCAACAAACCAACAAGCCAACAAACCAACAAACCAAGAAGCCAACAAACCAACAAACCAACAAACCAACAAGCCAACAAACCAACAAACCAAAAAACCAACAAACCAACAAACCAACAAACCAACAAACCAACAAACCAACAAACCAACAAGCCAACAACCCAACAACCCAACAAACCAACAAGCCAACAAACCAACAAGCCAACAAACCAACAAACCAACATGCCAACAAACCAACAAACTAAGTAACCAACAAGCCAACCAACCAACAAAACAACAAGCCAACAAGCCAACAAACCAACAAATCATGTAACCAAAAAGCCAACAAACTAACAAACCAACAAGCCAACAAACCAACAAACCAATAAGCCAACAAACCAACAAACCAACAAACCAACAAGCCAACAAGCCAACAAACCAACAAACCAACAAACCAACAAGCCAACAAACCAACAAACCAACAAACCAACATGCCAACAAACCAACAAACTAAGTAACCAACAAGCCAACAAACCAACAAAACAACAAGCCAACAAGCCAACAAACCAACAAACCAACCAGCCAACAAACCAACAAACCAACAAACCAACAAGCCAACAAACCAACAAACAAATAAACCAACAAACCAACAAACCAACAAACCAACAAGCCAACAAGCCAACAAACCAACAAACTAACAAACCAACAAGCCGACAAACCAGCAAACCAACAAGCCAACAAGCCAACAAACCAACAAACCAAGTAACCAACAAGCCAACAAACCAACAAGCCAACAAACCAACAAGCCAACAAACCAACAAACCAACAAACAAACAAACCAAAAAACCAACAAACCAACAAACCAACAAACCAACAAACCAACAAACCAACAAACCAACAAACCAACAAGCCAACAAGCCAACAAACCAACAAACCAACAAACCAACAAACCAACAAACCAACAAGCCAACAAGCCAACAAACCAACAAACTAACAAACCAACAAGCCAACAAACCAACAAACCAACAAGCCAACAAGCCAACAAACCAACAAACCAAGTAACCAACAAGCCAACAAACCAACAAGCCAACAAACCAACAAACCAACAAACAAACAAACCAAAAAACCAACAAACCAACAAACCAACAAACCAACAAACCAACAAACCAACAAGCCAACAAGCCAATAAACCAACAAACCAAAAAACCAAAAAACCAACAAACCAACAAACCAACAAACCAACAAACCAACAAACCAACAAACCAACAAACCAACAAACCAACAAGCCAACAAGCCAACAAACCAACAAACCAACAAACCAACAAACCAACAAACCAACAAGCCAACAAGCCAACAAACCAACAAACTAACAAACCAACAAGCTAACAAACCAACAAACCAACAAGCCAACAAGCCAACAAACCAACAAACCAAGTAACCAACAAGCCAACAAACCAACAAGCCAACAAACCAACAAACCAACAAACAAACAAACCAAAAAACCAACAAACCAACAAAACAACAAACCAACAAACAAACAAAGCAACAAACCAAGAAACCAACAAACCAACAAACTAACAAACCAACAAGCCAACAAACCAACAAACAAACAAGCCAACAAACCAACAAACCAACAAACCAACAAGCCAACAAGCCAACAAACCAACAAACCCACAAGCCAACAAACCAACAAACCAACAAACCAACATGCCAACAAACCAACAAACTAAGTAACCAACAAGCCAAAAACAAACAAACCAACAAGCCAACAAGCCAACAAACCAACAAACCAACAAGCCAACAAACCAACAAACCAACAAACCAATAAGCTAACAAACCAACAAACAAATAAACCAACAAACCAACAAGCTTACAAACCAACAAACAAATAAACCAACAAACAGACAAACCAACAAACCAACAAACCAACAAACCAACAAACCAAAAAACCAACAAACCAACAAGCCAACAAGCCAACAAACCAACAAACTAACAAACCAACAAGCCAACAAACCAACAAACCAAGTAACCAACAAACCAACAAACCATCAAACGAACAAAGCAACAAACCAACAAGCCAACAAGCCAACAAAGCAACAAAACAAGTAACCAAAAAGCCAAAAACAAACAAACAAACAAGCCAACAAGCCAACAAACCAACAAACCAACAAGCCAACAAACCAACAAACCAAAAAACCAACAAACCAACAAACCAACAAGCCAACAAACCAACAAACCAACAAGCTTACAAACCAACAAACAAATAAACCAACAAACAGACAAACCAACAAACCAACAAACCAACAAACCAACAAACCAAAAAACCAACAAACCAGAAAGCCAACAAGCCAACAAACCAAAAAACTAACAAACCAACAAGCCAACAAACCAACAAACCAAGTAACCAACAAACCAAATAAACAATCAAACGAACAAAGCAACAAACCAACAAGCCAACAAGCCAACAAAGCAACAAAACAAGTAACCAAAAAGCCAACAAACTAACAAACCAACAAGCCAACAAACCAACAAACCAACAAGCCAACAAACCAACAAACCAACAAACCAACAAGCCAACAAGCCAACAAACCAACAAACCAACAAGCCAACAAACCGACAAACCAACAAACCAACATGCCAACAAACCAACAAACTAAGTAACCAACAAGCCAACAAACCAACAAACCAACAAGCCAACAAGCCAACAAACCAACAAACCAACAAGCGAACAAACCAACAAACCAACAAACCAACAAGCCAACAAACCAACAAACAAATAAACCAACAAACCAACAAACCAACAAACCAACAAATCAACAAACCAACAAACCAAAAAACCAACAAACCAACAAAGCAACAAGCCAACAAACCAACAAACCAACAAACCAACAAACCAACAAACCAAAAAACCAACAAGCCAACAAGCCAACAAGCCAACAAACCAACAAACTAACAAACCAACAAGCCAACAAACCAACAAACCAACAAACCAACAAGCCAACAAGCCAACAATCCAACAAACCAAGTAACCAACAAGCCAACAAACCAACAAACCAACAAACCAACAAATTAACAAACCAACAAACCAACAAACCAACAAGCCAACAAGCCAACAAACCAACAAACCAACAAACCAACAAGCCAACAAGCCAACAAACCAACAAGCCAACAAACCAACAAACCAACAAACCAACAAGCCAACAAGCCAACAAATCAACAAACCAAAAAACCAACAAGCCAACAAACCAACAAACCAACAAACCAACAAACCAACAAACCAACAAACCAACAAACCAACAATCCAACAAGCCAACAAGCCAACAAACCAACAAACTAACAAACCAACAAGCCAACAAACCAACAAACCAACAAACCAACAAGCCAACAAGCCAACAAACCAACAAACCAAGTAACCAACAAGCCAACAAACCAACAAGCCAACAAACCAACAAACCAACAAACCAACAAACCAAAAAACCAACAAACCAACAAACCAACAAATTAACAAACCAACAAACCAACAAACCAACAAGCCAACAAGCCAACGAACCAACAAACCAACAAACCAACAAGCCAACAAGCCAACAAACCAACAAGCCAACAAACCAACAAACCAACAAACCAACAAGCCAACAAGCCAACAAATCAACAAACCAAAAAACCAACATGCCAACAAACCAACAAACTAAGTAACCAACAAGCCAACAAACCAACAAAACAACAAGCCAACAAGCCAACAAACCAACAAATCATGTAACCAAAAAGCCAACAAACTAACAAACCGACAAGCCAACAAACCAACAAACCAATAAGCCAACAAACCAACAAACCAACAAACCAACAAGCCAACAAGCCAACAAACCAACAAACCAACAAACCAACAAGCCAACAAACCAACAAACCAACAAACCAACATGCCAACAAACCAACAAACTAAGTAACCAACAAGCCAACAAACCAACAAAACAACAAGCCAACAAGCCAACAAACCAACAAACCAACCAGCCAACAAACCAACAAACCAACAAACCAACAAGCCAACAAACCAACAAACAAATAAACCAACAAACCAACAAACCAACAAACCAACAAGCCAACAAGCCAACAAAACAACAAACTAACAAACCAACAAGCCGACAAACCAGCAAACCAACAAGCCAACAAGCCAACAAACCAACAAACCAAGTAACCAACAAGCCAACAAACCAACAAGCCAACAAACCAACAAACCAACAAACAAACAAACCAAAAAACCAACAAACCAACAAACCAACAAACCAACAAACCAACAAACCAACAAACCAACAAACCAACAAGCCAACAAGCCAACAAACCAACAAACCAACAAACCAACAAACCAACAAGCCAACAATCCAACAAACCAACAAACTAACAAACCAACAACAAACCAACAAACCAACAAACCAACAAACCAACAAGCCAACAAGCCAACAAACCAACAAACCAACAAACCAACAAACCAACAAGCCAACAATCCAACAAACCAACAAACTAACAAACCAACAAGCCAACAAACCAACAAACGAACAAGCCAACAAGCCAACAAACCAACAAACCAAGTAACCAACAAGCCAACAAACCAACAAGCCAACAAACCAACAAACCAACAAACAAACAAACCAAAAAACCAACAAACCAACAAACCAACAAACCAACAAACCAACAAACCAACAAACCAACAAACCAACAAGCCAACAAGCCAATAAACCAACAAACCAACAAACCAAAAAACCAACAAACCAACAAACCAACAAACCAACAAACCAACAAACCAACAAACCAACAAACCAACAAACCAACAAACCAACAAGCCAACAAGCCAACAAACCAACAAACACACAAACCAACAAACCAACAAACCAACAAACCAACAAGCCAACAAACCAACAAACCAAAAAACCAACAAACCAACAAACCAACAAACCAACAAACCAACAAACCAACAAACCAACAAGCCAACAACCCAACAACCCAACAAACCAACAAGCCAACAAACCAACAAGCCAACAAACCAACAAACCAACATGCCAACAAACCAACAAACTAAGTAACCAACAAGCCAACCAACCAACAAAACAACAAGCCAACAAGCCAACAAACCAACAAATCATGTAACCAAAAAGCCAACAAACTAACAAACCAACAAGCCAACAAACCAACAAACCAATAAGCCAACAAACCAACAAACCAACAAACCAACAAGCCAACAAGCCAACAAACCAACAAACCAACAAACCAACAAGCCAACAAACCAACAAACCAACAAACCAACATGCCAACAAACCAACAAACTAAGTAACCAACAAGCCAACAAACCAACAAAACAACAAGCCAACAAGCCAACAAACCAACAAACCAACCAGCCAACAAACCAACAAACCAACAAACCAACAAGCCAACAAACCAACAAACAAATAAACCAACAAACCAACAAACCAACAAACCAACAAGCCAACAAGCCAACAAACCAACAAACTAACAAACCAACAAGCCGACAAACCAGCAAACCAACAAGCCAACAAGCCAACAAACCAACAAACCAAGTAACCAACAAGCCAACAAACCAACAAGCCAACAAACCAACAAGCCAACAAACCAACAAACCAACAAACAAACAAACCAAAAAACCAACAAACCAACAAACCAACAAACCAACAAACCAACAAACCAACAAACCAACAAACCAACAAGCCAACAAGCCAACAAACCAACAAACCAACAAACCAACAAACCAACAAACCAACAAGCCAACAAGCCAACAAACCAACAAACTAACAAACCAACAAGCCAACAAACCAACAAACCAACAAGCCAACAAGCCAACAAACCAACAAACCAAGTAACCAACAAGCCAACAAACCAACAAGCCAACAAACCAACAAACCAACAAACAAACAAACCAAAAAACCAACAAACCAACAAACCAACAAACCAACAAACCAACAAACCAACAAGCCAACAAGCCAATAAACCAACAAACCAAAAAACCAAAAAACCAACAAACCAACAAACCAACAAACCAACAAACCAACAAACCAACAAACCAACAAACCAACAAACCAACAAGCCAACAAGCCAACAAACCAACAAACCAACAAACCAACAAACCAACAAACCAACAAGCCAACAAGCCAACAAACCAACAAACTAACAAACCAACAAGCTAACAAACCAACAAACCAACAAGCCAACAAGCCAACAAACCAACAAACCAAGTAACCAACAAGCCAACAAACCAACAAGCCAACAAACCAACAAACCAACAAACAAACAAACCAAAAAACCGACAAACCAACAAACCAACAAACCAACAAACAAACAAAGCAACAAACCAACAAACCAACAAACCAACAAACTAACAAACCAACAAGCCAACAAACCAACAAACAAACAAGCCAACAAACCAACAAACCAACAAACCAACAAGCCAACAAGCCAACAAACCAACAAACCCACAAGCCAACAAACCAACAAACCAACAAACCAACATGCCAACAAACCAACAAACTAAGTAACCAACAAGCCAAAAACAAACAAACCAACAAGCCAACAAGCCAACAAACCAACAAACCAACAAGCCAACAAACCAACAAACCAACAAACCAATAAGCTAACAAACCAACAAACAAATAAACCAACAAACCAACAAGCTTACAAACCAACAAACAAATAAACCAACAAACAGACAAACCAACAAACCAACAAACCAACAAACCAACAAACCAAAAAACCAACAAACCAACAAGCCAACAAGCCAACAAACCAACAAACTAACAAACCAACAAGCCAACAAACCAACAAACCAAGTAACCAACAAACCAACAAACCATCAAACGAACAAAGCAACAAACCAACAAGCCAACAAGCCAACAAAGCAACAAAACAAGTAACCAAAAAGCCAAAAACAAACAAACAAACAAGCCAACAAGCCAACAAACCAACAAACCAACAAGCCAACAAACCAACAAACCAAAAAACCAACAAACCAACAAACCAACAAGCCAACAAACCAACAAACCAACAAGCTTACAAACCAACAAACAAATAAACCAACAAACAGACAAACCAACAAACCAACAAACCAACAAACCAACAAACCAAAAAACCAACAAACCAACAAGCCAACAAGCCAACAAACCAAAAAACTAACAAACCAACAAGCCAACAAACCAACAAACCAAGTAACCAACAAACCAAATAAACAATCAAACGAACAAAGCAACAAACCAACAAGCCAACAAGCCAACAAAGCAACAAAACAAGTAACCAAAAAGCCAACAAACTAACAAACCAACAAGCCAACAAACCAACAAACCAACAAGCCAACAAACCAACAAACCAACAAACCAACAAGCCAACAAGCCAACAAACCAACAAACCAACAAGCCATCAAACCGACAAACCAACAAACCAACATGCCAACAAACCAACAAACTAAGTAACCAACAAGCCAACAAACCAACAAACCAACAAGCCAACAAGCCAACAAACCAACAAACCAACAAGCGAACAAACCAACAAACCAACAAACCAACAAGCCAACAAACCAACAAACAAATAAACCAACAAACCAACAAACCAACAAACCAACAAATCAACAAACCAACAAACCAAAAAACCAACAAACCAACAAAGCAACAAGCCAACAAACCAACAAACCAACAAACCAACAAACCAACAAACCAAAAAACCAACAAGCCAACAAGCCAACAAGCCAACAAACCACCAAACTAACAAACCAACAAGCCAACAAACCAACAAACCAACAAACCAACAAGCCAACAAGCCAACAATCCAACAAACCAAGTAACCAACAAGCCAACAAACCAACAAGCCAACAAACCAACAAACCAACAAACCAACAAACCAAAAAACCAACAAACCAACAAACCAACAAATTAACAAACCAACAAACCAACAAACCAACAAGCCAACAAGCCAACAAACCAACAAACCAACAAACCAACAAGCCAACAAGCCAACAAACCAACAAGCCAACAAACCAACAAACCAACAAACCAACAAGCCAACAAGCCAACAAATCAACAAACCAAAAAACCAACAAGCCAACAAACCAACAAACCAACAAACCAACAAACCAACAAACCAACAAACCAACAAACCAACAATCCAACAAGCCAACAAGCCAACAAACCAACAAACTAACAAACCAACAAGCCAACAAACCAACAAACCAACAAACCAACAAGCCAACAAGCCAACAAACCAACAAACCAAGTAACCAACAAGCCAACAAACCAACAAGCCAACAAACCAACAAACCAACAAACCAACAAACCAAAAAACCAACAAACCAACAAACCAACAAATTAACAAACCAACAAACCAACAAACCAACAAGCCAACAAGCCAACGAACCAACAAACCAACAAACCAACAAGCCAACAAGCCAACAAACCAACAAGCCAACAAACCAACAAACCAACAAACCAACAAGCCAACAAGCCAACAAATCAACAAACCAAAAAACCAACATGCCAACAAACCAACAAACTAAGTAACCAACAAGCCAACAAACCAACAAAACAACAAGCCAACAAGCCAACAAACCAACAAATCATGTAACCAAAAAGCCAACAAACTAACAAACCGACAAGCCAACAAACCAACAAACCAATAAGCCAACAAACCAACAAACCAACAAACCAACAAGCCAACAAGCCAACAAACCAACAAACCAACAAACCAACAAGCCAACAAACCAACAAACCAACAAACCAACAAACTAAGTAACCAACAAGCCAACAAACCAACAAAACAACAAGCCAACAAGCCAACAAACCAACAAACCAACCAGCCAACAAACCAACAAACCAACAAACCAACAAGCCAACAAACCAACAAACAAATAAACCAACAAACCAACAAACCAACAAACCAACAAGCCAACAAGCCAACAAACCAACAAACTAACAAACCAACAAGCCGACAAACCAGCAAACCAACAAGCCAACAAGCCAACAAACCAACAAACCAAGTAACCAACAAGCCAACAAACCAACAAGCCAACAAACCAACAAACCAACAAACAAACAAACCAAAAAACCAACAAACCAACAAACCAACAAACCAACAAACCAACAAACCAACAAACCAACAAACCAACAAGCCAACAAGCCAACAAACCAACAAACCAACAAACCAACAAACCAACAAGCCAACAATCCAACAAACCAACAAACTAACAAACCAACAACAAACCAACAAACCAACAAACCAACAAACCAACAAGCCAACAAGCCAACAAACCAACAAACCAACAAACCAACAAACCAACAAGCCAACAATCCAACAAACCAACAAACTAACAAACCAACAAGCCAACAAACCAACAAACGAACAAGCCAACAAGCCAACAAACCAACAAACCAAGTAACCAACAAGCCAACAAACCAACAAGCCAACAAACCAACAAACCAACAAACAAACAAACCAAAAAACCAACAAACCAACAAACCAACAAACCAACAAACCAACAAACCAACAAACCAACAAACCAACAAGCCAACAAGCCAATAAACCAACAAACCAACAAACCAAAAAACCAACAAACCAACAAACCAACAAACCAACAAACCAACAAACCAACAAACCAACAAACCAACAAACCAACAAACCAACAAGCCAACAAGCCAACAAACCAACAAACACACAAACCAACAAACCAACAAACCAACAAGCCAACAAGCCAACAAACCAACAAACTAACAAACCAACATGCCAACAAACCAACAAACCAACAAGCCAACAAGCCAACAAACCAACAAACCAAGTAACCAACAAGCCAACAAACCATCAAGTCAACAAACCAACAAACCAACAAACAAACAAACCAAAAAACCAACAAACCAACAAACCAACAAACCAACAAACAAACAAAGCAACAAACCAACAAACCAACAAACCAACAAACTAACAAACCAACAAGCCAACAAACCAACAAACAAACAAGCCAACAAACCAACAAACCAACAAACCAACAAGCCAACAAGCCAACAAGCCAACAAACCAACAAACCAACAAGCCAACAAACCAACAAACCAACAAACCAACATGCCAACAAACCAACAAACTAAGTAACCAACAAGCCAAAAACAAACAAACCAACAAGCCAACAAGCCAACAAACCAACAAACCAACAAGCCAACAAACCAACAAACCAACAAACCAATAAGCCAACAAACCAACAAACAAATAAACCAACAAACCAACAAACCAACAAACAAACAAACCAACAAACAAACAAACCAACAAACCAAAAAACCAACAAACCAACAAACCAACAAGCCAACAAACCAACAAACCAACAAGCTTACAAACCAACAAACAAATAAACCAACAAACAGACAAACCAACAAACCAACAAACCAACAAACCAACAAACCAAAAAACCAACAAACCAACAAGCCAACAAGCCAACAAACCAACAAACTAACAAACCAACAAGCCAACAAACCAAGTAACCAACAAACCAACAAACCATCAAACGAACAAAGCAACAAACCAACAAGCCAACAAGCCAACAAAGCAACAAAACAAGTAACCAAAAAGCCAACAAACTAACAAACCAACAAGCCAACAAACCAACAAACCAACAAGCCAACAAACCAACAAACCAACAAACCAACAAGCCAACAAGCCAACAAACCAACAAACCAACAAGCCAACAAACCGGCAAACCAACACACCAACATGCCAACAAACCAACAAACTAAGTAACCAACAAGCCAACAAACCAACAAACCAACAAGCCAACAAGCCAACAAACCAACAAACCAACAAGCGAACAAACCAACAAACCAACAAACCAACAAGCCAACAAACCAACAAACAAATAAACCAACAAACCAACAAACCAAAAAATCAACAAACCAACAAACCAAAAAACCAACAAACCAACAAAGCAACAAGCCAACAAACCAACAAACCAACAAACCAACAAACCAACAAACCAACAAACCAACAAACCAACAAGCCAACAAGCCAACAAACCAACAAACCAAAAAATCAACAAACCAACAAACCAAAAAACCAACAAACCAACAAAGCAACAAGCCAACAAACCAACAAACCAACAAACCAACAAACCAACAAACCAACAAACCAACAAGCCAACAAGCCAACAAGCCAACAAACCAACAAACTAACAAACCAACAAGCCAACAAACCAACAAACCAACAAGCCAACAAGCCAACAAACCAACAAACCAAGTAACCAACAAGCCAACAAACCAACAAGCCAACAAACCAACAAACCAACAAACAAACAAACCAAAAAACCAACAAACCAACAAACCAACAAACCAACAAACAAACAAAGCAACAAACCAACAAACCAACAAACCAACAAACTAACAAACCAACAAGCCAACAAACCAACAAACAAACAAGCCAACAAACCAACAAACCAACAAACCAACAAGCCAACAAGCCAACAAGCCAACAAACCAACAAACCAACAAGCCAACAAACCAACAAACCAACAAACCAACATGCCAACAAACCAACAAACTAAGTAACCAACAAGCCAAAAACAAACAAACCAACAAGCCAACAAGCCAACAAACCAACAAACCAACAAGCCAACAAACCAACAAACCAACAAACCAATAAGCCAACAAACCAACAAACAAATAAACCAACAAACCAACAAACCAACAAACCAACAAACCAACAAACCAAAAAACCAACAAACCAACAAACCAACAAGCCAACAAACCAACAAACCAACAAGCTTACAAACCAACAAACAAATAAACCAACAAACAGACAAACCAACAAACCAACAAACCAACAAACCAACAAACCAACAAACCAAAAAACCAACAAACCAACAAGCCAACAAGCCAACAAACCAACAAACTAACAAACCAACAAGCCAACAAACCAAGTAACCAACAAACCAACAAACCATCAAACGAACAAAGCAACAAACCAACAAGCCAACAAGCCAACAAAGCAACAAAACAAGTAACCAAAAAGCCAACAAACTAACAAACCAACAAGCCAACAAACCAACAAACCAACAAGCCAACAAACCAACAAACCAACAAACCAACAAGCCAACAAGCCAACAATCCAACAAACCAACAAGCCAACAAACCGACAAACCAACAAACCAACATGCCAACAAACCAACAAACTAAGTAACCAACAAGCCAACAAACCAACAAACCAACAAGCCAACAAGCCAACAAACCAACAAACCAACAAGCGAACAAACCAACAAACCAACAAACCAACAAGCCAACAAACCAACAAACAAATAAACCAACAAACCAACAAACCAATAAACCAAAAAATCAACAAACCAACAAACCAAAAAACCAACAAACCAACAAAGCAACAAGCCAACAAACCAACAAACCAACAAACCAACAAACCAACAAACCAACAAACCAACAAGCCAACAAGCCAACAAGCCAACAAGCCAACAAACCAACAAACTAACAAACCAACAAGCCAACAAACCAACAAACCAACAAACCAACAAGCCAACAAGCCAACAAACCAACGAACCAAGTAACCAACAAGCCAACAAACCAACAAGCCAACAAACCAACAAACCAACAGACCAAAAAACCAACAAACCAACAAACCAACAAATTAACAAACCAACAAACCAACAAACCAACAAGCCAACAAGCCAACAAACCAACAAACCAACAAACCAACAAGCCAACAAGCCAACAAACCAACAAGCCAACAAACCAACAAATCAACAAACCAACAAGCCAACAAGCCAACAAATCAACAAACCAAAAAACCAACAAGCCAACAAACCAACAAACCAACAAACCAACAAGCCAACAAACAAATAAACCAACAAACCAAAAAACCAACAAGCCAACAAACCAACAAACCAACAAGCCAACAAACCAACAAACCAACAAACCAACAAGCTAACAAACCAACAAGCCAACAAACCAACAAACCAACAAACCAAGTAACCAAAAAGCCAACAAACTAACAAACCAACAAGCCAACAAGCCAACAAACCAACAAACCAACAAACCAACAAGCCAACAAACCAACAAGCCAACAAACCAAACACCAACAAACCAAGTAACCAAAAAGCCAACAAACTAACAAACCAACAAGCCAACAAGCCAACAAACCAACAAACCAACAAAGCAACAAGCCAACAAGCCAACAAACCAACAAACCAACAAGCCAACTAACCAACAAACCAACAACCCAACAAGCCAACAAACCAACAAACCAACAAACCAACAAGCCAACAAACCAACAAACCAAGAAGCCAACAAACCAACAAACCAACAAACCAACAAGCCAACAAACCAACAAACCAAAAAACCAACAAACCAACAAACCAACAAACCAACAAACCAACAAACCAACAAGCCAACAAGCCAACAAACCAACAAACAAACAAACCAACAAGCCAACAAACCAACAAGCCAACAAACCAACAAACCAACATGCCAACAAACCAACAAACTAAGTAACCAACAAGCCAATAATCCAACAAAACAACAAGCCAACAAGCCAACAAACCAACAAATCATGTAACCAAAAAGCCAACAAACTAACAAACCCACAAGCCAACAAACCAACAAACCAACAAGCCAACAAACCAACAAACCAACAAACCAACAAACCAACAAGCCAACAAGCCAACAAACCAACAAACTAAGTAACCAACAAGCCAACAAACCAACAAACCAACAAGCCAACAATCCAACAAACCAACAAACTAACAAACCAACAACAAACCAACAAACCAACAAACCAACAAACCAACAAGCCAACAAGCCAACAAACCAACAAACCAACAAACCAACAAACCAACAAGCCAACAATCCAACAAACCAACAAACTAACAAACCAACAAGCCAACAAACCAACAAACCAACAAGCCAACAAGCCAACAAACCAACAAACCAAGTAACCAACAAGCCAACAAACCAACAAGCCAACAAACCAACAAACCAACAAACAAACAAACCAAAAAACCAACAAACCAACAAACCAACAAACCAACAAACCAACAAACCAACAAACCAACAAACCAACAAGCCAACAAGCCAATAAACCAACAAACCAAAAAACCAAAAAACCAACAAACCAACAAACCAACAAACCAACAAACCAACAAACCAACAAACCAACAAACCAACAAACCAACAAACCAACAAGCCAACAAGCCAACAAACCAACAAACACACAAACCAACAAACCAACAAACCAACAAGCCAACAAGCCAACAAACCAACAAACTAACAAACCAACATGCCAACAAACCAACAAACCAACAAGCCAACAAGCCAACAAACCAACAAACCAAGTAACCAACAAGCCAACAAACCAACAAGCCAACAAACCAACAAACCAACAAACAAACAAACCAAAAAACCAACAAACCAACAAACCAACAAACCAACAAACAAACAAAGCAACAAACCAACAAACCAACAAACCAACAAACTAACAAACCAACAAGCCAACAAACCAACAAACAAACAAGCCAACAAACCAACAAACCAACAAACCAACAAGCCAACAAGCCAACAAGCCAACAAACCAACAAACCAACAAGCCAACAAACCAACAAACCAACAAACCAACATGCCAACAAACCAACAAACTAAGTAACCAACAAGCCAAAAACAAACAAACCAACAAGCCAACAAGCCAACAAACCAACAAACCAACAAGCCAACAAACCAACAAACCAACAAACCAATAAGCCAACAAACCAACAAACAAATAAACCAACAAACCAACAAACCAACAAACAAACAAACCAACAAACCAAAAAACCAACAAACCAACAAACCAACAAGCCAACAAACCAACAAACCAACAAGCTTACAAACCAACAAACAAATAAACCAACAAACAGACAAACCAACAAACCAACAAACCAACAAACCAACAAACCAAAAAACCAACAAACCAACAAGCCAACAAGCCAACAAACCAACAAACTAACAAACCAACAAGCCAACAAACCAAGTAACCAACAAACCAACAAACCATCAAACGAACAAAGCAACAAACCAACAAGCCAACAAGCCAACAAAGCAACAAAACAAGTAACCAAAAAGCCAACAAACTAACAAACCAACAAGCCAACAAACCAACAAACCAACAAGCCAACAAACCAACAAACCAACAAACCAACAAGCCAACAAGCCAACAAACCAACAAACCAACAAGCCAACAAACCGGCAAACCAACACACCAACATGCCAACAAACCAACAAACTAAGTAACCAACAAGCCAACAAACCAACAAACCAACAAGCCAACAAGCCAACAAACCAACAAACCAACAAGCGAACAAACCAACAAACCAACAAACCAACAAGCCAACAAACCAACAAACAAATAAACCAACAAACCAACAAACCAAAAAATCAACAAACCAACAAACCAAAAAACCAACAAACCAACAAAGCAACAAGCCAACAAACCAACAAACCAACAAACCAACAAACCAACAAACCAACAAACCAACAAACCAACAAGCCAACAAGCCAACAAACCAACAAACCAAAAAATCAACAAACCAACAAACCAAAAAACCAACAAACCAACAAAGCAACAAACCAACAAACCAACAAACCAACAAACCAACAAACCAACAAACCAACAAACCAACAAGCCAACAAGCCAACAAGCCAACAAACCAACAAACTAACAAACCAACAAGCCAACAAACCAACAAACCAACAAGCCAACAAGCCAACAAGCCAACAAACCAACAAACCAAGTAACCAACAAGCCAACAAACCAACAAACCAACAAACAAACAAACCAAAAAACCAACAAACCAACAAACCAACAAACCAACAAACAAACAAAGCAACAAACCAACAAACCAACAAACCAACAAACTAAGAAACCAACAAGCCAACAAACCAACAAACAAACAAGCCAACAAACCAACAAACCAACAAACCAACAAGCCAACAAGCCAACAAGCCAACAAGCCAACAAACCAACAAACCAACAAGCCAACAAACCAACAAACCAACAAACCAACATGCCAACAAACCAACAAACTAAGTAACCAACAAGCCAAAAACAAACAAACCAACAAGCCAACAAGCCAACAAACCAACAAACCAACAAGCCAACAAACTAACAATCCAACAAACCAATAAGCCAACAAACCAACAAACAAATAAACCAACAAACCAACAAACCAACAAACCAACAAACCAACAAACCAAAAAACCAACAAACCAACAAACCAACAAGCCAACAAACCAACAAACCAACAAGCTTACAAACCAACAAACAAATAAACCAACAAACAGACAAACCAACAAACCAACAAACCAACAAACCAACAAACCAAAAAACCAACAAACCAACAAGCCAACAAGCCAACAAACCAACAAACTAACAAACCAACAAGCCAACAAACCAAGTAACCAACAAACCAACAAACCATCAAACGAACAAAGCAACAAACCAACAAGCCAACAAGCCAACAAAGCAACAAAACAAGTAACCAAAAAGCCAACAAACTAACAAACCAACAAGCCAACAAACCAACAAACCAACAAGCCAACAAACCAACAAACCAACAAACCAACAAGCCAACAAGCCAACAATCCAACAAACCAACAAGCCAACAAACCGACAAACCAACAAACCAACATGCCAACAAACCAACAAACTAAGTAACCAACAAGCCAACAAACCAACAAACCAACAAGCCAACAAGCCAACAAACCAACAAACCAACAAACGAACAAACCAACAAACCAACAAACCAACAAGCCAACAAACCAACAAACAAATAAACCAACAAACCAACAAACCAAAAAATCAACAAACCAACAAACCAAAAAACGAACAAACCAACAAAGCAACAAGCCAACAAACCAACAAACCAACAAACCAACAAACCAACAAACCAACAAACCAACAAGCCAACAAGCCAACAAGCCAACAAGCCAACAAACCAACAAACTAACAAACCAACAAGCCAACAAACCAACAAACCAACAAACCAACAAGCCAACAAGCCAACAAACCAACAAACCAAGTAACCAACAAGCCAACAAACCAACAAGCCAACAAACCAACAAACCAACAAACCAACAGACCAAAAAACCAACAAACCAACAAACCAACAAATTAACAAACCAACAAACCAACAAACCAACAAGCCAACAAGCCAACAAACCAACAAACCAACAAACCAACAAGCCAACAAGCCAACAAACCAACAAGCCAACAAACCAACAAACCAACAAACCAACAAGCCAACAAGCCAACAAATCAACAAACCAAAAAACCAACAAGCCAACAAACCAACAAACCAACAAACCAACAAGCCAACAAACAAATAAACCAACAAACCAAAAAACCAACAAGCCAACAAACCAACAAACCAACAAGCCAACAAACCAACAAACCAACAAACCAACAAGCTAACAAACCAACAAGCCAACAAACCAACAAACCAACAAACCAAGTAACCAAAAAGCCAACAAACTAACAAACCAACAAGCCAACAAGCCAACAAACCAACAAACCAACAAACCAACAAGCCAACAAACCAACAAGCCAACAAACCAAACACCAACAAACCAAGTAACCAAAAAGCCAACAAACTAACAAACCAACAAGCCAACAAGCCAACAAACCAACAAACCAACAAAGCAACAAGCCAACAAGCCAACAAACCAACAAACCAACAAGCCAACTAACCAACAAACCAACAACCCAACAAGCCAACAAACCAACAAACCAACAAACCAACAAGCCAACAAACCAACAAACCAAGAAGCCAACAAACCAACGAACCAACAAACCAACAAGCCAACAAACCAACAAACCAAAAAACCAACAAACCAACAAACCAACAAACCAACAAACCAACAAACCAACAGGCCAACAAGCCAACAAACCAACAAACAAACAAACCAACAAGCCAACAAACCAACAAGCCAACAAACCAACAAACCAACATGCCAACAAACCAACAAACTAAGTAACCAACAAGCCAATAATCCAACAAAACAACAAGCCAACAAGCCAACAAACCAACAAATCATGTAACCAAAAAGCCAACAAACTAACAAACCAACAAGCCAACAAACCAACAAACCAACAAGCCAACAAACCAACAAACCAACAAACCAACAAACCAACAAGCCAACAAGCCAACAAACCAACAAACTAAGTAACCAACAAGCCAACAAACCAACAAAACAACAAGCCAACAAGCCAACAAACCAACAAACCAACCAGCCAACAAACCAACAAACCAACAAACCAACAAGCCAACAAACCAACAAACAAATAAACCAACAAACCAACAAATCAACAAACCAACAAACAAATAAACCAACAAACCAACAAACCAACAAACCAACAAACCAACAAGCCAACAAGCCAACAAACCAACAAACTAACAAACCAACAAGCCGACAAACCAACAAACCAACAAGCCAACAAGCCAACAAACCAGCAAACCAAGTAACCAACAAGCCAACAAACCGACAAGCCAACAAACCTACAAACCAATAAACAAACAAACCAAAAAACCAACAAACCAACAAACCAACAAACCAACAAACCAACAAACCAACAAGCCAACAAGCCAACAAATCAACAAACCAACAAACCAACAAGCCAACAAGCCAACAAACCAACAAATTAACAAACCAACAAGCCAACAAACCAACAAACCAACAAGCCAACAAGCCAACAAACCAAAAAACCAAGTAACCAACAAACCAACAAACCAACAAGCCAACAAACCAACAAACCAACAAACAAACAAACCAAAAAACCAACAAACCAACAAACCAACAAACAAACAAACCATCAAACCAACAAACCAACAAACCAACAAGCCAACAAGCCAACAAACCAACAAACCAAAAAACCAACAAACCAACAAACCAACAAAACAACAAACCAACAAACCAACAAACCAACAAGCCAACAAGCCAACAAACCAACAAACTAACAAACCGACAAGCCAACAAACCAACAAACCAACAAGCCAACAAGCCAACAAACCAACAAACCAAGTAACCAAAAAGCCAACAAACTAACAAACCAACAAGCCAACAAACCAACAAGCCAACAAGCCAACAAACCAACAAACAAACAAACCAACAAACCAACAAACCAACAAACCAACAAACCAACAAACCAACAAACCAACAAACTAATAAACCAACAAGCCAACAAACCAACAAACACACAAACCAACAAACCAACAAACCAACAAACCAACAAGCCAACAAACCAACAAACCAACAAACCAACAAGCCAACAAACCAACAAACCAACAAACCAACAAGCCAACAAGCCAACAAACCAACAAGCCAACAAACCGACAAACGAACAAACCAACATGCCAACAAACCAACAAACTAAGTAACCAACAAGCCAACAAACCAACAAACCCACAAGCCAACAAGCCAACAAACCAACAAACCAACAAGCGAACAAACCAACAAACCAACAAACCAACAAGCCACAAACCAACAAACAAATAAACCAACAAACCAACAAACCAACAAACCAACAAATCAACAAACCAACAAACCAAAAAACCAACAAACCAACAAAGCAACAAGCCAACAAACCAACAAACCAACAAACCAACAAATCAACAAACCAACAAACCAACAAGCCAACAAGCCAACAAGCCAACAAACCAACAAACTAACAAACCGACAAGCCAACAAACCAACAAACCAACAAACCAACAAGCCAACAAGCCAACAAACCAACAAACCAATAAGCCAACAAACCAACAAACAAATAAACCAACAAACCAACAAACCAACAAACCAACAAACCAACAAACCAAAAAACCAACAAACCAACAAACCAACAAGCCAACAAACCAACAAACCAACAAGCTTACAAACCAACAAACAAATAAACCAACAAACAGACAAACCAACAAACCAACAAACCAACAAACCAACAAACCAAAAAACCAACAAACCAACAAGCCAACAAGCCAACAAACCAACAAACTAACAAACCAACAAGCCAACAAACCAAGTAACCAACAAACCAACAAACCATCAAACGAACAAAGCAACAAACCAACAAGCCAACAAGCCAACAAAGCAACAAAACAAGTAACCAAAAAGCCAACAAACTAACAAACCAACAAGCCAACAAACCAACAAACCAACAAGCCAACAAACCAACAAACCAACAAACCAACAAGCCAACAAGCCAACAATCCAACAAACCAACAAGCCAACAAACCGACAAACCAACAAACCAACATGCCAACAAACCAACAAACTAAGTAGCCAACAAGCCAACAAACCAACAAACCAACAAGCCAACAAGCCAACAAACCAACAAACCAACAAGCGAACAAACCAACAAACCAACAAACCAACAAGCCAACAAACCAACAAACAAATAAACCAACAAACCAACAAACCAACAAACCAAAAAATCAACAAACCAACAAACCAAAAAACCAACAAACCAACAAAGCAACAAGCCAACAAACCAACAAACCAACAAACCAACAAACCAACAAACCAACAAGCCAACAAGCCAACAAGCCAACAAGCCAACAAACCAACAAACTAACAAACCAACAAGCCAACAAACCAACAAACCAACAAACCAACAAGCCAACAAGCCAACAAACCAACAAACCAAGTAACCAACAAGCCAACAAACCAACAAGCCAACAAACCAACAAACCAACAAACCAACAAACCAAAAAACCAACAAACCAACAAACCAACAAATTAACAAACCAACAAACCAACAAACCAACAAGCCAACAAGCCAACAAACCAACAAACCAACAAACCAACAAGCCAACAAGCCAACAAACCAACAAGCCAACAAACCAACAAACCAACAAACCAACAAGCCAACAAGCCAACAAATCAACAAACCAAAAAACCAACAAGCCAACAAACCAACAAACCAACAAACCAACAAGCCAACAAACAAATAAACCAACAAACCAAAAAACCAACAAGCCAACAAACCAACAAACCAACAAGCCAACAAACCAACAAACCAACAAACCAACAAGCTAACAAACCAACAAGCCAACAAACCAACAAACCAACAAACCAAGTAACCAAAAAGCCAACAAACTAACAAACCAACAAGCCAACAAGCCAACAAAACAACAAACCAACAAACCAACAAGCCAACAAACCAACAAGCCAACAAACCAAACACCAACAAACCAAGTAACCAAAAAGCCAACAAACTAACAAACCAACAAGCCAACAAGCCAACAAACCAACAAACCAACAAAGCAACAAGCCAACAAGCCAACAAACCAACAAACCAACAAGCCAACTAACCAACAAACCAACAACCCAACAAGCCAACAAACCAACAAACCAACAAACCAACAAGCCAACAAACCAACAAACCAAGAAGCCAACAAACCAACAAACCAACAAACCAACAAGCCAACAAACCAACAAACCAAAAAACCAACAAACCAACAAACCAACAAACCAACAAACCAACAAACCAACAAGCCAACAAGCCAACAAACCAACAAACAAACAAACCAACAAGCCAACAAACCAACAAGCCAACAAACCAACAAACCAACATGCCAACAAACCAACAAACTAAGTAACCAACAAGCCAATAATCCAACAAAACAACAAGCCAACAAGCCAACAAACCAACAAATCATGTAACCAAAAAGCCAACAAACTAACAAACCAACAAGCCAACAAACCAACAAACCAACAAGCCAACAAACCAACAAACCAACAAACCAACAAACCAACAAGCCAACAAGCCAACAAACCAACAAACTAAGTAACCAACAAGCCAACAAACCAACAAAACAACAAGCCAACAAGCCAACAAACCAACAAACCAACCAGCCAACAAACCAACAAACCAACAAACCAACAAACCAACAAACCAACAAACCAACAAGCCAACAAGCCAACAAATCAACAAACCAACAAACCAACAAACCAACAAGCCAACAAGCCAACAAACCAACAAATTAACAAACCAACAAGCCAACAAACCAACAAACCAACAAGCCAACAAGCCAACAAACCAACAAACCAAGTAACCAACAAACCAACAAACCAACAAGCCAACAAACCAACAAACCAACAAACAAACAAACCAAAAAACCAACAAACCAACAAACCAACAAACAAACAAACCATCAAACCAACAAACCAACAAACCAACAAGCCAACAAGCCAACAAACCAACAAACCAAAAAACCAACAAACCAACAAACCAACAAACCAACAAAACAACAAACCAACAAACCAACAAACCAACAAGCCAACAAGCCAACAAACCAACAAACTAACAAACCGACAAGCCAACAAACCAACAAACCAACAAGCCAACAAGCCAACAAACCAACAAACCAAGTAACCAAAAAGCCAACAAACTAACAAACCAACAAGCCAACAAACCAACAAGCCAACAAGCCAACAAACCAACAAACAAACAAACCAACAAACCAACAAACCAACAAACCAACAAACCAACAAACCAACAAACTAATAAACCAACAAGCCAACAAACCAACAAACACACAAGCCAACAAACCAACAAACCAACAAACCAACAAGCCAACAAGCCAACAAACCAACAAACCAACAAGCCAACAAACCAACAAACCAACAAACCAACAAGCCAACAAGCCAACAAACCAACAAGCCAACAAACCGACAAACGAACAAACCAACATGCCAACAAACCAACAAACTAAGTAACCAACAAGCCAACAAACCAACAAACCCACAAGCCAACAAGCCAACAAACCAACAAACCAACAAGCGAACAAACCAACAAATCAACAAACCAACAAACCAACAAGCCAACAAGCCAACAAGCCAACAAACCAACAAACTAACAAACCGACAAGCCAACAAACCAACAAACCAACAAACCAACAAGCCAACAAGCCAACAAACCAACAAACCAATAAGCCAACAAACCAACAAACAAATAAACCAACAAACCAACAAACCAACAAACCAACAAACCAACAAACCAAAAAACCAACAAACCAACAAACCAACAAGCCAACAAACCAACAAACCAACAAGCTTACAAACCAACAAACAAATAAACCAACAAACAGACAAACCAACAAACCAACAAACCAACAAACCAACAAACCAAAAAACCAACAAACCAACAAGCCAACAAGCCAACAAACCAACAAACTAACAAACCAACAAGCCAACAAACCAAGTAACCAACAAACCAACAAACCATCAAACGAACAAAGCAACAAACCAACAAGCCAACAAGCCAACAAAGCAACAAAACAAGTAACCAAAAAGCCAACAAACTAACAAACCAACAAGCCAACAAACCAACAAACCAACAAGCCAACAAACCAACAAACCAACAAACCAACAAGCCAACAAGCCAACAATCCAACAAACCAACAAGCCAACAAACCGACAAACCAACAAACCAACATGCCAACAAACCAACAAACTAAGTAACCAACAAGCCAACAAACCAACAAACCAACAAGCCAACAAGCCAACAAACCAACAAACCAACAAGCGAACAAACCAACAAACCAACAAACCAACAAGCCAACAAACCAACAAACAAATAAACCAACAAACCAACAAACCAACAAACCAAAAAATCAACAAACCAACAAACCAAAAAACCAACAAACCAACAAAGCAACAAGCCAACAAACCAACAAACCAACAAACCAACAAACCAACAAACCAACAAGCCAACAAGCCAACAAGCCAACAAACCAACAAACTAACAAACCAACAAGCCAACAAACCAACAAACCAACAAACCAACAAGCCAACAAGCCAACAAACCAACAAACCAAGTAACCAACAAGCCAACAAACCAACAAGCCAACAAACCAACAAACCAACAAACCAACAAACCAAAAAACCAACAAACCAACAAACCAACAAATTAACAAACCAACAAACCAACAAACCAACAAGCCAACAAGCCAACAAACCAACAAACCAACAAACCAACAAGCCAACAAGCCAACAAACCAACAAGCCAACAAACCAACAAACCAACAAACCAACAAGGCAACAAGCCAACAAATCAACAAACCAAAAAACCAACAAGCCAACAAACCAACAAACCAACAAACCAACAAGCCAGCAAACAAATAAACCAACAAACCAAAAAACCAACAAGCCAACAAACCAACAAACCAACAAGCCAACAAACCAACAAACCAACAAACCAACAAGCTAACAAACCAACAAGCCAACAAACCAACAAACCAACAAACCAAGTAACCAAAAAGCCAACAAACTAACAAACCAACAAGCCAACAAGCCAACAAAACAACAAACCAACAAACCAACAAGCCAACAAACCAACAAGCCAACAAACCAAACACCAACAAACCAAGTAACCAAAAAGCCAACAAACTAACAAACCAACAAGCCAACAAGCCAACAAACCAACAAACCAACAAAGCAACAAGCCAACAAGCCAACAAACCAACAAACCAACAAGCCAACTAACCAACAAACCAACAACCCAACAAGCCAACAAACCAACAAACCAACAAACCAACAAGCCAACAAACCAACAAACCAAGAAGCCAACAAACCAACAAACCAACAAACCAACAAGCCAACAAACCAACAAACCAAAAAACCAACAAACCAACAAACCAACAAACCAACAAACCAACAAACCAACAAGCCAACAAGCCAACAAACCAACAAACAAACAAACCAACAAGCCAACAAACCAACAAGCCAACAAACCAACAAACCAACATGCCAACAAACCAACAAACTAAGTAACCAACAAGCCAATAATCCAACAAAACAACAAGCCAACAAGCCAACAAACCAACAAATCATGTAACCAAAAAGCCAACAAACTAACAAACCAACAAGCCAACAAACCAACAAACCAACAAGCCAACAAACCAACAAACCAACAAACCAACAAACCAACAAGCCAACAAGCCAACAAACCAACAAACTAAGTAACCAACAAGCCAACAAACCAACAAAACAACAAGCCAACAAGCCAACAAACCAACAAACCAACCAGCCAACAAACCAACAAACCAACAAACCAACAAACCAACAAACCAACAAGCCAACAAGCCAACAAATCAACAAACCAACAAACCAACAAACCAACAAGCCAACAAGCCAACAAACCAACAAATTAACAAACCAACAAGCCAACAAACCAACAAACCAACAAGCCAACAAGCCAACAAACCAACAAACCAAGTAACCAACAAACCAACAAACCAACAAGCCAACAAACCAACAAACCAACAAACAAACAAACCAAAAAACCAACAAACCAACAAACCAACAAACAAACAAACCATCAAACCAACAAACCAACAAACCAACAAGCCAACAAGCCAACAAACCAACAAACCAAAAAACCAACAAACCAACAAACCAACAAAACAACAAACCAACAAACCAACAAGCCAACAAGCCAACAAACCAACAAACTAACAAACCGACAAGCCAACAAACCAACAAACCAACAAGCCAACAAGCCAACAAACCAACAAACCAAGTAACCAAAAAGCCAACAAACTAATAAACCAACAAGCCAACAAACCAACAAGCCAACAAGCCAACAAACCAACAAACAAACAAACCAACAAACCAACAAACCAACAAACCAACAAACCAACAAACTAATAAACCAACAAGCCAACAAACCAACAAACACACAAGCCAACAAACCAACAAACCAACAAACCAACAAGCCAACAAGCCAACAAACCAACAAACCAACAAGCCAACAAACCAACAAACCAACAAACCAACAAGCCAACAAGCCAACAAACCAACAAGCCAACAAACCGACAAACGAACAAACCAACATGCCAACAAACCAACAAACTAAGTAACCAACAAGCCAACAAACCAACAAACCCACAAGCCAACAAGCCAACAAACCAACAAACCAACAAGCGAACAAACCAACAAACCAACAAACCAACAAGCAACAAACCAACAAACAAATAAACCAACAAACCAACAAACCAACAAACCAACAAATCAACAAACCAACAAACCAAAAAACCAACAAACCAACAAAGCAACAAGCCAACAAACCAACAAACCAACAAACCAACAAATCAACAAACCAACAAACCTACAAACCAACAAGCCAACAAGCCAACAAGCCAACAAACCAACAAACTAACAAACCGACAAGCCAACAAACCAACAAACCAACAAACCAACAAGCCAACAAGCCAACAAACCAACAAACCAAGTAACCAACAAGCCAACAAACCAACAAGCCAACAAACCAACAAACCAACAAACCAACAAACCAAAAAACCAACAAACCAACAAACCAACAAACCAACAAACCAACAAACCAACAAACCAACAAGCCAACAAGCCAACAAACCAACAAACCAACAAACCAACAAGCCAACAAACCAATAAGCCAACAAACCAACAAACCAACAAACCAAGTAACCAAAAAGCCAACAAACTAACAAACCAACAAGCCAATAAGCTAACAAACCAACAAAGCAACAAACCAACAAACCAACAAACCAACAAACCAAAAAGCCAACAAGCCAACAAACCAAAAAAACAACAAGCCAACAAGCCAACAAACCAACAAACCAACAAGCCAACAAACCAACAAACCAACAAACCAAAAAACCAACAAACCAACAAACCAACAAACCAACAAACCAACAAACCAACAAACCTATAAGCCAACAAGCCAACAAACCAACAAACTAACAAACCAACAAGCCTACAAACCAACAAACCAACAAGCCAACAAGCCAACAAACCAACAAACAGAGTAACCGAAAAGCCAACAAACTAACAAACCAACAAGCCAACAAAGCAACAAGCCAACAAGCCAACAAACCAACAAACCAACAAAGCAACAAAACAACAAACCAACAAACCAACAAGCCAAAAAAACTAACAAACCAACAAGCCAACAAACCAACAAACCAGCAAGCCAACAAACCACCAAAACCAACAAACCAACAAGCCAACAAGCCAAAAAACCAACAAACCAACAAGCCAACAAACCAACAAACCAACAAACCAACATGCCAAAAAACCAACAAACTAAGTAACCAACAAGACAACAAACCAACAAACCAACAAGCCAACAAGCCAACAAACCAACAAACCAACAAGCCAACAAACCAACAAACCAACAAACCAACAAGCCAACAATTCAACAAACAAATAAACCAACAAACCAACAAACCAACAAACCAACAAACCAAAAAACCAACAAGCCAACAAGCCAACAAACCAACAAACCAACAAACCAACAAACCAAAAAACCAACAAACCAACAAACCATCAAACGAACAAAGGAACAAGCCAACAAGCCAACAAACCAACAAACCAACAAGCCAACAAACTAACAAACCAACAAGCCAACTAGCCAACAAACCAACAAACCAATAAACCAACAAGCCAACAAACCAACAAACCAACAAGCAAAAAACCAACAAACCAACAAACCAACAAACCAACTAGCCAACAAGCCAACATACCAACAAACAAACAAGCCAACAAACCAACAAACCAACAAACCAACAAGCCAACAAGCCAACAAACCAACAAACAAACAAACCAACAAGCCAACAAACCAACAAGCCAACAAACCAACAAACCAACATGCCAACAAACCTACAAACTAAGTAACCAACAAGCCAATAATCCAACAAAACAACAAGCCAACAAGCCAACAAACCAACAAATCATGTAACCAAAAAGCCAACAAACTAACAAACCAACAAGCCAACAAACCAACAAACCAACAAGCCAACAAACCAACAAACCAACAAACCAACAAACCAACAAGCCAACAAGCCAACAAACCAACAAACTAAGTAACCAACAAGCCAACAAACCAACAAAACAACAAGCCAACAAGCCAACAAACCAACAAACCAACCAGCCAACAAACCAACAAACCAACAAACCAACAAGCCAACAAACCAACAAACAAATAAACCAACAAACCAACAAATCAACAAACCAACAAACAAATACACCAACAAACCAACAAACCAACAAACCAACAAACCAACAAGCCAACAAGCCAACAAACCAACAAACTATCAAACCAACAAGCCGACAAACCAACAAACCAACAAGCCAACAAGCCAACAAACCAGCAAACCAAGTAACCAACAAGCCAACAAACCAACAAGCCAACAAACCAACAAACCAAAAAACCAACAAACCAACAAACCAACAAACCAACAAACCAACAAACTAACAAGCCAACAAGCCAACAAATCAACAAACCAACAAACCAACAAACCAACAAGCCAACAAGCTAACAAACCAACAAATTAACAAACCAACAAGCTAACAAACCAACAAACCAACAAGCCAACAAGCCAACAAACCAACAAACCAAGTAACCAACAAGCCAACAAACCAACAAGCCAACAAACCAACAAACCAACAAACAAACAAACCAAAAAACCAACAAACCAACAAACCAACAAACCAACAAGCCAACAAGCCAACAAACCAACAAAACAAGTAACCAACAAGCCAACA
This sequence comes from Atherix ibis, assembly GCA_958298945.1. Lineage (NCBI taxonomy): Eukaryota > Metazoa > Arthropoda > Insecta > Diptera > Athericidae > Atherix > Atherix ibis. Next base: position 93,712,681 of record OY282608.1, read on the forward strand.
AACCAACAAGCCAACAAACCAACAAACCAACAAACCAACAAACCAAAAAACCAACAAACCAACAAACCAACAAACCAACAAACCAACAAACCAACAAGCCAACAAGCCAACAAACCAACAAACCAACAAACCAACAAGCCAACAAACCAATAAGCCAACAAACCAACAAACCAACAAACCAAGTAACCAAAAAGCCAACAAACTAACAAACCAACAAGCCAATAAGCTAACAAACCAACAAAGCAACAAACCAACAAACCAACAAACCAACAAACCAAAAAGCCAACAAGCCAACAAACCAAAAAACCAACAAGCCAACAAGCCAACAAACCAACAAACCAATAAGCCAACAAACCAACAAACCAACAAACCAAAAAACCAACAAACCAACAAACCAACAAACCAACAAACCAACAAACCAACAAACCAATAAGCCAACAAGCCAACAAACCAACAAACTAACAAACCAACAAGCCTACAAACCAACAAACCAACAAGCCAACAAGCCAACAAACCAACAAACAGAGTAACCGAAAAGCCAACAAACTAACAAACCAACAAGCCAACAAAGCAACAAGCCAACAAGCCAACAAACCAACAAACCAACAAAGCAACAAAACAACAAACCAACAAACCAACAAACCAACAAACTAACAAACCAACAAGCCAACAAACCAACAAACCAGCAAGCCAACAAACCACCAAAACCAACAAACCAACAAGCCAACAAGCCAAAAAACCAACAAACCAACAAGCCAACAAACCAACAAACCAACAAACCAACATGCCAAAAAACCAACAAACTAAGTAACCAACAAGACAACAAACCAACAAACCAACAAGCCAATAAGCCAACAAACCAACAAACCAACAAGCCAACAAACCAACAAACCAACAAACCAACAAGCCAACAATTCCACAAACAAATAAACCAACAAACCAACAAACCAACAAACCAACAAACCAAAAAACCAACAAGCCAACAAGCCAACAAACCAACAAACCAACAAACCAACAAACCAAAAAACCAACAAACCAACAAACCATCAAACGAACAAAGGAACAAGCCAACAAGCCAACAAACCAACAAACCAACAAGCCAACAAACTAACAAACCAACAAGCCAACTAGCCAACAAACCAACAAACCAACAAACCAACAAGCCAACAAACCAACAAACCAACAAGCAAAAAACCAACAAACCAACAAACCAACAAACCAACTAGCCAACAAGCCAACATACCAACAAACAAACAAGCCAACAAACCAACAAACCAACAAACCAACAAGCCAACAAGCCAACAAACCAACAAACAAACAAACCAACAAGCCAACAAACCAACAAGCCAACAAACCAACAAACCAACATGCCAACAAACCTACAAACTAAGTAACCAACAAGCCAATAATCCAACAAAACAACAAGCCAACAAGCCAACAAACCAACAAATCATGTAACCAAAAAGCCAACAAACTAACAAACCAACAAGCCAACAAACCAACAAACCAACAAGCCAACAAACCAACAAACCAACAAACCAACAAACCAACAAGCCAACAAGCCAACAAACCAACAAACTAAGTAACCAACAAGCCAACAAACCAACAAAACAACAAGCCAACAAGCCAACAAACCAACAAACCAACCAGCCAACAAACCAACAAACCAACAAACCAACAAGCCAACAAACCAACAAACAAATAAACCAACAAACCAACAAATCAACAAACCAACAAACAAATAAACCAACAAACCAACAAACCAACAAACCAACAAACCAACAAGCCAACAAGCCAACAAACCAACAAACTAACAAACCAACAAGCCGACAAACCAACAAACCAACAAGCCAACCAGCCAACAAACCAGCAAACCAAGTAACCAACAAGCCAACAAACCAACAAGCCAACAAACCAACAAACCAACAAACCAAAAAACCAACAAACCAACAAACCAACAAACCAACAAACCAACAAACCAACAAGCCAACAAGCCAACAAATCAACAAACCAACAAACCAACAAGCCAACAAGCTAACAAACCAACAAATTAACAAACCAACAAGCTAACAAACCAACAAACCAACAAGCCAACAAGCCAACAAACCAACAAACCAAGTAACCAACAAGCCAACAAACCAACAAGCCAACAAACCAACAAACCAACAAACAAACAAACCAAAAAACCAACAAACCAACAAACCAACAAACAAACAAACCAACAAACCAACAAACCAACAAACCAACAAGCCAACAAGCCAACAAACCAACAAACCAAAAAACCAACAAACCAACAAACCAACAAAACAACAAACCAACAAACCAACAAACCAACAAGCCAACAAGCCAACAAACCAACAAACTAACAAACCGACAAGCCAACAAACCAACAAATTAACAAGCCAACAAAACAAACCAACAAACCAAGTAACCAAAAAGCCAACAAACTAACAAACCAACAAGCCAACAAACCAACAAGCCAACAAGCCAACAAACCAACAAACCAACAAACCAACAAACCAACAAGCCAACAAGCCAACAAACCAACAAACTAAGTAACCAACAAGCCAACAAACCAACAAAACAACAAGCCAACAAGCCAACAAACCAACAAACCAACCAGCCAACAAACCAACAAACCAACAAACCAACAAACCAACAAACCAACAAGCCAACAAGCCAACAAATCAACAAACCAACAAACCAACAAACCAACAAGCCAACAAGCCAACAAACCAACAAATTAACAAACCAACAAGCCAACAAACCAACAAACCAACAAGCCAACAAGCCAACAAACCAACAAACCAAGTAACCAACAAACCAACAAACCAACAAGCCAACAAACCAACAAACCAACAAACAAACAAACCAAAAAACCAACAAACCAACAAACCAACAAACAAACAAACCATCAAACCAACAAACCAACAAACCAACAAGCCAACAAGCCAACAAACCAACAAACCAAAAAACCAACAAGCCAACAAACCAACAAACCAACAAACCAACAAACCAAAAAACCAACAAACCAACAAACCAACAAACCAACAAACCAACAAACCAACAAGCCAACAAGCCAACAAACCAACAAACCAACAAACCAACAAGCCAACAAACCAATAAGCCAACAAACCAACAAACCAACAAACCAAGTAACCAAAAAGCCAACAAACTAACAAACCAACAAGCCAATAAGCTAACAAACCAACAAAGCAACAAACCAACAAACCAACAAACCAACAAACCAAAAAGCCAACAAGCCAACAAACCAAAAAACCAACAAGCCAACAAGCCAACAAACCAACAAACCAATAAGCCAACAAACCAACAAACCAACAAACCAAAAAACCAACAAACCAACAAACCAACAAACCAACAAACCAACAAACCAACAAACCAATAAGCCAACAAGCCAACAAACCAACAAACTAACAAACCAACAAGCCTACAAACCAACAAACCAACAAGCCAACAAGCCAACAAACCAACAAACAGAGTAACCGAAAAGCCAACAAACTAACAAACCAACAAGCCAACAAAGCAACAAGCCAACAAGCCAACAAACCAACAAACCAACAAAGCAACAAAACAACAAACCAACAAACCAACAAACCAACAAACTAACAAACCAACAAGCCAACAAACCAACAAACCAGCAAGCCAACAAACCACCAAAACCAACAAACCAACAAGCCAACAAGCCAAAAAACCAACAAACCAACAAGCCAACAAACCAACAAACCAACAAACCAACATGCCAAAAAACCAACAAACTAAGTAACCAACAAGACAACAAACCAACAAACCAACAAGCCAATAAGCCAACAAACCAACAAACCAACAAGCCAACAAACCAACAAACCAACAAACCAACAAGCCAACAATTCCACAAACAAATAAACCAACAAACCAACAAACCAACAAACCAACAAACCAAAAAACCAACAAGCCAACAAGCCAACAAACCAACAAACCAACAAACCAACAAACCAAAAAACCAACAAACCAACAAACCATCAAACGAACAAAGGAACAAGCCAACAAGCCAACAAACCAACAAACCAACAAGCCAACAAACTAACAAACCAACAAGCCAACTAGCCAACAAACCAACAAACCAACAAACCAACAAGCCAACAAACCAACAAACCAACAAGCAAAAAACCAACAAACCAACAAACCAACAAACCAACTAGCCAACAAGCCAACATACCAACAAACAAACAAGCCAACAAACCAACAAACCAACAAACCAACAAGCCAACAAGCCAACAAACCAACAAACAAACAAACCAACAAGCCAACAAACCAACAAGCCAACAAACCAACAAACCAACATGCCAACAAACCTACAAACTAAGTAACCAACAAGCCAATAATCCAACAAAACAACAAGCCAACAAGCCAACAAACCAACAAATCATGTAACCAAAAAGCCAACAAACTAACAAACCAACAAGCCAACAAACCAACAAACCAACAAGCCAACAAACCAACAAACCAACAAACCAACAAACCAACAAGCCAACAAGCCAACAAACCAACAAACTAAGTAACCAACAAGCCAACAAACCAACAAAACAACAAGCCAACAAGCCAACAAACCAACAAACCAACCAGCCAACAAACCAACAAACCAACAAACCAACAAGCCAACAAACCAACAAACAAATAAACCAACAAACCAACAAATCAACAAACCAACAAACAAATAAACCAACAAACCAACAAACCAACAAACCAACAAACCAACAAGCCAACAAGCCAACAAACCAACAAACTAACAAACCAACAAGCCGACAAACCAACAAACCAACAAGCCAACCAGCCAACAAACCAGCAAACCAAGTAACCAACAAGCCAACAAACCAACAAGCCAACAAACCAACAAACCAACAAACCAAAAAACCAACAAACCAACAAACCAACAAACCAACAAACCAACAAACCAACAAGCCAACAAGCCAACAAATCAACAAACCAACAAACCAACAAGCCAACAAGCTAACAAACCAACAAATTAACAAACCAACAAGCTAACAAACCAACAAACCAACAAGCCAACAAGCCAACAAACCAACAAACCAAGTAACCAACAAGCCAACAAACCAACAAGCCAACAAACCAACAAACCAACAAACAAACAAACCAACAAGCCAACAAGCCAACAAACCAACAAACTAAGTAACCAACAAGCCAACAAACCAACAAAACAACAAGCCAACAAGCCAACAAACCAACAAACCAACCAGCCAACAAACCAACAAACCAACAAACCAACAAGCCAACAAACCAACAAACAAATAAACCAACAAACCAACAAATCAACAAACCAACAAACAAATAAACCAACAAACCAACAAACCAACAAACCAACAAACCAACAAGCCAACAAGCCAACAAACCAACAAACTAACAAACCAACAAGCCGACAAACCAACAAACCAACAAGCCAACCAGCCAACAAACCAGCAAACCAAGTAACCAACAAGCCAACAAACCAACAAGTCAACAAACCAACAAACCAACAAACCAAAAAACCAACAAACCAACAAACCAACAAACCAACAAACCAACAAACCAACAAGCCAACAAGCCAACAAATCAACAAACCAACAAACCAACAAGCCAACAAGCTAACAAACCAACAAATTAACAAACCAACAAGCTAACAAACCAACAAACCAACAAGCCAACAAGCCAACAAACCAACAAACCAAGTAACCAACAAGCCAACAAACCAACAAGCCAACAAACCAACAAACCAACAAACAAACAAACCAAAAAACCAACAAACCAACAAACCAACAAACAAACAAACCAACAAACCAACAAACCAACAAACCAACAAGCCAACAAGCCAACAAACCAACAAACCAAAAAACCAACAAACCAACAAACCAACAAAACAACAAACCAACAAACCAACAAACCAACAAGCCAACAAGCCAACAAACCAACAAACTAACAAACCGACAAGCCAACAAACCAACAAATTAACAAGCCAACAAAACAAACCAACAAACCAAGTAACCAAAAAGCCAACAAACTAACAAACCAACAAGCCAACAAACCAACAAGCCAACAAGCCAACAAACCAACAAACCAACAAACCAACAAACCAACAAGCCAACAAGCCAACAAACCAACAAACTAAGTAACCAACAAGCCAACAAACCAACAAAACAACAAGCCAACAAGCCAACAAACCAACAAACCAACCAGCCAACAAACCAACAAACCAACAAACCAACAAACCAACAAACCAACAAGCCAACAAGCCAACAAATCAACAAACCAACAAACCAACAAACCAACAAGCCAACAAGCCAACAAACCAACAAATTAACAAACCAACAAGCCAACAAACCAACAAACCAACAAGCCAACAAGCCAACAAACCAACAAACCAAGTAACCAACAAACCAACAAACCAACAAGCCAACAAACCAACAAACCAACAAACAAACAAACCAAAAAACCAACAAACCAACAAACCAACAAACAAACAAACCATCAAACCAACAAACCAACAAACCAACAAGCCAACAAGCCAACAAACCAACAAACCAAAAAACCAACAAACCAACAAACCAACAAAACAACAAACCAACAAACCAACAAGCCAACAAGCCAACAAACCAACAAACTAACAAACCGACAAGCCAACAAACCAACAAACCAACAAGCCAACAAGCCAACAAACCAACAAACCAAGTAACCAAAAAGCCAACAAACTAATAAACCAACAAGCCAACAAACCAACAAGCCAACAAGCCAACAAACCAACAAACAAACAAACCAACAAACCAACAAACCAACAAACCAACAAACCAACAAACTAATAAACCAACAAGCCAACAAACCAACAAACACACAAGCCAACAAACCAACAAACCAACAAACCAACAAGCCAACAAGCCAACAAACCAACAAACCAACAAGCCAACAAACCAACAAACCAACAAACCAACAAGCCAACAAGCCAACAAACCAACAAGCCAACAAACCGACAAACGAACAAACCAACATGCCAACAAACCAACAAACTAAGTAACCAACAAGCCAACAAACCAACAAACCCACAAGCCAACAAGCCAACAAACCAACAAACCAACAAGCGAACAAACCAACAAACCAACAAACCAACAAGCAACAAACCAACAAACAAATAAACCAACAAACCAACAAACCAACAAACCAACAAATCAACAAACCAACAAACCAAAAAACCAACAAACCAACAAAGCAACAAGCCAACAAACCAACAAACCAACAAACCAACAAATCAACAAACCAACAAACCTACAAACCAACAAGCCAACAAGCCAACAAGCCAACAAACCAACAAACTAACAAACCGACAAGCCAACAAACCAACAAACCAACAAACCAACAAGCCAACAAGCCAACAAACCAACAAACCAAGTAACCAACAAGCCAACAAACCAACAAGCCAACAAACCAACAAACCAACAAACCAACAAACCAAAAAACCAACAAACCAACAAACCAACAAACCAACAAACCAACAAACCAACAAACCAACAAGCCAACAAGCCAACAAACCAACAAACCAACAAACCAACAAGCCAACAAACCAATAAGCCAACAAACCAACAAACCAACAAACCAAGTAACCAAAAAGCCAACAAACTAACAAACCAACAAGCCAATAAGCTAACAAACCAACAAAGCAACAAACCAACAAACCAACAAACCAACAAACCAAAAAGCCAACAAGCCAACAAACCAAAAAAACAACAAGCCAACAAGCCAACAAACCAACAAACCAACAAGCCAACAAACCAACAAACCAACAAACCAAAAAACCAACAAACCAACAAACCAACAAACCAACAAACCAACAAACCAACAAACCTATAAGCCAACAAGCCAACAAACCAACAAACTAACAAACCAACAAGCCTACAAACCAACAAACCAACAAGCCAACAAGCCAACAAACCAACAAACAGAGTAACCGAAAAGCCAACAAACTAACAAACCAACAAGCCAACAAAGCAACAAGCCAACAAGCCAACAAACCAACAAACCAACAAAGCAACAAAACAACAAACCAACAAACCAACAAACCAACAAACTAACAAACCAACAAGCCAACAAACCAACAAACCAGCAAGCCAACAAACCACCAAAACCAACAAACCAACAAGCCAACAAGCCAAAAAACCAACAAACCAACAAGCCAACAAACCAACAAACCAACAAACCAACATGCCAAAAAACCAACAAACTAAGTAACCAACAAGACAACAAACCAACAAACCAACAAGCCAACAAGCCAACAAACCAACAAACCAACAAGCCAACAAACCAACAAACCAACAAACCAACAAGCCAACAATTCAACAAACAAATAAACCAACAAACCAACAAACCAACAAACCAACAAACCAAAAAACCAACAAGCCAACAAGCCAACAAACCAACAAACCAACAAACCAACAAACCAAAAAACCAACAAACCAACAAACCATCAAACGAACAAAGGAACAAGCCAACAAGCCAACAAACCAACAAACCAACAAGCCAACAAACTAACAAACCAACAAGCCAACTAGCCAACAAACCAACAAACCAATAAACCAACAAGCCAACAAACCAACAAACCAACAAGCAAAAAACCAACAAACCAACAAACCAACAAACCAACTAGCCAACAAGCCAACATACCAACAAACAAACAAGCCAACAAACCAACAAACCAACAAACCAACAAGCCAACAAGCCAACAAACCAACAAACAAACAAACCAACAAGCCAACAAACCAACAAGCCAACAAACCAACAAACCAACATGCCAACAAACCTACAAACTAAGTAACCAACAAGCCAATAATCCAACAAAACAACAAGCCAACAAGCCAACAAACCAACAAATCATGTAACCAAAAAGCCAACAAACTAACAAACCAACAAGCCAACAAACCAACAAACCAACAAGCCAACAAACCAACAAACCAACAAACCAACAAACCAACAAGCCAACAAGCCAACAAACCAACAAACTAAGTAACCAACAAGCCAACAAACCAACAAAACAACAAGCCAACAAGCCAACAAACCAACAAACCAACCAGCCAACAAACCAACAAACCAACAAACCAACAAGCCAACAAACCAACAAACAAATAAACCAACAAACCAACAAATCAACAAACCAACAAACAAATAAACCAACAAACCAACAAACCAACAAACCAACAAACCAACAAGCCAACAAGCCAACAAACCAACAAACTCTCAAACCAACAAGCCGACAAACCAACAAACCAACAAGCCAACAAGCCAACAAACCAGCAAACCAAGTAACCAACAAGCCAACAAACCAACAAGCCAACAAACCAACAAACGAAAAAACCAACAAACCAACAAACCAACAAACCAACAAACCAACAAACTAACAAGCCAACAAGCCAACAAATCAACAAACCAACAAACCAACAAACCAACAAGCCAACAAGCTAACAAACCAACAAATTAACAAACCAACAAGCTAACAAACCAACAAACCAACAAGCCAACAAGCCAACAAACCAACAAACCAAGTAACCAACAAGCCAACAAACCAACAAGCCAACAAACCAACAAACCAACAAACAAACAAACCAAAAAACCAACAAACCAACAAACCAACAAACCAACAAGCCAACAAGCCAACAAACCAACAAAACAAGTAACCAACAAGCCAACAAACCAACAAGCCAACAAACCAACAAACCAACAAACCAACAAACCAAAAAACCAACAAACCAACAAACCAACAAACCAACAAACCAACAAACCAACAAGCCAACAAGCCAACAAACCAACAAACCAACAAACCAACAAGCCAACAAACCAATAAGCCAACAAACCAACAAACCAACAAACCAAGTAACCAAAAAGCCAACAAACTAACAAACCAACAAGCCAATAAGCTAACAAACCAACAAAGCAACAAACCAACAAACCAACAAACCAACAAACCAAAAAGCCAACAAGCCAACAAACCAAAAAACCAACAAGCCAACAAGCCAACAAACCAACAAACCAATAAGCCAACAAACCAACAAACCAACAAACCAAAAAACCAACAAACCAACAAACCAACAAACCAACAAACCAACAAACCAACAAACCAATAAGCCAACAAGCCAACAAACCAACAAACTAACAAACCAACAAGCCTACAAACCAACAAACCAACAAGCCAACAAGCCAACAAACCAACAAACAGAGTAACCGAAAAGCCAACAAACTAACAAACCAACAAGCCAACAAAGCAACAAGCCAACAAGCCAACAAACCAACAAACCAACAAAGCAACAAAACAACAAACCAACAAACCAACAAACCAACAAACTAACAAACCAACAAGCCAACAAACCAACAAACCAGCAAGCCAACAAACCACCAAAACCAACAAACCAACAAGCCAACAAGCCAAAAAACCAACAAACCAACAAGCCAACAAACCAACAAACCAACAAACCAACATGCCAAAAAACCAACAAACTAAGTAACCAACAAGACAACAAACCAACAAACCAACAAGCCAATAAGCCAACAAACCAACAAACCAACAAGCCAACAAACCAACAAACCAACAAACCAACAAGCCAACAATTCCACAAACAAATAAACCAACAAACCAACAAACCAACAAACCAACAAACCTAAAAACCAACAAGCCAACAAGCCAACAAACCAACAAACCAACAAACCAACAAACCAAAAAACCAACAAACCAACAAACCATCAAACGAACAAAGGAACAAGCCAACAAGCCAACAAACCAACAAACCAACAAGCCAACAAACTAACAAACCAACAAGCCAACTAGCCAACAAACCAACAAACCAACAAACCAACAAGCCAACAAACCAACAAACCAACAAGCAAAAAACCAACAAACCAACAAACCAACAAACCAACTAGCCAACAAGCCAACATACCAACAAACAAACAAGCCAACAAACCAACAAACCAACAAACCAACAAGCCAACAAGCCAACAAACCAACAAACAAACAAACCAACAAGCCAACAAACCAACAAGCCAACAAACCAACAAACCAACATGCCAACAAACCTACAAACTAAGTAACCAACAAGCCAATAATCCAACAAAACAACAAGCCAACAAGCCAACAAACCAACAAATCATGTAACCAAAAAGCCAACAAACTAACAAACCAACAAGCCAACAAACCAACAAACCAACAAGCCAACAAACCAACAAACCAACAAACCAACAAACCAACAAGCCAACAAGCCAACAAACCAACAAACTAAGTAACCAACAAGCCAACAAACCAACAAAACAACAAGCCAACAAGCCAACAAACCAACAAACCAACCAGCCAACAAACCAACAAACCAACAAACCAACAAGCCAACAAACCAACAAACAAATAAACCAACAAACCAACAAACCAACAAGCCAACAAGCCAACAAATCAACAAACCAACAAACCAACAAGCCAACAAGCTAACAAACCAACAAATTAACAAACCAACAAGCTAACAAACCAACAAACCAACAAGCCAACAAGCCAACAAACCAACAAACCAAGTAACCAACAAGCCAACAAACCAACAAGCCAACAAACCAACAAACCAACAAACAAACAAACCAAAAAACCAACAAACCAACAAACCAACAAACAAACAAACCAACAAACCAACAAACCAACAAACCAACAAGCCAACAAATCAACAAACCAACAAACCAACAAGCCAACAAGCTAACAAACCAACAAATTAACAAACCAACAAGCTAACAAACCAACAAACCAACAAGCCAACAAGCCAACAAACCAACAAACCAAGTAACCAACAAGCCAACAAACCAACAAGCCAACAAACCAACAAACCAACAAACAAACAAACCAAAAAACCAACAAACCAACAAACCAACAAACAAACAAACCAACAAACCAACAAACCAACAAACCAACAAGCCAACAAGCCAACAAACCAACAAACCAAAAAACCAACAAACCAACAAACCAACAAAACAACAAACCAACAAACCAACAAACCAACAAGCCAACAAGCCAACAAACCAACAAACTAACAAACCGACAAGCCAACAAACCAACAAATTAACAAGCCAACAAAACAAACCAACAAACCAAGTAACCAAAAAGCCAACAAACTAACAAACCAACAAGCCAACAAACCAACAAGCCAACAAGCCAACAAACCAACAAACAAACAAAGCAACAAACCAACAAACCAACAAACCAACAAACCAACAAACTAATAAACCAACAAGCCAACAAACCAACAAACACACAAGCCAACAAACCAACAAACCAACAAACCAACAAGCCAACAAGCCAACAAACCAACAAACCAACAAGCCAACAAACCAACAAACCAACAAACCAACAAGCCAACAAGCCAACAAACCAACAAGCCAACAAACCGACAAACGAACAAACCAACATGCCAACAAACCAACAAACTAAGTAACCAACAAGCCAACAAACCAACAAACCCACAAGCCAACAAGCCAACAAACCAACAAACCAACAAGCGAACAAACCAACAAACCAACAAACCAACAAGCCACAAACCAACAAACAAATTAACCAACAAACCAACAAACCAACAAACCAACAAATCAACAAACCAACAAACCAAAAAACCAACAAACCAACAAAGCAACAAGCCAACAAACCAACAAACCAACAAACCAACAAATCAACAAACCAACAAACCAACAAGCCAACAAGCCAACAAGCCAACAAACCAACAAACTAACAAACCAACAAGCCAACAAACCAACAAACCAACAAACCAACAAGCCAACAAGCCAACAAACCAACAAACCAAGTAACCAACAAGCCAACAAACCAACAAGCCAACAAACCAACAAACCAACAAACCAACAAACCAAAAAACCAACAAACCAACAAACCAACAAACCAACAAACCAACAAACCAACAAACCAACAAACCAACAAACCAACAAGCCAACAAGCCAACAAACCAACAAACCAACAAACCAACAAGCCAACAAACCAATAAGCCAACAAACCAACAAACCAACAAACCAAGTAACCAAAAAGCCAACAAACTAACAAACCAACAAGCCAACAAGCTAACAAACCAACAAAGCAACAAACCAACAAACCAACAAACCAACAAACCAAAAAGCCAACAAGCCAACAAACCAAAAAACCAACAAGCCAACAAGCCAACAAACCAACAAACCAACAAGCCAACAAACCAACAAACCAACAAACCAACAAACCAAAAAACCAACAAACCAACAAACCAACAAACCAACAAACCAACAAACCAACAAACCAATAAGCCAACAAGCCAACAAACCAACAAACTAACAAACCAACAAGCCTACAAACCAACAAACCAACAAGCCAACAAACCAACAAACAGAGTAACCGAAAAGCCAACAAACTAACAAACCAACAAGCCAACAAAGCAACAAGCCAACAAGCCAACAAACCAACAAACCAACAAAGCAACAAAACAACAAACCAACAAACCAACAAACCAACAAACTAACAAACCAACAAGCCAACAAACCAACAAACCAGCAAGCCAACAAACCACCAAAACCAACAAACCAACAAGCCAACAAGCCAAAAAACCAACAAACCAACAAGCCAACAAACCAACAAACCAACAAACCAACATGCCAAAAAACCAACAAACTAAGTAACCAACAAGCCAACAAACCAACAAACCAACAAGCCAACAAGCCAACAAACCAACAAACCAACAAGCCAACAAACCAACAAACCAACAAACCAACAAGCCAACAATTCAACAAACAAATAAACCAACAAACCAACAAACCAACAAACCAACAAACCAAAAAACCAACAAGCCAACAAGCCAACAAACCAACAAACCAACAAACCAACAAACCAAAAAACCAACAAACCAACAAACCATCAAACGAACAAAGGAACAAGTTAACAAGCCAACAAACCAACAAACCAACAAACCAACAAGCCAACAAACCAATAAGCCAACAAACCAACAAACCAACAAACCAAGTAACCAAAAAGCCAACAAACTAACAAACCAACAAGCCAACAAGCTAACAAACCAACAAAGCAACAAACCAACAAACCAACAAACCAACAAACCAAAAAGCCAACAAGCCAACAAACCAAAAAACCAACAAGCCAACAAGCCAACAAACCAACAAACCAACAAGCCAACAAACCAACAAACCAACAAACCAACAAACCAAAAAACCAACAAACCAACAAACCAACAAACCAACAAACCAACAAACCAACAAACCAATAAGCCAACAAGCCAACAAACCAACAAACTAACAAACCAACAAGCCTACAAACCAACAAACCAACAAGCCAACAAACCAACAAACAGAGTAACCGAAAAGCCAACAAACTAACAAACCAACAAGCCAACAAAGCAACAAGCCAACAAGCCAACAAACCAACAAACCAACAAAGCAACAAAACAACAAACCAACAAACCAACAAACCAACAAACTAACAAACCAACAAGCAGACAAACCAACAAACCAGCAAGCCAACAAACCACCAAAACCAACAAACCAACAAGCCAACAAGCCAAAAAACCAACAAACCAACAAGCCAACAAACCAACAAACCAACAAACCAACATGCCAAAAAACCAACAAACTAAGTAACCAACAAGCCAACAAACCAACAAACCAACAAGCCAACAAGCCAACAAACCAACAAACCAACAAGCCAACAAACCAACAAACCAACAAACCAACAAGCCAACAATTCAACAAACAAATAAACCAACAAACCAACAAACCAACAAACCAACAAACCAAAAAACCAACAAGCCAACAAGCCAACAAACCAACAAACCAACAAACCAAAAAGCCAACAAGCCAACAAACCAAAAAACCAACAAGCCAACAAGCCAACAAACCAACAAACCAATAAGCCAACAAACCAACAAACCAACAAACCAAAAAACCAACAAACCAACAAACCAACAAACCAACAAACCAACAATCCAACAAACCAATAAGCCAACAAGCCAACAAACCAACAAACTAACAAACCAACAAGCCTACAAACCAACAAACCAACAAGCCAACAAGCCAACAAACCAACAAACAGAGTAACCGAAAAGCCAACAAACTAACAAACCAACAAGCCAACAAAGCAACAAGCCAACAAGCCAACAAACCAACAAACCAACAAAGCCACAAAACAACAAACCAACAAACCAACAAACCAACAAACTAACAAACCAACAAGCCAACAAACCAACAAACCAGCAAGCCAACAAACCACCAAAACCAACAAACCAACAAGCCAACAAGCCAAAAAACCAACAAACCAACAAGCCAACAAACCAACAAACCAACATGCCAAAAAACCAACAAACTAAGTAACCAACAAGACAACAAACCAACAAACCAACAAGCCAATAAGCCAACAAACCAACAAACCAACAAGCCAACAAACCAACAAACCAACAAACCAACAAGCCAACAATTCAACAAACAAATAAACCAACAAACCAACAAACCAACAAACCAACAAACCAAAAAACCAACAAGCTAACAAGCCAACAAACCAACAAACCAACAAACCAACAAACCAAAAAACCAACAAACCAACAAACCATCAAACGAACAAAGGAACAAGCCAACAAGCCAACAAACCAACAAACCAACAAGCCAACAAACTAACAAACCAACAAGCCAACTAGCCAACAAACCAACAAACCAACAAACCAACAAGCCAACAAACCAACAAACCAACAAGCAAAAAACCAACAAACCAACAAACCAACAAACCAACTAGCCAACAAGCCAACATACCAACAAACAAACAAGCCAACAAACCAACAAACCAACAAACCAACAAGCCAACAAGCCAACAAACAAACAAACCAACAAGCCAGCAAACCAACAAGCCAACAAACCAACAAACCAACATGCCAACAAACCTACAAACTAAGTAACCAACAAGCCAATAATCCAACAAAACAACAAGCCAACAAGCCAACAAACCAACAAATCATGTAACCAAAAAGCCAACAAACTAACAAACCAACAAGCCAACAAACCAACAAACCAACAAGCCAACAAACCAACAAACCAACAAACCAACAAACCAACAAGCCAACAAGCCAACAAACCAACAAACTAAGTAACCAACAAGCCAACAAACCAACAAAACAACAAGCCAACAAGCCAACAAACCAACAAACCAACCAGCCAACAAACCAACAAACCAACAAACCAACAAGCCAACAAACCAACAAACAAATAAACCAACAAACCAACAAATCAACAAACCAACAAACAAATAAACCAACAAACCAACAAACCAACAAACCAACAAACCAACAAGCCAACAAGCCAACAAACCAACAAACTAACAAACCAACAAGCCGACAAACCAACAAACCAACAAGCCAACCAGCCAACAAACCAGCAAACCAAGTAACCAACAAGCCAACAAACCAACAAGCCAACAAACCAACAAACCAACAAACCAAAAAACCAACAAACCAACAAACCAACAAACCAACAACCAACAAACCAACAAGCCAACAAGCCAACAAATCAACAAACCAACAAACCAACAAGCCAACAAGCTAACAAACCAACAAATTAACAAACCAACAAGCTAACAAACCAACAAACCAACAAGCCAACAAGCCAACAAACCAACAAACCAAGTAACCAACAAGCCAACAAACCAACAAGCCAACAAACCAACAAACCAACAAACAAACAAACCAAAAAAACCAACAAACCAACAAACCAACAAACAAACAAACCAACAAACCAACAAACCAACAAACCAACAAGCCAACAAGCCAACAAACACAACAAACCAAAAAACCAACAAACCAACAAACCAACAAAACAACAAACCAACAAACCAACAAGCCAACAAGCCAACAAACCAACAAACTAACAAACCGACAAGCCAACAAACCAACAAATTAACAAGCCAACAAAACAAACCAACAAACCAAGTAACCAAAAAGCCAACAAACTAACAAACCAACAAGCCAACAAACCAACAAGCCAACAAGCCAACAAACCAACAAACAAACAAAGCAACAAACCAACAAACCAACAAACCAACAAACCAACAAACTAATAAACCAACAAGCCAACAAACCAACAAACACACAAGCCAACAAACCAACAAACCAACAAACCAACAAGCCAACAAGCCAACAAACCAACAAACCAACAAGCCAACAAACCAACAAACCAACAAACCAACAAGCCAACAAGCCAACAAACCAACAAGCCAACAAACCGACAAACGAACAAACCAACATGCCAACAAACCAACAAACTAAGTAACCAACAAGCCAACAAACCAACAAACCCACAAGCCAACAAGCCAACAAACCAACAAACCAACAAGCAAACAAACCAACAAACCAACAAACCAACAAGCCACAAACCAACAAACAAATAAACCAACAAACCAACAAACCAACAAACCAACAAATCAACAAACCAACAAACCAAAAAACCAACAAATCAACAAACCAACAAACCAACAAGCCAACAAGCTAACAAACCAACAAATTAACAAACCAACAAGCTAACAAACCAACAAACCAACAAGCCAACAAGCCAACAAACCAACAAACCAAGTAACCAACAAGCCAACAAACCAACAAGCCAACAAACCAACAAACCAACAAACAAACAAACCAAAAAACCAACAAACCAACAAACCAACAAACAAACAAACCAACAAACCAACAAACCAACAAACCAACAAGCCAACAAGCCAACAAACCAACAAACCAAAAAACCAACAAACCAACAAACCAACAAAACAACAAACCAACAAACCAACAAGCCAACAAGCCAACAAACCAACAAACTAACAAACCGACAAGCCAACAAACCAACAAATTAACAAGCCAACAAAACAAACCAACAAACCAAGTAACCAAAAAGCCAACAAACTAACAAACCAACAAGCCAACAAACCAACAAGCCAACAAGCCAACAAACCAACAAACAAACAAAGCAACAAACCAACAAACCAACAAACCAACAAACCAACAAACTAATAAACCAACAAGCCAACAAACCAACAAACACACAAGCCAACAAACCAACAAACCAACAAACCAACAAGCCAACAAGCCAACAAACCAACAAACCAACAAGCCAACAAACCAACAAACCAACAAACCAACAAGCCAACAAGCCAACAAACCAACAAGCCAACAAACCGACAAACGAACAAACCAACATGCCAACAAACCAACAAACTAAGTAACCAACAAGCCAACAAACCAACAAACCCACAAGCCAACAAGCCAACAAACCAACAAACCAACAAGCGAACAAACCAACAAACCAACAAACCAACAAGCCACAAACCAACAAACAAATAAACCAACAAACCAACAAACCAACAAACCAACAAATCAACAAACCAACAAACCAAAAAACCAACAAACCAACAAAGCAACAAGCCAACAAACCAACAAACCAACAAAATAACAAATCAACAAACCAACAAACCAACAAGCCAACAAGCCAACAAGCCAACAAACCAACAAACTAACAAACCAACAAGCCAACAAACCAACAAACCAACAAACCAACAAGCCAACAAGCCAACAAACCAACAAACCAAGTAACCAACAAGCCAACAAACCAACAAGCCAACAAACCAACAAACCAACAAACCAACAAACCAAAAAACCAACAAACCAACAAACCAACAAACCAACAAACCAACAAACCAACAAACCAACAAACCAACAAACCAACAAGCCAACAAGCCAACAAACCAACAAACCAACAAACCAACAAGCCAACAAACCAATAAGCCAACAAACCAACAAACCAACAAACCAAGTAACCAAAAAGCCAACAAACTAACAAACCAACAAGCCAACAAGCTAACAAACCAACAAAGCAACAAACCAACAAACCAACAAACCAACAAACCAAAAAGCCAACAAGCCAACAAACCAAAAAACCAACAAGCCAACAAGCCAACAAACCAACAAACCAACAAGCCAACAAACCAACAAACCAACAAACCAACAAACCAAAAAACCAACAAACCAACAAACCAACAAACCAACAAACAACAAACCAACAAACCAATAAGCCAACAAGCCAACAAACCAACAAACTAACAAACCAACAAGCCTACAAACCAACAAACCAACAAGCCAACAAACCAACAAACAGAGTAACCGAAAAGCCAACAAACTAACAAACCAACAAGCCAACAAAGCAACAAGCCAACAAGCCAACAAACCAACAAACCAACAAAGCAACAAAACAACAAACCAACAAACCAACAAACCAACAAACCAACAAACTAACAAACCAACAAGCCAACAAACCAACAAACCAGCAAGCCAACAAACCACCAAAACCAACAAACCAACAAGCCAACAAGCCAAAAAACCAACAAACCAACAAGCCAACAAACCAACAAACCAACAAACCAACATGCCAAAAAACCAACAAACTAAGTAACCAACAAGCCAACAAACCAACAAACCAACAAGCCAACAAGCCAACAAACCAACAAACCAACAAGCCAACAAACCAACAAACCAACAAACCAACAAGCCAACAATTCAACAAACAAATAAACCAACAAACCAACAAACCAACAAACCAACAAACCAAAAAACCAACAAGCCAACAAGCCAACAAACCAACAAACCAACAAACCAACAAACCAAACAACCAACAAACCAACAAACCATCAAACGAACAAAGGAACAAGCCAACAAGCCAACAAACCAACAAACCAACCAGCCAACAAACTAACAAACCAACAAGCCAACTAGCCAACAAACCAACAAACCAACAAACCAACAAGCCAACAAACCAACAAACCAACAAGCAAAAAACCAACAAACCAACAAACCAACAAACCAACTAGCCAACAAGCCAACATACCAACAAACAAACAAGCCAACAAACCAACAAACCAACAAACCAACAAACCAACAAACCAACAAACCAACAAACCAACAAACCAACAAGCCGACAAGCCAACAAGCCAACAAGCCAGCAAACCAACAAACCAACAAACCAACAAACCAACAAACCAACAAGCCAACAAACCAACAAACCAACAAACCAACATGCCAACAAACCAACAAACAAAGTAACCAACAAGCCAACAGACCAACAAACCAACAAGCCAACAAGCCAACAAACAAACAAACCAACAAGCCAACAAACCAAAAAAACCAATAAGCCAACAAGCCAACAAACAAACAAACCAACAAACCAACAAGCCAATAAACCAACAAGCCAACAAACCAATAAGCCAACAAGCCAACAAACCAACAAACTAACAAACCAACAAGCCTACAAACCAACAAACCAACAAGCCAACAAACCAACAAACAGAGTAACCGAAAAGCCAACAAACTAACAAACCAACAAGCCAACAAAGCAACAAGCCAACAAGCCAACAAACCAACAAACCAACAAAGCAACAAAACAACAAACCAACAAACCAACAAACCAACAAACTAACAAACCAACAAGCCAACAAACCAACAAACCAGCAAGCCAACAAACCACCAAAACCAACAAACCAACAAGCCAACAAGCCAAAAAACCAACAAACCAACAAGCCAACAAACCAACAAACCAACAAACCAACATGCCAAAAAACCAACAAACTAAGTAACCAACAAGCCAACAAACCAACAAACCAACAAGCCAACAAGCCAACAAACCAACAAACCAACAAGCCAACAAACCAACAAACCAACAAACCAACAAGCCAACAATTCAACAAACAAATAAACCAACAAACCAACAAACCAACAAACCAACAAACCAAAAAACCAACAAGCCAACAAGCCAACAAACCAACAAACCAACAAACCAACAAACCAAAAAACCAACAAACCAACAAACCATCAAACGAACAAAGGAACAAGTTAACAAGCCAACAAACCAACAAACCAACAAACCAACAAGCCAACAAACCAATAAGCCAACAAACCAACAAACCAACAAACCAAGTAACCAAAAAGCCAACAAACTAACAAACCAACAAGCCAACAAGCTAACAAACCAACAAAGCAACAAACCAACAAACCAACAAACCAACAAACCAAAAAGCCAACAAGCCAACAAACCAAAAAACCAACAAGCCAACAAGCCAACAAACCAACAAACCAACAAGCCAACAAACCAACAAACCAACAAACCAACAAACCAAAAAACCAACAAACCAACAAACCAACAAACCAACAAACCAACAAACCAACAAACCAATAAGCCAACAAGCCAACAAACCAACAAACTAACAAACCAACAAGCCTACAAACCAACAAACCAACAAGCCAACAAACCAACAAACAGAGTAACCGAAAAGCCAACAAACTAACAAACCAACAAGCCAACAAAGCAACAAGCCAACAAGCCAACAAACCAACAAACCAACAAAGCAACAAAACAACAAACCAACAAACCAACAAACCAACAAACTAACAAACCAACAAGCAGACAAACCAACAAACCAGCAAGCCAACAAACCACCAAAACCAACAAACCAACAAGCCAACAAGCCAAAAAACCAACAAACCAACAAGCCAACAAACCAACAAACCAACAAACCAACATGCCAAAAAACCAACAAACTAAGTAACCAACAAGCCAACAAACCAACAAACCAACAAGCCAACAAGCCAACAAACCAACAAACCAACAAGCCAACAAACCAACAAACCAACAAACCAACAAGCCAACAATTCAACAAACAAATAAACCAACAAACCAACAAACCAACAAACCAACAAACCAAAAAACCAACAAGCCAACAAGCCAACAAACCAACAAACCAACAAACCAACAAACCAAAAAGCCAACAAGCCAACAAACCAAAAAACCAACAAGCCAACAAGCCAACAAACCAACAAACCAATAAGCCAACAAACCAACAAACCAACAAACCAAAAAACCAACAAACCAACAAACCAACAAACCAACAAACCAACAATCCAACAAACCAATAAGCCAACAAGCCAACAAACCAACAAACTAACAAACCAACAAGCCTACAAACCAACAAACCAACAAGCCAACAAGCCAACAAACAAACAAACAGAGTAACCGAAAAGCCAACAAACTAACAAACCAACAAGCCAACAAAGCAACAAGCCAACAAGCCAACAAACCAACAAACCAACAAAGCAACAAAACAACAAACCAACAAACCAACAAACCAACAAACTAACAAACCAACAAGCCAACAAACCAACAAACCAGCAAGCCAACAAACCACCAAAACCAACAAACCAACAAGCCAACAAGCCAAAAAACCAACAAACCAACAAGCCAACAAACCAACAAACCAACATGCCAAAAAACCAACAAACTAAGTAACCAACAAGACAACAAACCAACAAACCAACAAGCCAATAAGCCAACAAACCAACAAACCAACAAGCCAACAAACCAACAAACCAACAAACCAACAAGCCAACAATTCAACAAACAAATAAACCAACAAACCAACAAACCAACAAACCAACAAACCAAAAAACCAACAAGCTAACAAGCCAACAAACCAACAAACCAACAAACCAACAAACCAAAAAACCAACAAACCAACAAACCATCAAACGAACAAAGGAACAAGCCAACAAGCCAACAAACCAACAAACCAACAAGCCAACAAACTAACAAACCAACAAGCCAACTAGCCAACAAACCAACAAACCAACAAACCAACAAGCCAACAAACCAACAAACCAACAAGCAAAAAACCAACAAACCAACAAACCAACAAACCAACTAGCCAACAAGCCAACATACCAACAAACAAACAAGCCAACAAACCAACAAACCAACAAACCAACAAGCCAACAAGCCAACAAACAAACAAACCAACAAGCCAGCAAACCAACAAGCCAACAAACCAACAAACCAACATGCCAACAAACCTACAAACTAAGTAACCAACAAGCCAATAATCCAACAAAACAACAAGCCAACAAGCCAACAAACCAACAAATCATGTAACCAAAAAGCCAACAAACTAACAAACCAACAAGCCAACAAACCAACAAACCAACAAGCCAACAAACCAACAAACCAACAAACCAACAAACCAACAAGCCAACAAGCCAACAAACCAACAAACTAAGTAACCAACAAGCCAACAAACCAACAAAACAACAAGCCAACAAGCCAACAAACCAACAAACCAACCAGCCAACAAACCAACAAACCAACAAACCAACAAGCCAACAAACCAACAAACAAATAAACCAACAAACCAACAAATCAACAAACAAATAAACCAACAAACCAACAAACCAACAAACCAACAAACCAACAAGCCAACAAGCCAACAAACCAACAAACTAACAAACCAACAAGCCGACAAACCAACAAACCAACAAGCCAACCAGCCAACAAACCAGCAAACCAAGTAACCAACAAGCCAACAAACCAACAAGCCAACAAACCAACAAACCAACAAACCAAAAAACCAACAAACCAACAAACCAACAAACCAACAAACCAACAAACCAACAAGCCAACAAGCCAACAAATCAACAAACCAACAAACCAACAAGCCAACAAGCTAACAAACCAACAAATTAACAAACCAACAAGCTAACAAACCAACAAACCAACAAGCCAACAAGCCAACAAACCAACAAACCAAGTAACCAACAAGCCAACAAACCAACAAGCCAACAAACCAACAAACCAACAAACAAACAAACCAAAAAACCAACAAACCAACAAACCAACAAACAAACAAACCAACAAACCAACAAACCAACAAACCAACAAGCCAACAAGCCAACAAACCAACAAACCAAAAAACCAACAAACCAACAAACCAACAAAACAACAAACCAACAAACCAACAAGCCAACAAGCCAACAAACCAACAAACTAACAAACCGACAAGCCAACAAACCAACAAATTAACAAGCCAACAAAACAAACCAACAAACCAAGTAACCAAAAAGCCAACAAACTAACAAACCAACAAGCCAACAAACCAACAAGCCAACAAGCCAACAAACCAACAAACAAACAAAGCAACAAACCAACAAACCAACAAACCAACAAACCAACAAACTAATAAACCAACAAGCCAACAAACCAACAAACACACAAGCCAACAAACCAACAAACCAACAAACCAACAAGCCAACAAGCCAACAAACCAACAAACCAACAAGCCAACAAACCAACAAACCAACAAACCAACAAGCCAACAAGCCAACAAACCAACAAGCCAACAAACCGACAAACGAACAAACCAACATGCCAACAAACCAACAAACTAAGTAACCAACAAGCCAACAAACCAACAAACCCACAAGCCAACAAGCCAACAAACCAACAAACCAACAAGCAAACAAACCAACAAACCAACAAACCAACAAGCCACAAACCAACAAACAAATAAACCAACAAACCAACAAACCAACAAACCAACAAATCAACAAACCAACAAACCAAAAAACCAACAAATCAACAAACCAACAAACCAACAAGCCAACAAGCTAACAAACCAACAAATTAACAAACCAACAAGCTAACAAACCAACAAACCAACAAGCCAACAAGCCAACAAACCAACAAACCAAGTAACCAACAAGCCAACAAACCAACAAGCCAACAAACCAACAAACCAACAAACAAACAAACCAAAAAACCAACAAACCAACAAACCAACAAACAAACAAACCAACAAACCAACAAACCAACAAACCAACAAGCCAACAAGCCAACAAACCAACAAACCAAAAAACCAACAAACCAACAAACCAACAAAACAACAAACCAACAAACCAACAAGCCAACAAGCCAACAAACCAACAAACTAACAAACCGACAAGCCAACAAACCAACAAATTAACAAGCCAACAAAACAAACCAACAAACCAAGTAACCAAAAAGCCAACAAACTAACAAACCAACAAGCCAACAAACCAACAAGCCAACAAGCCAACAAACCAACAAACAAACAAAGCAACAAACCAACAAACCAACAAACCAACAAACCAACAAACTAATAAACCAACAAGCCAACAAACCAACAAACACACAAGCCAACAAACCAACAAACCAACAAACCAACAAGCCAACAAGCCAACAAACCAACAAACCAACAAGCCAACAAACCAACAAACCAACAAACCAACAAGCCAACAAGCCAACAAACCAACAAGCCAACAAACCGACAAACGAACAAACCAACATGCCAACAAACCAACAAACTAAGTAACCAACAAGCCAACAAACCAACAAACCCACAAGCCAACAAGCCAACAAACCAACAAACCAACAAGCGAACAAACCAACAAACCAACAAGCCACAAACCAACAAACAAATAAACCAACAAACCAACAAACCAACAAACCAACAAATCAACAAACCAACAAACCAAAAAACCAACAAACCAACAAAGCAACAAGCCAACAAACCAACAAACCAACAAAATAACAAATCAACAAACCAACAAACCAACAAGCCAACAAGCCAACAAGCCAACAAACCAACAAACTAACAAACCAACAAGCCAACAAACCAACAAACCAACAAACCAACAAGCCAACAAGCCAACAAACCAACAAACCAAGTAACCAACAAGCCAACAAACCAACAAGCCAACAAACCAACAAACCAACAAACCAACAAACCAAAAAACCAACAAACCAACAAACCAACAAACCAACAAACCAACAAACCAACAAACCAACAAACCAACAAACCAACAAGCCAACAAGCCAACAAACCAACAAACCAACAAACCAACAAGCCAACAAACCAATAAGCCAACAAACCAACAAACCAACAAACCAAGTAACCAAAAAGCCAACAAACTAACAAACCAACAAGCCAACAAGCTAACAAACCAACAAAGCAACAAACCAACAAACCAACAAACCAACAAACCAAAAAGCCAACAAGCCAACAAACCAAAAAACCAACAAGCCAACAAGCCAACAAACCAACAAACCAACAAGCCAACAAACCAACAAACCAACAAACCAACAAACCAAAAAACCAACAAACCAACAAACCAACAAACCAACAAACCAACAAACCAACAAACCAATAAGCCAACAAGCCAACAAACCAACAAACTAACAAACCAACAAGCCTACAAACCAACAAACCAACAAGCCAACAAACCAACAAACAGAGTAACCGAAAAGCCAACAAACTAACAAACCAACAAGCCAACAAAGCAACAAGCCAACAAGCCAACAAACCAACAAACCAACAAAGCAACAAAACAACAAACCAACAAACCAACAAACCAACAAACTAACAAACCAACAAGCCAACAAACCAACAAACCAGCAAGCCAACAAACCACCAAAACCAACAAACCAACAAGCCAACAAGCCAAAAAACCAACAAACCAACAAGCCAACAAACCAACAAACCAACAAACCAACATGCCAAAAAACCAACAAACTAAGTAACCAACAAGCCAACAAACCAACAAACCAACAAGCCAACAAGCCAACAAACCAACAAACCAACAAGCCAACAAACCAACAAACCAACAAACCAACAAGCCAACAATTCAACAAACAAATAAACCAACAAACCAACAAACCAACAAACCAACAAACCAAAAAACCAACAAGCCAACAAGCCAACAAACCAACAAACCAACAAACCAACAAACCAAACAACCAACAAACCAACAAACCATCAAACGAACAAAGGAACAAGCCAACAAGCCAACAAACCAACAAACCAACCAGCCAACAAACTAACAAACCAACAAGCCAACTAGCCAACAAACCAACAAACCAACAAACCAACAAGCCAACAAGCCAACATACCAACAAACAAACAAGCCAACAAACCAACAAACCAACAAACCAACAAACCAACAAACCAACAAACCAACAAACCAACAAACCAACAAGCCGACAAGCCAACAAGCCAACAAGCCAGCAAACCAACAAACCAACAAACCAACAAACCAACAAACCAACAAGCCAACAAACCAACAAACCAACAAACCAACATGCCAACAAACCAACAAACAAAGTAACCAACAAGCCAACAGACCAACAAACCAACAAGCCAACAAGCCAACAAACAAACAATCCAACAAGCCAACAAACCAAAAAACCAATAAGCCAACAAGCCAACAAACAAACAAACCAACAAACCAACAAGCCAATAAACCAACAAGCCAACAAACCAACAAACCAACAAACCAACAAACCAACAAACCAACAAACCAACAAACCAACAAACCAACAAACCAACAAGCCAACAAACCAACAAACCAACAAACCAACAAGCCGACAAGCCAACAAACCAACAAACGAACAAACCAACAAACCAACAAGCCAACAAACCAACAAACCAACAAACCAACATGCCAACACACCAACAAACAAAGTAACCAACAAGCCAACAGACCAACAAACCAACAAGCCAACAAGCCAACAAACCAACAAACAAATAAACCAACAAACCAACAAACAAATAAACCAACAAACGAACAAACCAACAAGCCAACAAACCAACAAACCAACAAACCAACAAGCCAACAAACCAACAAGCCAACAAACCAACAAACCAACAAACCAACAAACCAACAAGCCAACAAGCCAACAAACCAACAAACCAAGTAACCAACAAGCCAACAAACCAACAAGCCAACAAACCAACAAACCAACAAACCAACAAACCAAAAAACCAACAAACCAACAAACCAACAAACCAACAAACCAACAAACCAACAAACCAACAAGCCAACAAGCCAACAAACCAACAAACCAACAAACCAACAAGCCAACAAACCAATAAGCCAACAAACCAACAAACCAACAAACCAAGTAACCAAAAAGCCAACAAACTAACAAACCAACAAGCCAACAAGCTAACAAACCAACAAAGCAACAAACCAACAAACCAACAAACCAACAAACCAAAAAGCCAACAAGCCAACAAACCAAAAAACCGACAAGCCAACAAGCCAACAAACCAACAAACCAACAAGCCAACAAACCAACAAACCAACAAACCAAAAAACCAACAAACCAACAAACCAACAAACCAACAAACCAACAAACCAACAAACCAACAAACCAACAAGCCAACAAGCCAACAAACCAACAAACTAACAAACCAACAAGCCTACAAACCAACAAACCAACAAGCCAACAAGCCAACAAACCAACAAACAGAGTAACCGAAAAGCCAACAAACTAACAAACCAACAAGCCAACAAAGCAACAAGCCAACAAGCCAACAAACCAACAAACCAACAAAGCAACAAAACAACAAACCAACAAACCAACAAACCAACAAACTAAAAAACCAACAAGCCAACAAACCAACAAACCAGCAAGCCAACAAACCACCAAAACCAACAAACCAACAAGCCAACAAGCCAAAAAACCAACAAACCAACAAGCCAACAAACCAACAAACCAACAAACCAACATGCCAAAAAACCAACAAACTAAGTAACCAACAAGCCAACAAACCAACAAACCAACAAGCCAACAAGCCAACAAACCAACAAACCAACAAGCCAACAAACCAACAAACCAACAAACCAACAAATCAACAAACCAACAAACCAAAAAACCAACAAACCAACAAAGCAACAAGCCAACAAACCAACAAACCAACAAACCAACAAATCAACAAACCAACAAACCAACAAGCCAACAAGCCAACAAGCCAACAAACCAACAAACTAACAAACCAACAAGCCAACAAACCAACAAACCAACAAACCAACAAGCCAACAAGCCAACAAACCAACAAACCAAGTAACCAACAAGCCAACAAACCAACAAGCCAACAAACCAACAAACCAACAAACCAACAAACCAAAAAACCAACAAACCAACAAACCAACAAACCAACAAACCAACAAACCAACAAACCAACAAGCCAACAAGCCAACAAACCAACAAACCAACAAGCCAACAAACCAATAAGCCAACAAACCAACAAACCAACAAACCAAGTAACCAAAAAGCCAACAAACTAACAAACCAACAAGCCAACAAGCTAACAAACCAACAAAGCAACAAACCAACAAACCAACAAACCAACAAACCAAAAAGCCAACAAGCCAACAAACCAAAAAACCAACAAGCCAACAAGCCAACAAACCAACAAACCAACAAGCCAACAAACCAACAAACCAACAAACCAAAAAACCAACAAACCAACAAACCAACAAACCAACAAACCAACAAACCAACAAACCAATAAGCCAACAAGCCAACAAACCAACAAACTAACAAACCAACAAGCCTACAAACCACAAACCAACAAGCCAACAAGCCAACAAACCAACAAACAGAGTAACCGAAAAGCCAACAAACTAACAAACCAACAAGCCAACAAAGCAACAAGCCAACAAGCCAACAAACCAACAAACCAACAAAGCAACAAAACAACAAACCAACAAACCAACAAACCAACAAACTAACAAACCAACAAGCCAACAAACCAACAAACCAGCAAGCCAACAAACCACCAAAACCAACAAACCAACAAGCCAACAAGCCAAAAAACCAACAAACCGACAAGCCAACAAACCAACAAACCAACAAACCAACATGCCAAAAAACCAACAAACTAAGTAACCAACAAGCCAACAAACCAACAAACCAACAAGCCAACAAGCCAACAAACCAACAAACCAACAAGCCAACAAACCAACAAACCAACAAACCAACAAGCCAACAATTCAACAAACAAATAAACCAACAAACCAACAAACCAACAAACCAACAAACCAAAAAACCAACAAGCCAACAAGCCATCAAACCAACAAACCAACAAACCAACAAACCAAAAAACCAACAAACCAACAAACCATCAAACGAACAAAGGAACAAGCCAACAAGCCAACAAACCAACAAACCAACAAGCCAACAAACTAACAAACCAACAAGCCAACTAGCCAACAAACCAACAAACCAACAAACCAACAAGCCAACAAACCAACAAACCAACAAGCAAAAAACCAACAAACCAACAAACCAACAAACCAACTAGCCAACAAGCCAACATACCAACAAACAAACAAGCCAACAAACCAACAAACCAACAAACCAACAAACCAACAAACCAACAAACCAACAAACCAACAAACCAACAAACCAACAAACCAACAAGCCGACAAGCCAACAAGCCAACAAGCCAGCAAACCAACAAACCAACAAACCAACAAACCAACAAACCAACAAACCAACAAGCCAACAAACCAACAAACCAACAAACCAACATGCCAACAAACCAACAAACAAAGTAACCAACAAGCCAACAGACCAACAAACCAACAAGCCAACAAGCCAACAAACAAACAAACCAACAAGCCAACAAACCAAAAAACCAATAAGCCAACAAGCCAACAAACAAACAAACCAACAAACCAACAAGCCAACAAACCAACAAGCCAACAAACCAACAAACCAACAAACCAACAATACAACAAACCAACAAGCCAACAAACCAACAAACCAACAAACCAACAAGCCGACAAGCCAACAAACCAACAAACGAACAAACCAACAAACCAACAAGCCAACAAACCAACAAACCAACAAACCAACATGCCAACACACCAACAAACAAAGTAACCAACAAGCCAACAGACCAACAAACCAACAAGCCAACAAGCCAACAAACCAACAAACAAATAAACCAACAAACCAACAAACAAATAAACCAACAAACGAACAAACCAACAAGCCAACAAACCAACAAACCAACAAACCAACAAGCCAACAAACCAACAAGCCAACAAACCAACAAACCAACAAACCAACAAGCCAACAAGCCAACAAACCAACAAACCAAGTAACCAACAAGCCCACAAACCAACAAGCCAACAAACCAACAAACCAACAAACCAACAAACCAAAAAACCAACAAACCAACAAACCAACAAACCAACAAACCAACAAACCAACAAGCCAACAAGCCAACAAACCAACAAACTAACAAACCAACAAGCCTACAAACCAACAAACCAACAAGCCAACAAGCCAACAAACCAACAAACAGAGTAACCGAAAAGCCAACAAACTAACAAACCAACAAACCAACAAACCAAAAAGCCAACAAGCCAACAAACCAAAAAACCGACAAGCCAACAAGCCAACAAACCAACAAACCAACAAGCCAACAAACGAACAAACCAACAAACCAAAAAACCAACAAACCAACAAACCAACAAACCAACAAACCAACAAACCAACAAACCAACAAACCAACAAGCCAACAAGCCAACAAACCAACAAACTAACAAACCAACAAGCCTACAAACCAACAAACCAACAAGCCAACAAGCCAACAAACCAACAAACAGAGTAACCGAAAAGCCAACAAACTAACAAACCAACAAGCCAACAAAGCAACAAGCCAACAAGCCAACAAACCAACAAACCAACAAAGCAACAAAACAACAAACCAACAAACCAACAAACCAACAAACTAACAAACCAACAAGCCAACAAACCAACAAACCAGCAAGCCAACAAACCACCAAAACCAACAAACCAACAAGCCAACAAGCCAACAAACCAACAAACCAACATGCCAAAAAACCAACAAACTAAGTAACCAACAAGCCAACAAACCAACAAACCAACAAGCCAACAAGCCAACAAACCAACAAACCAACAAGCCAACAAACCAACAAACCAACAAACCAACAAGCCAACAATTCAACAAACAAATAAACCAACAAACCAACAAACCAACAAACCAACAAACCAACAAACCAAAAAACCAACAAGCCAACAAGCCAACAAACCAACAAACCAACAAACCAACAAACCAAAAAACCAACAAACCAACAAACCATCAAAAGAACAAAGGAACAAGCCAACAAGCCAACAAACCAACAAACCAACAAGCCAACAAACTAACAAACCAACAAGCCAACTAGCCAACAAACCAACAAACCAACAAACCAACAAGCCAACAAACCAACAAACCAACAAGCAAAAAACCAACAAACCAACAAACCAACAAACCAACTAGCCAACAAGCCAACATACCAACAAACAAACAAGCCAACAAACCAACAAACCAACAAACCAACAAACCAACAAACCAACAAACCAACAAACCAACAAACCAACAAACCAACAAACCAACAAACCAACAAGCCGACAAGCCAACAAGCCAACAAGCCAGCAAACCAACAAACCAACAAACCAACAAACCAACAAGCCAACAAACCAACAAACCAACAAACCAACATGCCAACAAACCAACAAACAAAGTAACCAACAAGCCAACAGACCAACAAACCAACAAGCCAACAAGCCAACAAACAAATAAACCGACAAGCCAACAAACCAAAAAACCAATAAGCCAACAAGCCAACAAACAAACAAACCAACAAACCAACAAGCCAACAAACCAACAAACCAACAAACCAACAAACCAACAAACCAACAAACCAGCAAGCCAACAAACCAACAAACCAAAAAACCAACAAGCCGACAAGCCAACAAACCAACAAACGAACAAACCAACAAACCAACAAGCCAACAAACCAGCAAACCAACAAACCAACATGCCAACACACCAACAAACAAAGTAACCAACAAGCCAACAGACCAACAAACCAACAAGCCAACAAGCCAACAAACCAACAAACAAATAAACCAACAAACCAACAAACAAATAAACCAACAAACGAACAAACCAACAAGCCAACAAACCAACAAACCAACAAACCAGCAAGCCAACAAACCAACAAGCCAACAAACCAACAAACCAACAAACCAACAAGCCAACAAACCAACAAACTAACAAGCCAACAAACCAACAAACAAATAAACCAACAAACCAACAAACCAACAAGCCAACAAACCAACAAGCCAACAAACTAACAAACCAACAAACGAACTAACCAACAAACCAACAAGCCAACAAGCCAACAAACCAACAAACAAACAAACGAACTAACCAACAAACCAACAAGCCAATAAGCCAACAAACACACAAACCAAAAAACCAACAAACTAACAAACTAACAAACCAACAAACCAACAAACCAAAAAACCAACAAACCAACAAACCAACAAGCCAACAAACCAACAAACCAACAAACCAACAAGCCAACAAACCAACAAACCAACAAACCAACAAGCCAACAAACCAACAAACTAACAAGCCAACAAACCAACAAACAAATAAACCAACAAACCAACAAACCAACAAGCCAACAAACCAACAAGCCAACAAACTAACAAACCAACAAACGAACTAACCAACAAACCAACAAGCCAACAAACCAACAAGCCAACAAACCAACAAACTAATAAGCCAACAAACCAACAAACAAATAAACCAACAAACCAACAAACCAACAAGCCAACAAACCAACAAGCCAACAAACTAACAAACCAACAAACGAACTAACCAACAAACCAACAAGCCAACAATTCAACAAACAAATAAACCAACAAACCAACAAACCAACAAACCAACAAACCAAAAAACCAACAAACCAACAAACCAACAAGCCAACAAACCAACAAACCAACAAACCAACAAGCCAACAAACCAACAAACAAATAAACCAACAAACCAACAAACCAACAAACCAACAAACCAACAAACCAAAAACCAACAAACCAACAAACCAACAAGCCAACAAGCCAACAAACCAACAAACTAACAAACCAACAAGCCAACAAACCAAAAAACCAACAAGCCAACAAGCCAACAAACCAACAAACCAACAAACCAAAAAAGAAACAAACCAACAAACCATTAAACGAACAAAGGAACAAGCCAACAAGCCAACAAACCAACAAACCAACAAGCCAACAAGCCAACAAACCAACAAACCAACAAGCTAACAAGCCAACAAACCAACAAACCAACAAACCAACAAGCCAACAAACCAACAAACCAACAAGCAAAAAACCAACAAACCAACAAACCAACAAACCAACTAGCCAACAAGCCAACATACGAACAATCCAACAAGCCAACAAACCAACAAACCAACAAACCAACAAACTAACAAACCAACAAAACAACAAGCCAACAAGCCAACAAGCCAACAAGCCAACAAACCAACAAACCAACAAACCAACAAACCAACAAACCAACAAGCCAACAAACCAACAAACCAACAAACCAACATGCCAACAAACCAACAAACAAAGTAACCACCAAGCCAACAGACCAACAAACCAACAAGCCAACAAGCCAACAAACCAACAAACCAACAAGCCAACAAACCAACAAACAAATAAACCAACAAACCAACAAACCAACAAACCAACAAACCAACAAACTAACAAACCAACAAGCCAACAAACCAACAAGCCAACAAGCCAACAAACCAACAAACCAACAAAGCAACAAACCAAAAAACCAACAAACCAAAATACCAACAAACCAACAAACCATCAAACGAACAAAGCAACAAGCCAACAAGCCAAAAAACCAACAAACCAACAAGCAAAAAACCAACAAACCAACAAACCAACAAACCAACTAGCCAACAAGCCAACATACGAACAATCCAACAAGCCAACAAACCAACAAACCAACAAACCAACAAACCAACAAACCAACAAACCAACAAGCCAACAAGCCAACAAACCAACAAACCAACAAATCAACATGCCAACAAACCAACAAACCAAGTGACCAACAAGCCAACAGACCAACAAACCAACAAGCCAACAAGCCAACAAACCAACAAACAAATAAGCCAACAAACAAATAAACCAACAAACCAACAAACCAACAAGCCAACAAACCAACAAACCAACAAACCAACAAGCCAACAAACCAACAAGCCAACAAACCAACAAACCAACAAACCAACAAGCCAACAAACCAACAAACTAACAAGCCAACAAACCAACAAACAAATAAACCAACAAACCAACAAACCAACAAGCCAACAAACCAACAAGCCAACAAACTAACAAACCAACAAACGAACTAACCAACAAACCAACAAGCCAACAAGCCAACAAACCAACAAACCAACAAACAAACTAACCAACAAACCAATAAGCCATTACGCCAACAAACCAACAAACCAACAAACCAACAAACTAACAAACTAACAAACCAACAAGCCAACAAACCAACAAACCAACAAGCCAACAAACCAACAAAACAACAAACCAACTTGCCAACAAACCAACAAACTAAGTAACCAACAAACCAACAAACCAACAAACCAAGAAGCCAACAAACCAACAAGCCAACAAACCAACAAACCAACAAACCAAGTAACCAAGAACCCAACAAACTAACAGACCAACAAGCCAACAACCCAACAAACTAACAAACCAACAAAGCAACAAACCAACAAACCAACAAACCATCAAACCAACAAGCCAATAAGCCAACAAACCAACAAACCAACAAGCCAACAAGCCAACAAACCAACAAACCAACAAGCCAACAAACCAACAAACCAACAAACCAAAAAACCACAAAACCAACAAACCAACAAACCAACAAACCAACAAACCAACAAACCAACAAACCAACAAGCCAACAAGCCAACAAACCAATAAACTAAAAAATCAACAAGCCAACAAACCAACAAACCAACAAGCCAACAAGCCAACAAACCAAAAAACCAAGTAACCAAAAAGCCAATAAACTAACAACCCAACAAGCCAACAAACCAACAAACTAACAAGCCAACAAACCAACAAACAAATAAACCAACAAACCAACAAACCAACAAGCCAACAAACCAACAAGCCAACAAACTAACAAACCAACAAACGAACTAACCAACAAACCAACAAGCCAACAATTCAACAAACAAATAAACCAACAAACCAACAAACCAACAAACCAACAAACCAAAAAACCAACAAACCAACAAACCAACAAGCCAACAAACCAACAAACCAACAAACCAACAAACCAACAAACAAATAAACCAACAAACCAACAAACCAACAAACCAACAAACCAACAAACCAAAAACCAACAAACCAACAAACCAACAAGCCAACAAGCCAACAAACCAACAAACTAACAAACCAACAAGCCAACAAACCAAAAAACCAACAAGCCAACAAGCCAACAAACCAACAAACCAACAAACCAACAAACCAAAAAACCAACAAACCAACAAACCATCAAACGAACAAAGGAACAAGCCAACAAGCCAACAAACCAACAAACCAACAAGCCAACAAACCAACAAACGAACAAGCCAACAAGCCAACAAACCTACAAACCAACAAACCAAGAAGCCAACAAACCAACAAACCAACAAGCAAAAAACCAACAAACCAAGAAATCAACTAGCCAACAAGTCAACATACCAACAAACCAACAAACCAACAAACCAACAAACCAACAAGCCAACAAACCAACAAACCAACAAACCAACATGCCAACAAACCAACAAACAAAGTAACCAACAAGCCAACAGACCAACAAACCAACAAGCCAATAAGCCAACAAACCAACAAACTAACAAGCCAACAAACCAACAAACAAATAAACCAACAAACCAACAAACCAACAAACCAACAAACTAACAAACCAACAAGCCAACAAACCAACAAACCAACAAGCCAACAAACCAACAAACCAACAAACCAACAAACCAACAAGCCAACAAGCCAACAAACCAACAAACCAACAAACCAACAAACCAAGAAGCCAACAAACCAACAAACCAACAAACCAACATGCCAACAAACCAACAAACAAAGTAACCAACAAGCCAACAGACCAACAAACCAACAAGCCAACAAGCCAACAAACCAACAAACAAATAAACCAACAAACCAACAAACAAATAAACCAACAAACCAACAAACCAACAAGCCAACAAACCAACAAACCAACAAACCAACAAGCCAACAAACCAACAAGCCAACAAACCAACAAACCAACACACTAACAAGCCAACAAACCAACAAACAAATAAACCAACAAACCAACAAACCAAAAAGCCAACAAACCAACAAGCCAACAAACTAACAAACCAACAAACGAACTAACCAACAAACCAACAAGCCAACAAGCCAACAAACCAACAAACGAACTAACCAACAAACCAACAAGCCAATAAGCCAACAAACCAACAAACCAACAAACCAACAAACTAACAAACTAACAAACCAACAAGCCAACAAACCAACAAACCAACAAGCCAACAAACCAACAAACCAACAAACCAACATGCCAACAAACCAACAAACTAAGTAACCAACAAGCCAACAAACCAACAAACCAAGAAGCCAACAAACCAACAAGCCAACAAACCAACAAACCAACAAACCAAGTAACCAAAAAGCCAACAAACTAACAAACCAACAAGCCAACAAGCCAACAAACCAACAAACCAACAAAGCAACAAACCAACAAACCAACAAACCAACAAACCAACAAACCAACAGGCCAATAAGCCAACAAACCAACAAACCAACAAACCAACAAGCCAACAAGCCAACAAACCAACAAACCAACAAGCCAGCAAACCAACAAACCAACAAACCAACAAACCAAAAAACCAACAAACGAACAAACCAACAAACCAACAAACCAACAAACCAACAAACCAACAAACCAACAAGCCAACAAGCCAACAAACCAGCAAACTAACAAATAAACAAGCCAACAAACCAACAAACCAACAAGCCAACAAGCCAACAAACCAACAAACCAAGTAACCAAAAAGCCAATAAACTAACAAACCAAAAAGCTAACAAACCAACAAGCCAACAAGCCAGCAAACCAACAAACCAACAAAGCAACAAACCAACAAACCAACAAACCAACAAACCAACAAACCAACAAACTAACAAACCAAGAAGCCACCAAACAAACAAACCAACAAGCCAACAAACCAACAAACCAACAAACCAACAAGCCAACAAGCCAACAAACCAACAAACCAACAAGCCAACAAACCAACAAACCAACATGCCAACAAACCAACAAACTAAGTAACCAACAAGCCAACAAACCAACAAGCCAACAAACCAACAAACCAACAAACCAACAAGCCAATAAACCAACAAACCAACAAACCAACAAGCCAACAAACCAACAAACAAATAAACCAACAATCCAACAAACCAACAAACCAACAAACTAACAAACCAACAAACCAACAAACCAAAAAACCAACAAACCAACAAACCAACAAGCCAACAAACCAACATACCAACAAACCAACAAGCCAACAAACCAACAAACAAATAAACCAACAAACCAACAAACCAACAAACCAACAAACCAACAAACAAACAAACCAAAAAACCAACAAACCAACAAGCCAACAAGCCAACAAACCAACAAACTAACAAACCAACTAGCCAACAAACCAACAAACCAACAAGCCAACAAGCCAACAAACCAACAAACCAACAAACCAAAAAACCAACAAACCAACAAACCATCAAACGAACAAGGCAACAAGCCAACAAGCCAACAAACCAACAAACCAACAATCCAACAAACCAACAAACCAACAAGCCAACAAGCCAACAAACCAACAAACCAACAAACCAACAAGCCAACAAACCAACAAACCAACAAGCCAACAAACCAACAAACCAACAAACCAACAAACCAACAAGCCAACAAGCCAACAAACTAACAAACCAACAAACCAACAAGCCAACAAACCAACAAACCAACAAACCAACAAACCAACAAACCAACAAACCAACAAACCAACAAGCCAACAAACCAACAAACCAACAAACCAACAAGCCAACAAACCAACAAACAAATAAACCAACAAACCAACAAACCAACAAACCAACAAACCAACAAACCAACAAACTAACAAACCAACAAGCCAACAAACCAACAAACCAACAAGCCAACAAAAGAACAAACCAACAAACCAACAAGCCAACAAGCCAACAAGCCAACAAACCAACAAACCAACAAACCAACAAGCCAACAAACCAACAAACCAACAAACCAACATGCCAACAAACCAACAAACCAACAAACCAACATGCCAACAAACCAACAAACTAAGTAACCAATAAGCCAACAAACCAACAAACCAACAAGCCAACAAGCAAACAAACAAATAAACCAACAAGCCAACAAACCAACAAACCAACAAACCAAAAAGCCAACAAACCAACAAGCCAACAAACCAACAAACCAACAAACCAACAAACCAACAAACAAACAAACCAACAAACCAACAAGCCAACAAACCAAGAAACAAATAAACCAACAAACCAACAAACCAACAAGCCAACAAACCAACAAGCCAACAAACTAACAAACCAACAAACGAACTAACCAACAAACCAACAAGCCAACAAGCCAACAAACCAACAAACCAACAAACCAACAAACGAACTAACCAACAAACCGACAAGCCAACCAGCCAACAAACCAACAAACCAACAAACCAACAAACTAACAAACCAACAAGCCAACAAACCAACAAACCAACAAGCCAACAAACCAACATGCCAAGAAACCAACAAACTAAGTAACCAACAAACCAACAAGCCAACAAACAAACAAACCAACAAGCCAACAAACCGACAAACAAACAAGCCAACAAACCAACAAACCAACAAACCAACAAACCAACAAACCAACAAACAAGTAAACCAACAAACCAAAAAACCAACAAACCAACAAACTAACAAACCAACAAACCAACAAACCAACAAGCCAACAATCCAACAAGCCAACAAACCAACAAACCAAAAAGCCAACAAACCAACAAGCCAACAAACCAACAAACCAACAAACCAAGTAACCAAAAAGCCAACAAACTAACAAACCAACAAGCCAACAAGCCAACAAACCAACAAACCCACAAAGCAACAAGCCAACAACCCAACAAACCAACAAACCAACAAGCTGACAAACCAACAAACCAACAAGCCAACAAGCCAACAAACCAACAAACCAACAAACCAACAAGCCAACAAACCAACAAACCAACATGCCAAAAAACCAACATACTAAGTAACCAACAAGCCAACAAATCAACAAACCAACAAGCCAACAAACCAACAAACCAACAAACCAACAAGCCAACAAACCAACAAAACAACAAACCAACAAGCCAACAAACCAACAAACAAATAAACCAACAAACCAACAAGCCAACAAACCAACAAACCAACAAACCAACAAGCCAACAAACCAACAAACCAACAAACCAACAAGCCAACAAACCAACAAACAAATAAACCAACAAACCAACAAACCAACAAACCAACAAACCAAAAAACCAACAAACCAACAAGCCAACAATCCAACAAACCAAAAAACGAACTAACCAACAAACCAACAAGCCAACAAGCCAACAAGCCAACAAACCAACAAACCAACACACGAACTAACCAACAAACCAACAAGCCAACCAGCCAACAAACCAACAAGCCAACAAACCAACAAACCAACAAACCAACAAACCAATAAGCCAACAACCTAACAAACCAACAAACCAACAAGCCAACAAGCCAACAAACCAACAAACCAACAAGCCAACAAACCAACAAACCAACAAACCAACAAACCAACAAGCCAACAAACAAATAAACCAACAAACCAACAAACCAACAAACCAACAAACCAACAAACCAACAAACCAACAAACCAACAAGCCAACAAACCAACAAACCAACAAACCAACAAACCAACATGCCAAAAAACCAACAAACTAAGTAACCAACAAGCCAACAAACCAACAAACCAACAAGCCAACAAGCCAACAAACTATCAAACCAACAAGCCAACAAACCAATAAAACCAACAAACCAAAAAGCCAACAAACCAACAAACCAACAAACAAATAAACCAACAAACCAACAAACCAACAAACCAACAAACCAAAAAACCAACACACTAACAAGCCAACAAGCCAACAAACCAGCAAACTAACAAACCAACAAACGAACTAACCAACAAACCAACAAGCCAACAAGCCAACAAACCAACAAACTAACAAACCGACAAACTAAGTAACCAACAAGCCAACAAACCAACAAACCAAGAAGCCAACAAGCCAACAAACCAACAAACCAACAAGCCAACAAACCAACAAACCAACAAACCAAAAAACCAACAAGCCAACAAACCAACAAACCAACAAACCAACAAGCCAACAAACCAACAAGCCAACAAACGAACAAACCAAAAAAACCAACAAACCAACAAACTAAGTAACCAACAAACCAACAAACCAACAAACCAACAAGCCAACAAGCCAACAAGCCAACAAACCAACAAACAAACAAAGCAACAAACCAACAAACCAACAAACCAACAAACCAACAAACTAATAAACCAACAAGCCAACAAACCAACAAACACACAAGCCAACAAACCAACAAACCAACAAACCAACAAGCCAACAAGCCAACAAACCAACAAACCAACAAGCCAACAAACCAACAAACCAACAAACCAACAAGCCAACAAGCCAACAAACCAACAAGCCAACAAACCGACAAACGAACAAACCAACATGCCAACAAACCAACAAACTAAGTAACCAACAAGCCAACAAACCAACAAACCCACAAGCCAACAAGCCAACAAACCAACAAACCAACAAGCGAACAAACCAACAAACCAACAAACCAACAAGCCACAAACCAACAAACAAATAAACCAACAAACCAACAAACCAACAAACCAACAAATCAACAAACCAACAAACCAAAAAACCAACAAACCAACAAAGCAACAAGCCAACAAACCAACAAACCAACAAAATAACAAATCAACAAACCAACAAACCAACAAGCCAACAAGCCAACAAGCCAACAAACCAACAAACTAACAAACCAACAAGCCAACAAACCAACAAACCAACAAACCAACAAGCCAACAAGCCAACAAACCAACAAACCAAGTAACCAACAAGCCAACAAACCAACAAGCCAACAAACCAACAAACCAACAAACCAACAAACCAAAAAACCAACAAACCAACAAACCAACAAACCAACAAACCAACAAACCAACAAACCAACAAACCAACAAACCAACAAGCCAACAAGCCAACAAACCAACAAACCAACAAACCAACAAGCCAACAAACCAATAAGCCAACAAACCAACAAACCAACAAACCAAGTAACCAAAAAGCCAACAAACTAACAAACCAACAAGCCAACAAGCTAACAAACCAACAAAGCAACAAACCAACAAACCAACAAACCAACAAACCAAAAAGCCAACAAGCCAACAAACCAAAAAACCAACAAGCCAACAAGCCAACAAACCAACAAACCAACAAGCCAACAAACCAACAAACCAACAAACCAACAAACCAAAAAACCAACAAACCAACAAACCAACAAACCAACAAACCAACAAACCAACAAACCAATAAGCCAACAAGCCAACAAACCAACAAACTAACAAAC
Source organism: Atherix ibis (assembly GCA_958298945.1). Lineage (NCBI taxonomy): Eukaryota > Metazoa > Arthropoda > Insecta > Diptera > Athericidae > Atherix > Atherix ibis. Next base: position 93,755,059 of record OY282608.1, read on the forward strand.
CAACAAGCCTACAAACCAACAAACCAACAAGCCAACAAACCAACAAACAGAGTAACCGAAAAGCCAACAAACTAACAAACCAACAAGCCAACAAAGCAACAAGCCAACAAGCCAACAAACCAACAAACCAACAAAGCAACAAAACAACAAACCAACAAACCAACAAACCAACAAACCAACAAACTAACAAACCAACAAGCCAACAAACCAACAAACCAGCAAGCCAACAAACCACCAAAACCAACAAACCAACAAGCCAACAAGCCAAAAAACCAACAAACCAACAAGCCAACAAACCAACAAACCAACAAACCAACATGCCAAAAAACCAACAAACTAAGTAACCAACAAGCCAACAAACCAACAAACCAACAAGCCAACAAGCCAACAAACCAACAAACCAACAAGCCAACAAACCAACAAACCAACAAACCAACAAGCCAACAATTCAACAAACAAATAAACCAACAAACCAACAAACCAACAAACCAACAAACCAAAAAACCAACAAGCCAACAAGCCAACAAACCAACAAACCAACAAACCAACAAACCAAACAACCAACAAACCAACAAACCATCAAACGAACAAAGGAACAAGCCAACAAGCCAACAAACCAACAAACCAACCAGCCAACAAACTAACAAACCAACAAGCCAACTAGCCAACAAACCAACAAACCAACAAACCAACAAGCCAACAAACCAACAAACCAACAAGCAAAAAACCAACAAACCAACAAACCAACAAACCAACTAGCCAACAAGCCAACATACCAACAAACAAACAAGCCAACAAACCAACAAACCAACAAACCAACAAACCAACAAACCAACAAACCAACAAACCAACAAACCAACAAGCCGACAAGCCAACAAGCCAACAAGCCAGCAAACCAACAAACCAACAAACCAACAAACCAACAAACCAACAAACCAACAAGCCAACAAACCAACAAACCAACAAACCAACATGCCAACAAACCAACAAACAAAGTAACCAACAAGCCAACAGACCAACAAACCAACAAGCCAACAAGCCAACAAACAAACAAACCAACAAGCCAACAAACCAAAAAACCAATAAGCCAACAAGCCAACAAACAAACAAACCAACAAACCAACAAGCCAATAAACCAACAAGCCAACAAACCAATAAGCCAACAAGCCAACAAACCAACAAACTAACAAACCAACAAGCCTACAAACCAACAAACCAACAAGCCAACAAACCAACAAACAGAGTAACCGAAAAGCCAACAAACTAACAAACCAACAAGCCAACAAAGCAACAAGCCAACAAGCCAACAAACCAACAAACCAACAAAGCAACAAAACAACAAACCAACAAACCAACAAACCAACAAACTAACAAACCAACAAGCCAACAAACCAACAAACCAGCAAGCCAACAAACCACCAAAACCAACAAACCAACAAGCCAACAAGCCAAAAAACCAACAAACCAACAAGCCAACAAACCAACAAACCAACAAACCAACATGCCAAAAAACCAACAAACTAAGTAACCAACAAGCCAACAAACCAACAAACCAACAAGCCAACAAGCCAACAAACCAACAAACCAACAAGCCAACAAACCAACAAACCAACAAACCAACAAGCCAACAATTCAACAAACAAATAAACCAACAAACCAACAAACCAACAAACCAACAAACCAAAAAACCAACAAGCCAACAAGCCAACAAACCAACAAACCAACAAACCAACAAACCAAAAAACCAACAAACCAACAAACCATCAAACGAACAAAGGAACAAGTTAACAAGCCAACAAACCAACAAACCAACAAACCAACAAGCCAACAAACCAATAAGCCAACAAACCAACAAACCAACAAACCAAGTAACCAAAAAGCCAACAAACTAACAAACCAACAAGCCAACAAGCTAACAAACCAACAAAGCAACAAACCAACAAACCAACAAACCAACAAACCAAAAAGCCAACAAGCCAACAAACCAAAAAACCAACAAGCCAACAAGCCAACAAACCAACAAACCAACAAGCCAACAAACCAACAAACCAACAAACCAACAAACCAAAAAACCAACAAACCAACAAACCAACAAACCAACAAACCAACAAACCAACAAACCAATAAGCCAACAAGCCAACAAACCAACAAACTAACAAACCAACAAGCCTACAAACCAACAAACCAACAAGCCAACAAACCAACAAACAGAGTAACCGAAAAGCCAACAAACTAACAAACCAACAAGCCAACAAAGCAACAAGCCAACAAGCCAACAAACCAACAAACCAACAAAGCAACAAAACAACAAACCAACAAACCAACAAACCAACAAACTAACAAACCAACAAGCAGACAAACCAACAAACCAGCAAGCCAACAAACCACCAAAACCAACAAACCAACAAGCCAACAAGCCAAAAAACCAACAAACCAACAAGCCAACAAACCAACAAACCAACAAACCAACATGCCAAAAAACCAACAAACTAAGTAACCAACAAGCCAACAAACCAACAAACCAACAAGCCAACAAGCCAACAAACCAACAAACCAACAAGCCAACAAACCAACAAACCAACAAACCAACAAGCCAACAATTCAACAAACAAATAAACCAACAAACCAACAAACCAACAAACCAACAAACCAAAAAACCAACAAGCCAACAAGCCAACAAACCAACAAACCAACAAACCAACAAACCAAAAAGCCAACAAGCCAACAAACCAAAAAACCAACAAGCCAACAAGCCAACAAACCAACAAACCAATAAGCCAACAAACCAACAAACCAACAAACCAAAAAACCAACAAACCAACAAACCAACAAACCAACAAACCAACAATCCAACAAACCAATAAGCCAACAAGCCAACAAACCAACAAACTAACAAACCAACAAGCCTACAAACCAACAAACCAACAAGCCAACAAGCCAACAAACCAACAAACAGAGTAACCGAAAAGCCAACAAACTAACAAACCAACAAGCCAACAAAGCAACAAGCCAACAAGCCAACAAACCAACAAACCAACAAAGCAACAAAACAACAAACCAACAAACCAACAAACCAACAAACTAACAAACCAACAAGCCAACAAACCAACAAACCAGCAAGCCAACAAACCACCAAAACCAACAAACCAACAAGCCAACAAGCCAAAAAACCAACAAACCAACAAGCCAACAAACCAACAAACCAACATGCCAAAAAACCAACAAACTAAGTAACCAACAAGACAACAAACCAACAAACCAACAAGCCAATAAGCCAACAAACCAACAAACCAACAAGCCAACAAACCAACAAACCAACAAACCAACAAGCCAACAATTCAACAAACAAATAAACCAACAAACCAACAAACCAACAAACCAACAAACCAAAAAACCAACAAGCTAACAAGCCAACAAACCAACAAACCAACAAACCAACAAACCAAAAAACCAACAAACCAACAAACCATCAAACGAACAAAGGAACAAGCCAACAAGCCAACAAACCAACAAACCAACAAGCCAACAAACTAACAAACCAACAAGCCAACTAGCCAACAAACCAACAAACCAACAAACCAACAAGCCAACAAACCAACAAACCAACAAGCAAAAAACCAACAAACCAACAAACCAACAAACCAACTAGCCAACAAGCCAACATACCAACAAACAAACAAGCCAACAAACCAACAAACCAACAAACCAACAAGCCAACAAGCCAACAAACAAACAAACCAACAAGCCAGCAAACCAACAAGCCAACAAACCAACAAACCAACATGCCAACAAACCTACAAACTAAGTAACCAACAAGCCAATAATCCAACAAAACAACAAGCCAACAAGCCAACAAACCAACAAATCATGTAACCAAAAAGCCAACAAACTAACAAACCAACAAGCCAACAAACCAACAAACCAACAAGCCAACAAACCAACAAACCAACAAACCAACAAACCAACAAGCCAACAAGCCAACAAACCAACAAACTAAGTAACCAACAAGCCAACAAACCAACAAAACAACAAGCCAACAAGCCAACAAACCAACAAACCAACCAGCCAACAAACCAACAAACCAACAAACCAACAAGCCAACAAACCAACAAACAAATAAACCAACAAACCAACAAATCAACAAACAAATAAACCAACAAACCAACAAACCAACAAACCAACAAACCAACAAGCCAACAAGCCAACAAACCAACAAACTAACAAACCAACAAGCCGACAAACCAACAAACCAACAAGCCAACCAGCCAACAAACCAGCAAACCAAGTAACCAACAAGCCAACAAACCAACAAGCCAACAAACCAACAAACCAACAAACCAAAAAACCAACAAACCAACAAACCAACAAACCAACAAACCAACAAACCAACAAGCCAACAAGCCAACAAATCAACAAACCAACAAACCAACAAGCCAACAAGCTAACAAACCAACAAATTAACAAACCAACAAGCTAACAAACCAACAAACCAACAAGCCAACAAGCCAACAAACCAACAAACCAAGTAACCAACAAGCCAACAAACCAACAAGCCAACAAACCAACAAACCAACAAACAAACAAACCAAAAAACCAACAAACCAACAAACCAACAAACAAACAAACCAACAAACCAACAAACCAACAAACCAACAAGCCAACAAGCCAACAAACCAACAAACCAAAAAACCAACAAACCAACAAACCAACAAAACAACAAACCAACAAACCAACAAGCCAACAAGCCAACAAACCAACAAACTAACAAACCGACAAGCCAACAAACCAACAAATTAACAAGCCAACAAAACAAACCAACAAACCAAGTAACCAAAAAGCCAACAAACTAACAAACCAACAAGCCAACAAACCAACAAGCCAACAAGCCAACAAACCAACAAACAAACAAAGCAACAAACCAACAAACCAACAAACCAACAAACCAACAAACTAATAAACCAACAAGCCAACAAACCAACAAACACACAAGCCAACAAACCAACAAACCAACAAACCAACAAGCCAACAAGCCAACAAACCAACAAACCAACAAGCCAACAAACCAACAAACCAACAAACCAACAAGCCAACAAGCCAACAAACCAACAAGCCAACAAACCGACAAACGAACAAACCAACATGCCAACAAACCAACAAACTAAGTAACCAACAAGCCAACAAACCAACAAACCCACAAGCCAACAAGCCAACAAACCAACAAACCAACAAGCAAACAAACCAACAAACCAACAAACCAACAAGCCACAAATCAACAAACAAATAAACCAACAAACCAACAAACCAACAAACCAACAAATCAACAAACCAACAAACCAAAAAACCAACAAATCAACAAACCAACAAACCAACAAGCCAACAAGCTAACAAACCAACAAATTAACAAACCAACAAGCTAACAAACCAACAAACCAACAAGCCAACAAGCCAACAAACCAACAAACCAAGTAACCAACAAGCCAACAAACCAACAAGCCAACAAACCAACAAACCAACAAACAAACAAACCAAAAAACCAACAAACCAACAAACCAACAAACAAACAAACCAACAAACCAACAAACCAACAAACCAACAAGCCAACAAGCCAACAAACCAACAAACCAAAAAACCAACAAACCAACAAACCAACAAAACAACAAACCAACAAACCAACAAGCCAACAAGCCAACAAACCAACAAACTAACAAACCGACAAGCCAACAAACCAACAAATTAACAAGCCAACAAAACAAACCAACAAACCAAGTAACCAAAAAGCCAACAAACTAACAAACCAACAAGCCAACAAACCAACAAGCCAACAAGCCAACAAACCAACAAACAAACAAAGCAACAAACCAACAAACCAACAAACCAACAAACCAACAAACTAATAAACCAACAAGCCAACAAACCAACAAACACACAAGCCAACAAACCAACAAACCAACAAACCAACAAGCCAACAAGCCAACAAACCAACAAACCAACAAGCCAACAAACCAACAAACCAACAAACCAACAAGCCAACAAGCCAACAAACCAACAAGCCAACAAACCGACAAACGAACAAACCAACATGCCAACAAACCAACAAACTAAGTAACCAACAAGCCAACAAACCAACAAACCCACAAGCCAACAAGCCAACAAACCAACAAACCAACAAGCGAACAAACCAACAAACCAACAAGCCACAAACCAACAAACAAATAAACCAACAAACCAACAAACCAACAAACCAACAAATCAACAAACCAACAAACCAAAAAACCAACAAACCAACAAAGCAACAAGCCAACAAACCAACAAACCAACAAAATAACAAATCAACAAACCAACAAACCAACAAGCCAACAAGCCAACAAACCAACAAACTAACAAACCAACAAGCCAACAAACCAACAAACCAACAAACCAACAAGCCAACAAGCCAACAAACCAACAAACCAAGTAACCAACAAGCCAACAAACCAACAAGCCAACAAACCAACAAACCAACAAACCAACAAACCAAAAAACCAACAAACCAACAAACCAACAAACCAACAAACCAACAAACCAACAAACCAACAAACCAACAAACCAACAAGCCAACAAGCCAACAAACCAACAAACCAACAAACCAACAAGCCAACAAACCAATAAGCCAACAAACCAACAAACCAACAAACCAAGTAACCAAAAAGCCAACAAACTAACAAACCAACAAGCCAACAAGCTAACAAACCAACAAAGCAACAAACCAACAAACCAACAAACCAACAAACCAAAAAGCCAACAAGCCAACAAACCAAAAAACCAACAAGCCAACAAGCCAACAAACCAACAAACCAACAAGCCAACAAACCAACAAACCAACAAACCAACAAACCAAAAAACCAACAAACCAACAAACCAACAAACCAACAAACCAACAAACCAACAAACCAATAAGCCAACAAGCCAACAAACCAACAAACTAACAAACCAACAAGCCTACAAACCAACAAACCAACAAGCCAACAAACCAACAAACAGAGTAACCGAAAAGCCAACAAACTAACAAACCAACAAGCCAACAAAGCAACAAGCCAACAAGCCAACAAACCAACAAACCAACAAAGCAACAAAACAACAAACCAACAAACCAACAAACCAACAAACTAACAAACCAACAAGCCAACAAACCAACAAACCAGCAAGCCAACAAACCACCAAAACCAACAAACCAACAAGCCAACAAGCCAAAAAACCAACAAACCAACAAGCCAACAAACCAACAAACCAACAAACCAACATGCCAAAAAACCAACAAACTAAGTAACCAACAAGCCAACAAACCAACAAACCAACAAGCCAACAAGCCAACAAACCAACAAACCAACAAGCCAACAAACCAACAAACCAACAAACCAACAAGCCAACAATTCAACAAACAAATAAACCAACAAACCAACAAACCAACAAACCAACAAACCAAAAAACCAACAAGCCAACAAGCCAACAAACCAACAAACCAACAAACCAACAAACCAAACAACCAACAAACCAACAAACCATCAAACGAACAAAGGAACAAGCCAACAAGCCAACAAACCAACAAACCAACCAGCCAACAAACTAACAAACCAACAAGCCAACTAGCCAACAAACCAACAAACCAACAAACCAACAAGCCAACAAGCCAACATACCAACAAACAAACAAGCCAACAAACCAACAAACCAACAAACCAACAAACCAACAAACCAACAAACCAACAAACCAACAAACCAACAAGCCGACAAGCCAACAAGCCAACAAGCCAGCAAACCAACAAACCAACAAACCAACAAACCAACAAACCAACAAGCCAACAAACCAACAAACCAACAAACCAACATGCCAACAAACCAACAAACAAAGTAACCAACAAGCCAACAGACCAACAAACCAACAAGCCAACAAGCCAACAAACAAACAAACCAACAAGCCAACAAACCAAAAAACCAATAAGCCAACAAGCCAACAAACAAACAAACCAACAAACCAACAAGCCAATAAACCAACAAGCCAACAAACCAACAAACCAACAAACCAACAAACCAACAAACCAACAAACCAACAAACCAACAAACCAACAAACCAACAAGCCAACAAACCAACAAACCAACAAACCAACAAGCCGACAAGCCAACAAACCAACAAACGAACAAACCAACAAACCAACAGGCCAACAAACCAACAAACCAACAAACCAACATGCCAACACACCAACAAACAAAGTAACCAACAAGCCAACAGACCAACAAACCAACAAGCCAACAAGCCAACAAACCAACAAACAAATAAACCAACAAACCAACAAACAAATAAACCAACAAACGAACAAACCAACAAGCCAACAAACCAACAAACCAACAAACCAACAAGCCAACAAACCAACAAGCCAACAAACCAACAAACCAACAAACCAACAAACCAACAAGCCAACAAGCCAACAAACCAACAAACCAAGTAACCAACAAGCCAACAAACCAACAAGCCAACAAACCAACAAACCAACAAACCAACAAACCAAAAAACCAACAAACCAACAAACCAACAAACCAACAAACCAACAAACCAACAAACCAACAAGCCAACAAGCCAACAAACCAACAAACCAACAAACCAACAAGCCAACAAACCAATAAGCCAACAAACCAACAAACCAACAAACCAAGTAACCAAAAAGCCAACAAACTAACAAACCAACAAGCCAACAAGCTAACAAACCAACAAAGCAACAAACCAACAAACCAACAAACCAACAAACCAAAAAGCCAACAAGCCAACAAACCAAAAAACCGACAAGCCAACAAGCCAACAAACCAACAAACCAACAAGCCAACAAACCAACAAACCAACAAACCAAAAAACCAACAAACCAACAAACCAACAAACCAACAAACCAACAAACCAACAAACCAACAAACCAACAAGCCAACAAGCCAACAAACCAACAAACTAACAAACCAACAAGCCTACAAACCAACAAACCAACAAGCCAACAAGCCAACAAACCAACAAACAGAGTAACCGAAAAGCCAACAAACTAACAAACCAACAAGCCAACAAAGCAACAAGCCAACAAGCCAACAAACCAACAAACCAACAAAGCAACAAAACAACAAACCAACAAACCAACAAACCAACAAACTAAAAAACCAACAAGCCAACAAACCAACAAACCAGCAAGCCAACAAACCACCAAAACCAACAAACCAACAAGCCAACAAGCCAAAAAACCAACAAACCAACAAGCCAACAAACCAACAAACCAACAAACCAACATGCCAAAAAACCAACAAACTAAGTAACCAACAAGCCAACAAACCAACAAACCAACAAGCCAACAAGCCAACAAACCAACAAACCAACAAGCCAACAAACCAACAAACCAACAAACCAACAAATCAACAAACCAACAAACCAAAAAACCAACAAACCAACAAAGCAACAAGCCAACAAACCAACAAACCAACAAACCAACAAATCAACAAACCAACAAACCAACAAGCCAACAAGCCAACAAGCCAACAAACCAACAAACTAACAAACCAACAAGCCAACAAACCAACAAACCAACAAACCAACAAGCCAACAAGCCAACAAACCAACAAACCAAGTAACCAACAAGCCAACAAACCAACAAGCCAACAAACCAACAAACCAACAAACCAACAAACCAAAAAACCAACAAACCAACAAACCAACAAACCAACAAACCAACAAACCAACAAACCAACAAGCCAACAAGCCAACAAACCAACAAACCAACAAGCCAACAAACCAATAAGCCAACAAACCAACAAACCAACAAACCAAGTAACCAAAAAGCCAACAAACTAACAAACCAACAAGCCAACAAGCTAACAAACCAACAAAGCAACAAACCAACAAACCAACAAACCAACAAACCAAAAAGCCAACAAGCCAACAAACCAAAAAACCAACAAGCCAACAAGCCAACAAACCAACAAACCAACAAGCCAACAAACCAACAAACCAACAAACCAAAAAACCAACAAACCAACAAACCAACAAACCAACAAACCAACAAACCAACAAACCAATAAGCCAACAAGCCAACAAACCAACAAACTAACAAACCAACAAGCCTACAAACCAACAAACCAACAAGCCAACAAGCCAACAAACCAACAAACAGAGTAACCGAAAAGCCAACAAACTAACAAACCAACAAGCCAACAAAGCAACAAGCCAACAAGCCAACAAACCAACAAACCAACAAAGCAACAAAACAACAAACCAACAAACCAACAAACCAACAAACTAACAAACCAACAAGCCAACAAACCAACAAACCAGCAAGCCAACAAACCACCAAAACCAACAAACCAACAAGCCAACAAGCCAAAAAACCAACAAACCGACAAGCCAACAAACCAACAAACCAACAAACCAACATGCCAAAAAACCAACAAACTAAGTAACCAACAAGCCAACAAACCAACAAACCAACAAGCCAACAAGCCAACAAACCAACAAACCAACAAGCCAACAAACCAACAAACCAACAAACCAACAAGCCAACAATTCAACAAACAAATAAACCAACAAACCAACAAACCAACAAACCAACAAACCAAAAAACCAACAAGCCAACAAGCCAACAAACCAACAAACCAACAAACCAACAAACCAAAAAACCAACAAACCAACAAACCATCAAACGAACAAAGGAACAAGCCAACAAGCCAACAAACCAACAAACCAACAAGCCAACAAACTAACAAACCAACAAGCCAACTAGCCAACAAACCAACAAACCAACAAACCAACAAGCCAACAAACCAACAAACCAACAAGCAAAAAACCAACAAACCAACAAACCAACAAACCAACTAGCCAACAAGCCAACATACCAACAAACAAACAAGCCAACAAACCAACAAACCAACAAACCAACAAACCAACAAACCAACAAACCAACAAACCAACAAACCAACAAACCAACAAACCAACAAGCCGACAAGCCAACAAGCCAACAAGCCAGCAAACCAACAAACCAACAAACCAACAAACCAACAAACCAACAAACCAACAAGCCAACAAACCAACAAACCAACAAACCAACATGCCAACAAACCAACAAACAAAGTAACCAACAAGCCAACAGACCAACAAACCAACAAGCCAACAAGCCAACAAACAAACAAACCAACAAGCCAACAAACCAAAAAACCAATAAGCCAACAAGCCAACAAACAAACAAACCAACAAACCAACAAGCCAACAAACCAACAAGCCAACAAACCAACAAACCAACAAACCAACAATACAACAAACCAACAAGCCAACAAACCAACAAACCAACAAACCAACAAGCCGACAAGCCAACAAACCAACAAACGAACAAACCAACAAACCAACAAGCCAACAAACCAACAAACCAACAAACCAACATGCCAACACACCAACAAACAAAGTAACCAACAAGCCAACAGACCAACAAACCAACAAGCCAACAAGCCAACAAACCAACAAACAAATAAACCAACAAACCAACAAACAAATAAACCCACAAACGAACAAACCAACAAGCCAACAAACCAACAAACCAACAAACCAACAAGCCAACAAACCAACAAGCCAACAAACCAACAAACCAACAAACCAACAAGCCAACAAGCCAACAAACCAACAAACCAAGTAACCAACAAGCCCACAAACCAACAAGCCAACAAACCAACAAACCAACAAACCAACAAACCAACAAACCAACAAACCAACAAACCAACAAACCAACAAACCAACAAACCAACAAGCCAACAAGCCAACAAACCAACAAACTAACAAACCAACAAGCCTACAAACCAACAAACCAACAAGCCAACAAGCCAACAAACCAACAAACAGAGTAACCGAAAAGCCAACAAACTAACAAACCAACAAACCAACAAACCAAAAAGCCAACAAGCCAACAAACCAAAAAACCGACAAGCCAACAAGCCAACAAACCAACAAACCAACAAGCCAACAAACGAACAAACCAACAAACCAAAAAACCAACAACCCAACAAACCAACAAACCAACAAACCAACAAACCAACAAACCAACAAACCAACAAGCCAACAAGCCAACAAACCAACAAACTAACAAACCAACAAGCCTACAAACCAACAAACCAACAAGCCAACAAGCCAACAAACCAACAAACAGAGTAACCGAAAAGCCAACAAACTAACAAACCAACAAGCCAACAAAGCAACAAGCCAACAAGCCAACAAACCAACAAACCAACAAAGCAACAAAACAACAAACCAACAAACCAACAAACCAACAAACTAACAAACCAACAAGCCAACAAACCAACAAACCAGCAAGCCAACAAACCACCAAAACCAACAAACCAACAAGCCAACAAGCCAACAAACCAACAAACCAACATGCCAAAAAACCAACAAACTAAGTAACCAACAAGCCAACAAACCAACAAACCAACAAGCCAACAAGCCAACAAACCAACAAACCAACAAGCCAACAAACCAACAAACCAACAAACCAACAAGCCAACAATTCAACAAACAAATAAACCAACAAACCAACAAACCAACAAACCAACAAACCAACAAACCAAAAAACCAACAAGCCAACAAGCCAACAAACCAACAAACCAACAAACCAACAAACCAAAAAACCAACAAACCAACAAACCATCAAAAGAACAAAGGAACAAGCCAACAAGCCAACAAACCAACAAACCAACAAGCCAACAAACTAACAAACCAACAAGCCAACTAGCCAACAAACCAACAAACCAACAAACCAACAAGCCAACAAACCAACAAACCAACAAGCAAAAAACCAACAAACCAACAAACCAACAAACCAACTAGCCAACAAGCCAACATACCAACAAACAAACAAGCTAACAAACCAACAAACCAACAAACCAACAAACCAACAAACCAACAAACCAACAAACCAACAAACCAACAAACCAACAAACCAACAAACCAACAAGCCGACAAGCCAACAAGCCAACAAGCCAGCAAACCAACAAACCAACAAACCAACAAACCAACAAGCCAACAAACCAACAAACCAACAAACCAACATGCCAACAAACCAACAAACAAAGTAACCAACAAGCCAACAGACCAACAAACCAACAAGCCAACAAGCCAACAAACAAATAAACCGACAAGCCAACAAACCAAAAAACCAATAAGCCAACAAGCCAACAAACAAACAAACCAACAAACCAACAAGCCAACAAACCAACAAACCAACAAACCAACAAACCAACAAACCAACAAACCAACAAGCCAACAAACCAACAAACCAACAAACCAACAAGCCGACAAGCCAACAAACCAACAAACGAACAAACCAACAAACCAACAAGCCAACAAACCAGCAAACCAACAAACCAACATGCCAACACACCAACAAACAAAGTAACCAACAAGCCAACAGACCAACAAACCAACAAGCCAACAAGCCAACAAACCAACAAACAAATAAACCAACAAACCAACAAACAAATAAACCAACAAACGAACAAACCAACAAGCCAACAAACCAACAAACCAACAAACCAGCAAGCCAACAAACCAACAAGCCAACAAACCAACAAACCAACAAACCAACAAGCCAACAAACCAACAAACTAACAAGCCAACAAACCAACAAACAAATAAACCAACAAACCAACAAACCAACAAGCCAACAAACCAACAAGCCAACAAACTAACAAACCAACAAACGAACTAACCAACAAACCAACAAGCCAACAAGCCAACAAACCAACAAACAAACAAACGAACTAACCAACAAACCAACAAGCCAATAAGCCAACAAACACACAAACCAAAAAACCAACAAACTAACAAACTAACAAACCAACAAACCAACAAACCAAAAAACCAACAAACCAACAAACCAACAAGCCAACAAACCAACAAACCAACAAACCAACAAGCCAACAAACCAACAAACCAACAAGCCAACAAACCAACAAACTAACAAGCCAACAAACCAACAAACAAATAAACCAACAAACCAACAAACCAACAAGCCAACAAACCAACAAGCCAACAAACTAACAAACCAACAAACGAACTAACCAACAAACCAACAAGCCAACAAACCAACAAGCCAACAAACCAACAAACTAATAAGCCAACAAACCAACAAACAAATAAACCAACAAACCAACAAACCAACAAGCCAACAAACCAACAAGCCAACAAACTAACAAACCAACAAACGAACTAACCAACAAACCAACAAGCCAACAATTCAACAAACAAATAAACCAACAAACCAACAAACCAACAAACCAACAAACCAAAAAACCAACAAACCAACAAACCAACAAGCCAACAAACCAACAAACCAACAAACCAACAAGCCAACAAACCAACAAACAAATAAACCAACAAACCAACAAACCAACAAACCAACAAACCAACAAACCAAAAACCAACAAACCAACAAACCAACAAGCCAACAAGCCAACAAACCAACAAACCAACAAGCCAACAAGCCAACAAACCAACAAGCCAACAAACCGACAAACGAACAAACCAACATGCCAACAAACCAACAAACTAAGTAACCAACAAGCCAACAAACCAACAAACCCACAAGCCAACAAGCCAACAAACCAACAAACCAACAAGCGAACAAACCAACAAACCAACAAGCCACAAACCAACAAACAAATAAACCAACAAACCAACAAACCAACAAACCAACAAATCAACAAACCAACAAACCAAAAAACCAACAAACCAACAAAGCAACAAGCCAACAAACCAACAAACCAACAAAATAACAAATCAACAAACCAACAAACCAACAAGCCAACAAGCCAACAAGCCAACAAACCAACAAACTAACAAACCAACAAGCCAACAAACCAACAAACCAACAAACCAACAAGCCAACAAGCCAACAAACCAACAAACCAAGTAACCAACAAGCCAACAAACCAACAAGCCAACAAACCAACAAACCAACAAACCAACAAACCAAAAAACCAACAAACCAACAAACCAACAAACCAACAAACCAACAAACCAACAAACCAACAAACCAACAAACCAACAAGCCAACAAGCCAACAAACCAACAAACCAACAAACCAACAAGCCAACAAACCAATAAGCCAACAAACCAACAAACCAACAAACCAAGTAACCAAAAAGCCAACAAACTAACAAACCAACAAGCCAACAAGCTAACAAACCAACAAAGCAACAAACCAACAAACCAACAAACCAACAAACCAAAAAGCCAACAAGCCAACAAACCAAAAAACCAACAAGCCAACAAGCCAACAAACCAACAAACCAACAAGCCAACAAACCAACAAACCAACAAACCAACAAACCAAAAAACCAACAAACCAACAAACCAACAAACCAACAAACCAACAAACCAACAAACCAATAAGCCAACAAGCCAACAAACCAACAAACTAACAAACCAACAAGCCTACAAACCAACAAACCAACAAGCCAACAAACCAACAAACAGAGTAACCGAAAAGCCAACAAACTAACAAACCAACAAGCCAACAAAGCAACAAGCCAACAAGCCAACAAACCAACAAACCAACAAAGCAACAAAACAACAAACCAACAAACCAACAAACCAACAAACTAACAAACCAACAAGCCAACAAACCAACAAACCAGCAAGCCAACAAACCACCAAAACCAACAAACCAACAAGCCAACAAGCCAAAAAACCAACAAACCAACAAGCCAACAAACCAACAAACCAACAAACCAACATGCCAAAAAACCAACAAACTAAGTAACCAACAAGCCAACAAACCAACAAACCAACAAGCCAACAAGCCAACAAACCAACAAACCAACAAGCCAACAAACCAACAAACCAACAAACCAACAAGCCAACAATTCAACAAACAAATAAACCAACAAACCAACAAACCAACAAACCAACAAACCAAAAAACCAACAAGCCAACAAGCCAACAAACCAACAAACCAACAAACCAACAAACCAAACAACCAACAAACCAACAAACCATCAAACGAACAAAGGAACAAGCCAACAAGCCAACAAACCAACAAACCAACCAGCCAACAAACTAACAAACCAACAAGCCAACTAGCCAACAAACCAACAAACCAACAAACCAACAAGCCAACAAGCCAACATACCAACAAACAAACAAGCCAACAAACCAACAAACCAACAAACCAACAAACCAACAAACCAACAAACCAACAAACCAACAAACCAACAAGCCGACAAGCCAACAAGCCAACAAGCCAGCAAACCAACAAACCAACAAACCAACAAACCAACAAACCAACAAGCCAACAAACCAACAAACCAACAAACCAACATGCCAACAAACCAACAAACAAAGTAACCAACAAGCCAACAGACCAACAAACCAACAAGCCAACAAGCCAACAAACAAACAAACCAACAAGCCAACAAACCAAAAAACCAATAAGCCAACAAGCCAACAAACAAACAAACCAACAAACCAACAAGCCAATAAACCAACAAGCCAACAAACCAACAAACCAACAAACCAACAAACCAACAAACCAACAAACCAACAAACCAACAAACCAACAAACCAACAAGCCAACAAACCAACAAACCAACAAACCAACAAGCCGACAAGCCAACAAACCAACAAACGAACAAACCAACAAACCAACAGGCCAACAAACCAACAAACCAACAAACCAACATGCCAACACACCAACAAACAAAGTAACCAACAAGCCAACAGACCAACAAACCAACAAGCCAACAAGCCAACAAACCAACAAACAAATAAACCAACAAACCAACAAACAAATAAACCAACAAACGAACAAACCAACAAGCCAACAAACCAACAAACCAACAAACCAACAAGCCAACAAACCAACAAGCCAACAAACCAACAAACCAACAAACCAACAAACCAACAAGCCAACAAGCCAACAAACCAACAAACCAAGTAACCAACAAGCCAACAAACCAACAAGCCAACAAACCAACAAACCAACAAACCAACAAACCAAAAAACCAACAAACCAACAAACCAACAAACCAACAAACCAACAAACCAACAAACCAACAAGCCAACAAGCCAACAAACCAACAAACCAACAAACCAACAAGCCAACAAACCAATAAGCCAACAAACCAACAAACCAACAAACCAAGTAACCAAAAAGCCAACAAACTAACAAACCAACAAGCCAACAAGCTAACAAACCAACAAAGCAACAAACCAACAAACCAACAAACCAACAAACCAAAAAGCCAACAAGCCAACAAACCAAAAAACCGACAAGCCAACAAGCCAACAAACCAACAAACCAACAAGCCAACAAACCAACAAACCAACAAACCAAAAAACCAACAAACCAACAAACCAACAAACCAACAAACCAACAAACCAACAAACCAACAAACCAACAAGCCAACAAGCCAACAAACCAACAAACTAACAAACCAACAAGCCTACAAACCAACAAACCAACAAGCCAACAAGCCAACAAACCAACAAACAGAGTAACCGAAAAGCCAACAAACTAACAAACCAACAAGCCAACAAAGCAACAAGCCAACAAGCCAACAAACCAACAAACCAACAAAGCAACAAAACAACAAACCAACAAACCAACAAACCAACAAACTAAAAAACCAACAAGCCAACAAACCAACAAACCAGCAAGCCAACAAACCACCAAAACCAACAAACCAACAAGCCAACAAGCCAAAAAACCAACAAACCAACAAGCCAACAAACCAACAAACCAACAAACCAACATGCCAAAAAACCAACAAACTAAGTAACCAACAAGCCAACAAACCAACAAACCAACAAGCCAACAAGCCAACAAACCAACAAACCAACAAGCCAACAAACCAACAAACCAACAAACCAACAAATCAACAAACCAACAAACCAAAAAACCAACAAACCAACAAAGCAACAAGCCAACAAACCAACAAACCAACAAACCAACAAATCAACAAACCAACAAACCAACAAGCCAACAAGCCAACAAGCCAACAAACCAACAAACTAACAAACCAACAAGCCAACAAACCAACAAACCAACAAACCAACAAGCCAACAAGCCAACAAACCAACAAACCAAGTAACCAACAAGCCAACAAACCAACAAGCCAACAAACCAACAAACCAACAAACCAACAAACCAAAAAACCAACAAACCAACAAACCAACAAACCAACAAACCAACAAACCAACAAACCAACAAGCCAACAAGCCAACAAACCAACAAACCAACAAGCCAACAAACCAATAAGCCAACAAACCAACAAACCAACAAACCAAGTAACCAAAAAGCCAACAAACTAACAAACCAACAAGCCAACAAGCTAACAAACCAACAAAGCAACAAACCAACAAACCAACAAACCAACAAACCAAAAAGCCAACAAGCCAACAAACCAAAAAACCAACAAGCCAACAAGCCAACAAACCAACAAACCAACAAGCCAACAAACCAACAAACCAACAAACCAAAAAACCAACAAACCAACAAACCAACAAACCAACAAACCAACAAACCAACAAACCAATAAGCCAACAAGCCAACAAACCAACAAACTAACAAACCAACAAGCCTACAAACCAACAAACCAACAAGCCAACAAGCCAACAAACCAACAAACAGAGTAACCGAAAAGCCAACAAACTAACAAACCAACAAGCCAACAAAGCAACAAGCCAACAAGCCAACAAACCAACAAACCAACAAAGCAACAAAACAACAAACCAACAAACCAACAAACCAACAAACTAACAAACCAACAAGCCAACAAACCAACAAACCAGCAAGCCAACAAACCACCAAAACCAACAAACCAACAAGCCAACAAGCCAAAAAACCAACAAACCGACAAGCCAACAAACCAACAAACCAACAAACCAACATGCCAAAAAACCAACAAACTAAGTAACCAACAAGCCAACAAACCAACAAACCAACAAGCCAACAAGCCAACAAACCAACAAACCAACAAGCCAACAAACCAACAAACCAACAAACCAACAAGCCAACAATTCAACAAACAAATAAACCAACAAACCAACAAACCAACAAACCAACAAACCAAAAAACCAACAAGCCAACAAGCCAACAAACCAACAAACCAACAAACCAACAAACCAAAAAACCAACAAACCAACAAACCATCAAACGAACAAAGGAACAAGCCAACAAGCCAACAAACCAACAAACCAACAAGCCAACAAACTAACAAACCAACAAGCCAACTAGCCAACAAACCAACAAACCAACAAACCAACAAGCCAACAAACCAACAAACCAACAAGCAAAAAACCAACAAACCAACAAACCAACAAACCAACTAGCCAACAAGCCAACATACCAACAAACAAACAAGCCAACAAACCAACAAACCAACAAACCAACAAACCAACAAACCAACAAACCAACAAACCAACAAACCAACAAACCAACAAACCAACAAGCCGACAAGCCAACAAGCCAACAAGCCAGCAAACCAACAAACCAACAAACCAACAAACCAACAAACCAACAAACCAACAAGCCAACAAACCAACAAACCAACAAACCAACATGCCAACAAACCAACAAACAAAGTAACCAACAAGCCAACAGACCAACAAACCAACAAGCCAACAAGCCAACAAACAAACAAACCAACAAGCCAACAAACCAAAAAACCAATAAGCCAACAAGCCAACAAACAAACAAACCAACAAACCAACAAGCCAACAAACCAACAAGCCAACAAACCAACAAACCAACAAACCAACAATACAACAAACCAACAAGCCAACAAACCAACAAACCAACAAACCAACAAGCCGACAAGCCAACAAACCAACAAACGAACAAACCAACAAACCAACAAGCCAACAAACCAACAAACCAACAAACCAACATGCCAACACACCAACAAACAAAGTAACCAACAAGCCAACAGACCAACAAACCAACAAGCCAACAAGCCAACAAACCAACAAACAAATAAACCAACAAACCAACAAACAAATAAACCCACAAACGAACAAACCAACAAGCCAACAAACCAACAAACCAACAAACCAACAAGCCAACAAACCAACAAGCCAACAAACCAACAAACCAACAAACCAACAAGCCAACAAGCCAACAAACCAACAAACCAAGTAACCAACAAGCCCACAAACCAACAAGCCAACAAACCAACAAACCAACAAACCAACAAACCAACAAACCAACAAACCAACAAACCAACAAACCAACAAACCAACAAACCAACAAGCCAACAAGCCAACAAACCAACAAACTAACAAACCAACAAGCCTACAAACCAACAAACCAACAAGCCAACAAGCCAACAAACCAACAAACAGAGTAACCGAAAAGCCAACAAACTAACAAACCAACAAACCAACAAACCAAAAAGCCAACAAGCCAACAAACCAAAAAACCGACAAGCCAACAAGCCAACAAACCAACAAACCAACAAGCCAACAAACGAACAAACCAACAAACCAAAAAACCAACAACCCAACAAACCAACAAACCAACAAACCAACAAACCAACAAACCAACAAACCAACAAGCCAACAAGCCAACAAACCAACAAACTAACAAACCAACAAGCCTACAAACCAACAAACCAACAAGCCAACAAGCCAACAAACCAACAAACAGAGTAACCGAAAAGCCAACAAACTAACAAACCAACAAGCCAACAAAGCAACAAGCCAACAAGCCAACAAACCAACAAACCAACAAAGCAACAAAACAACAAACCAACAAACCAACAAACCAACAAACTAACAAACCAACAAGCCAACAAACCAACAAACCAGCAAGCCAACAAACCACCAAAACCAACAAACCAACAAGCCAACAAGCCAACAAACCAACAAACCAACATGCCAAAAAACCAACAAACTAAGTAACCAACAAGCCAACAAACCAACAAACCAACAAGCCAACAAGCCAACAAACCAACAAACCAACAAGCCAACAAACCAACAAACCAACAAACCAACAAGCCAACAATTCAACAAACAAATAAACCAACAAACCAACAAACCAACAAACCAACAAACCAACAAACCAAAAAACCAACAAGCCAACAAGCCAACAAACCAACAAACCAACAAACCAACAAACCAAAAAACCAACAAACCAACAAACCATCAAAAGAACAAAGGAACAAGCCAACAAGCCAACAAACCAACAAACCAACAAGCCAACAAACTAACAAACCAACAAGCCAACTAGCCAACAAACCAACAAACCAACAAACCAACAAGCCAACAAACCAACAAACCAACAAGCAAAAAACCAACAAACCAACAAACCAACAAACCAACTAGCCAACAAGCCAACATACCAACAAACAAACAAGCTAACAAACCAACAAACCAACAAACCAACAAACCAACAAACCAACAAACCAACAAACCAACAAACCAACAAACCAACAAACCAACAAACCAACAAGCCGACAAGCCAACAAGCCAACAAGCCAGCAAACCAACAAACCAACAAACCAACAAACCAACAAGCCAACAAACCAACAAACCAACAAACCAACATGCCAACAAACCAACAAACAAAGTAACCAACAAGCCAACAGACCAACAAACCAACAAGCCAACAAGCCAACAAACAAATAAACCGACAAGCCAACAAACCAAAAAACCAATAAGCCAACAAGCCAACAAACAAACAAACCAACAAACCAACAAGCCAACAAACCAACAAACCAACAAACCAACAAACCAACAAACCAACAAACCAACAAGCCAACAAACCAACAAACCAACAAACCAACAAGCCGACAAGCCAACAAACCAACAAACGAACAAACCAACAAACCAACAAGCCAACAAACCAGCAAACCAACAAACCAACATGCCAACACACCAACAAACAAAGTAACCAACAAGCCAACAGACCAACAAACCAACAAGCCAACAAGCCAACAAACCAACAAACAAATAAACCAACAAACCAACAAACAAATAAACCAACAAACGAACAAACCAACAAGCCAACAAACCAACAAACCAACAAACCAGCAAGCCAACAAACCAACAAGCCAACAAACCAACAAACCAACAAACCAACAAGCCAACAAACCAACAAACTAACAAGCCAACAAACCAACAAACAAATAAACCAACAAACCAACAAACCAACAAGCCAACAAACCAACAAGCCAACAAACTAACAAACCAACAAACGAACTAACCAACAAACCAACAAGCCAACAAGCCAACAAACCAACAAACAAACAAACGAACTAACCAACAAACCAACAAGCCAATAAGCCAACAAACACACAAACCAAAAAACCAACAAACTAACAAACTAACAAACCAACAAACCAACAAACCAAAAAACCAACAAACCAACAAACCAACAAGCCAACAAACCAACAAACCAACAAACCAACAAGCCAACAAACCAACAAACCAACAAGCCAACAAACCAACAAACTAACAAGCCAACAAACCAACAAACAAATAAACCAACAAACCAACAAACCAACAAGCCAACAAACCAACAAGCCAACAAACTAACAAACCAACAAACGAACTAACCAACAAACCAACAAGCCAACAAACCAACAAGCCAACAAACCAACAAACTAATAAGCCAACAAACCAACAAACAAATAAACCAACAAACCAACAAACCAACAAGCCAACAAACCAACAAGCCAACAAACTAACAAACCAACAAACGAACTAACCAACAAACCAACAAGCCAACAATTCAACAAACAAATAAACCAACAAACCAACAAACCAACAAACCAACAAACCAAAAAACCAACAAACCAACAAACCAACAAGCCAACAAACCAACAAACCAACAAACCAACAAGCCAACAAACCAACAAACAAATAAACCAACAAACCAACAAACCAACAAACCAACAAACCAACAAACCAAAAACCAACAAACCAACAAACCAACAAGCCAACAAGCCAACAAACCAACAAACTAACAAACCAACAAGCCAACAAACCAAAAAACCAACAAGCCAACAAGCCAACAAACCAACAAACCAACAAACCAAAAAAGAAACAAACCAACAAACCATTAAACGAACAAAGGAACAAGCCAACAAGCCAACAAACCAACAAACCAACAAGCCAACAAGCCAACAAACCAACAAACCAACAAGCTAACAAGCCAACAAACCAACAAACCAACAAACCAACAAGCCAACAAACCAACAAACCAACAAGCAAAAAACCAACAAACCAACAAACCAACAAACCAACTAGCCAACAAGCCAACATACGAACAATCCAACAAGCCAACAAACCAACAAACCAACAAACCAACAAACTAACAAACCAACAAAACAACAAGCCAACAAGCCAACAAGCCAACAAGCCAACAAACCAACAAACCAACAAACCAACAAACCAACAAACCAACAAGCCAACAAACCAACAAACCAACAAACCAACATGCCAACAAACCAACAAACAAAGTAACCACCAAGCCAACAGACCAACAAACCAACAAGCCAACAAGCCAACAAACCAACAAACCAACAAGCCAACAAACCAACAAACAAATAAACCAACAAACCAACAAACCAACAAACCAACAAACCAACAAACTAACAAACCAACAAGCCAACAAACCAACAAGCCAACAAGCCAACAAACCAACAAACCAACAAAGCAACAAACCAAAAAACCAACAAACCAAAATACCAACAAACCAACAAACCATCAAACGAACAAAGCAACAAGCCAACAAGCCAAAAAACCAACAAACCAACAAGCAAAAAACCAACAAACCAACAAACCAACAAACCAACTAGCCAACAAGCCAACATACGAACAATCCAACAAGCCAACAAACCAACAAACCAACAAACCAACAAACCAACAAACCAACAAACCAACAAGCCAACAAGCCAACAAACCAACAAACCAACAAATCAACATGCCAACAAACCAACAAACAAAGTGACCAACAAGCCAACAGACCAACAAACCAACAAGCCAACAAGCCAACAAACCAACAAACAAATAAGCCAACAAACAAATAAACCAACAAACCAACAAACCAACAAGCCAACAAACCAACAAACCAACAAACCAACAAGCCAACAAACCAACAAGCCAACAAACCAACAAACCAACAAACCAACAAGCCAACAAACCAACAAACTAACAAGCCAACAAACCAACAAACAAATAAACCAACAAACCAACAAACCAACAAGCCAACAAACCAACAAGCCAACAAACTAACAAACCAACAAACGAACTAACCAACAAACCAACAAGCCAACAAGCCAACAAACCAACAAACCAACAAACAAACTAACCAACAAACCAATAAGCCATTACGCCAACAAACCAACAAACCAACAAACCAACAAACTAACAAACTAACAAACCAACAAGCCAACAAACCAACAAACCAACAAGCCAACAAACCAACAAAACAACAAACCAACTTGCCAACAAACCAACAAACTAAGTAACCAACAAACCAACAAACCAACAAACCAAGAAGCCAACAAACCAACAAGCCAACAAACCAACAAACCAACAAACCAAGTAACCAAGAACCCAACAAACTAACAGACCAACAAGCCAACAACCCAACAAACTAACAAACCAACAAAGCAACAAACCAACAAACCAACAAACCATCAAACCAACAAGCCAATAAGCCAACAAACCAACAAACCAACAAGCCAACAAGCCAACAAACCAACAAACCAACAAGCCAACAAACCAACAAACCAACAAACCAAAAAACCACAAAACCAACAAACCAACAAACCAACAAACCAACAAACCAACAAACCAACAAACCAACAAGCCAACAAGCCAACAAACCAATAAACTAAAAAATCAACAAGCCAACAAACCAACAAACCAACAAGCCAACAAGCCAACAAACCAAAAAACCAAGTAACCAAAAAGCCAATAAACTAACAACCCAACAAGCCAACAAACCAACAAACTAACAAGCCAACAAACCAACAAACAAATAAACCAACAAACCAACAAACCAACAAGCCAACAAACCAACAAGCCAACAAACTAACAAACCAACAAACGAACTAACCAACAAACCAACAAGCCAACAATTCAACAAACAAATAAACCAACAAACCAACAAACCAACAAACCAACAAACCAAAAAACCAACAAACCAACAAACCAACAAGCCAACAAACCAACAAACCAACAAACCAACAAACCAACAAACCAACAAACAAATAAACCAACAAACCAACAAACCAACAAACCAACAAACCAACAAACCAAAAACCAACAAACCAACAAACCAACAAGCCAACAAGCCAACAAACCAACAAACTAACAAACCAACAAGCCAACAAACCAAAAAACCAACAAGCCAACAAGCCAACAAACCAACAAACCAACAAACCAACAAACCAAAAAACCAACAAACCAACAAACCATCAAACGAACAAAGGAACAAGCCAACAAGCCAACAAACCAACAAACCAACAAGCCAACAAACCAACAAACGAACAAGCCAACAAGCCAACAAACCTACAAACCAACAAACCAAGAAGCCAACAAACCAACAAACCAACAAGCAAAAAACCAACAAACCAAGAAATCAACTAGCCAACAAGTCAACATACCAACAAACCAACAAACCAACAAACCAACAAACCAACAAGCCAACAAACCAACAAACCAACAAACCAACATGCCAACAAACCAACAAACAAAGTAACCAACAAGCCAACAGACCAACAAACCAACAAGCCAATAAGCCAACAAACCAACAAACTAACAAGCCAACAAACCAACAAACAAATAAACCAACAAACCAACAAACCAACAAACCAACAAACTAACAAACCAACAAGCCAACAAACCAACAAACCAACAAGCCAACAAACCAACAAACCAACAAACCAACAAACCAACAAGCCAACAAGCCAACAAACCAACAAACCAACAAACCAACAAACCAAGAAGCCAACAAACCAACAAACCAACAAACCAACATGCCAACAAACCAACAAACAAAGTAACCAACAAGCCAACAGACCAACAAACCAACAAGCCAACAAGCCAACAAACCAACAAACAAATAAACCAACAAACCAACAAACAAATAAACCAACAAACCAACAAACCAACAAGCCAACAAACCAACAAACCAACAAACCAACAAGCCAACAAACCAACAAGCCAACAAACCAACAAACCAACACACTAACAAGCCAACAAACCAACAAACAAATAAACCAACAAACCAACAAACCAAAAAGCCAACAAACCAACAAGCCAACAAACTAACAAACCAACAAACGAACTAACCAACAAACCAACAAGCCAACAAGCCAACAAACCAACAAACGAACTAACCAACAAACCAACAAGCCAATAAGCCAACAAACCAACAAACCAACAAACCAACAAACTAACAAACTAACAAACCAACAAGCCAACAAACCAACAAACCAACAAGCCAACAAACCAACAAACCAACAAACCAACATGCCAACAAACCAACAAACTAAGTAACCAACAAGCCAACAAACCAACAAACCAAGAAGCCAACAAACCAACAAGCCAACAAACCAACAAACCAACAAACCAAGTAACCAAAAAGCCAACAAACTAACAAACCAACAAGCCAACAAGCCAACAAACCAACAAACCAACAAAGCAACAAACCAACAAACCAACAAACCAACAAACCAACAAACCAACAGGCCAATAAGCCAACAAACCAACAAACCAACAAACCAACAAGCCAACAAGCCAACAAACCAACAAACCAACAAGCCAGCAAACCAACAAACCAACAAACCAACAAACCAAAAAACCAACAAACGAACAAACCAACAAACCAACAAACCAACAAACCAACAAACCAACAAACCAACAAGCCAACAAGCCAACAAACCAGCAAACTAACAAATAAACAAGCCAACAAACCAACAAACCAACAAGCCAACAAGCCAACAAACCAACAAACCAAGTAACCAAAAAGCCAATAAACTAACAAACCAAAAAGCTAACAAACCAACAAGCCAACAAGCCAGCAAACCAACAAACCAACAAAGCAACAAACCAACAAACCAACAAACCAACAAACCAACAAACCAACAAACTAACAAACCAAGAAGCCACCAAACAAACAAACCAACAAGCCAACAAACCAACAAACCAACAAACCAACAAGCCAACAAGCCAACAAACCAACAAACCAACAAGCCAACAAACCAACAAACCAACATGCCAACAAACCAACAAACTAAGTAACCAACAAGCCAACAAACCAACAAGCCAACAAACCAACAAACCAACAAACCAACAAGCCAATAAACCAACAAACCAACAAACCAACAAGCCAACAAACCAACAAACAAATAAACCAACAATCCAACAAACCAACAAACCAACAAACTAACAAACCAACAAACCAACAAACCAAAAAACCAACAAACCAACAAACCAACAAGCCAACAAACCAACATACCAACAAACCAACAAGCCAACAAACCAACAAACAAATAAACCAACAAACCAACAAACCAACAAACCAACAAACCAACAAACAAACAAACCAAAAAACCAACAAACCAACAAGCCAACAAGCCAACAAACCAACAAACTAACAAACCAACTAGCCAACAAACCAACAAACCAACAAGCCAACAAGCCAACAAACCAACAAACCAACAAACCAAAAAACCAACAAACCAACAAACCATCAAACGAACAAGGCAACAAGCCAACAAGCCAACAAACCAACAAACCAACAATCCAACAAACCAACAAACCAACAAGCCAACAAGCCAACAAACCAACAAACCAACAAACCAACAAGCCAACAAACCAACAAACCAACAAGCCAACAAACCAACAAACCAACAAACCAACAAACCAACAAGCCAACAAGCCAACAAACTAACAAACCAACAAACCAACAAGCCAACAAACCAACAAACCAACAAACCAACAAACCAACAAACCAACAAACCAACAAACCAACAAGCCAACAAACCAACAAACCAACAAACCAACAAGCCAACAAACCAACAAACAAATAAACCAACAAACCAACAAACCAACAAACCAACAAACCAACAAACCAACAAACTAACAAACCAACAAGCCAACAAACCAACAAACCAACAAGCCAACAAAAGAACAAACCAACAAACCAACAAGCCAACAAGCCAACAAGCCAACAAACCAACAAACCAACAAACCAACAAGCCAACAAACCAACAAACCAACAAACCAACATGCCAACAAACCAACAAACCAACAAACCAACATGCCAACAAACCAACAAACTAAGTAACCAATAAGCCAACAAACCAACAAACCAACAAGCCAACAAGCAAACAAACAAATAAACCAACAAGCCAACAAACCAACAAACCAACAAACCAAAAAGCCAACAAACCAACAAGCCAACAAACCAACAAACCAACAAACCAACAAACCAACAAACAAACAAACCAACAAACCAACAAGCCAACAAACCAAGAAACAAATAAACCAACAAACCAACAAACCAACAAGCCAACAAACCAACAAGCCAACAAACTAACAAACCAACAAACGAACTAACCAACAAACCAACAAGCCAACAAGCCAACAAACCAACAAACCAACAAACCAACAAACGAACTAACCAACAAACCGACAAGCCAACCAGCCAACAAACCAACAAACCAACAAACCAACAAACTAACAAACCAACAAGCCAACAAACCAACAAACCAACAAGCCAACAAACCAACATGCCAAGAAACCAACAAACTAAGTAACCAACAAACCAACAAGCCAACAAACAAACAAACCAACAAGCCAACAAACCGACAAACAAACAAGCCAACAAACCAACAAACCAACAAACCAACAAACCAACAAACCAACAAACAAGTAAACCAACAAACCAAAAAACCAACAAACCAACAAACTAACAAACCAACAAACCAACAAACCAACAAGCCAACAATCCAACAAGCCAACAAACCAACAAACCAAAAAGCCAACAAACCAACAAGCCAACAAACCAACAAACCAACAAACCAAGTAACCAAAAAGCCAACAAACTAACAAACCAACAAGCCAACAAGCCAACAAACCAACAAACCCACAAAGCAACAAGCCAACAACCCAACAAACCAACAAACCAACAAGCTGACAAACCAACAAACCAACAAGCCAACAAGCCAACAAACCAACAAACCAACAAACCAACAAGCCAACAAACCAACAAACCAACATGCCAAAAAACCAACATACTAAGTAACCAACAAGCCAACAAATCAACAAACCAACAAGCCAACAAACCAACAAACCAACAAACCAACAAGCCAACAAACCAACAAAACAACAAACCAACAAGCCAACAAACCAACAAACAAATAAACCA
This sequence comes from Atherix ibis, assembly GCA_958298945.1. NCBI lineage: Eukaryota > Metazoa > Arthropoda > Insecta > Diptera > Athericidae > Atherix > Atherix ibis. The sequence continues at coordinate 93,784,484 of OY282608.1, forward strand.
ACAAACCAACAAGCCAACAAACCAACAAACCAACAAACCAACAAGCCAACAAACCAACAAACCAACAAACCAACAAGCCAACAAACCAACAAACAAATAAACCAACAAACCAACAAACCAACAAACCAACAAACCAAAAAACCAACAAACCAACAAGCCAACAATCCAACAAACCAAAAAACGAACTAACCAACAAACCAACAAGCCAACAAGCCAACAAGCCAACAAACCAACAAACCAACACACGAACTAACCAACAAACCAACAAGCCAACCAGCCAACAAACCAACAAGCCAACAAACCAACAAACCAACAAACCAACAAACCAATAAGCCAACAACCTAACAAACCAACAAACCAACAAGCCAACAAGCCAACAAACCAACAAACCAACAAGCCAACAAACCAACAAACCAACAAACCAACAAACCAACAAGCCAACAAACAAATAAACCAACAAACCAACAAACCAACAAACCAACAAACCAACAAACCAACAAACCAACAAACCAACAAGCCAACAAACCAACAAACCAACAAACCAACAAACCAACATGCCAAAAAACCAACAAACTAAGTAACCAACAAGCCAACAAACCAACAAACCAACAAGCCAACAAGCCAACAAACTATCAAACCAACAAGCCAACAAACCAATAAAACCAACAAACCAAAAAGCCAACAAACCAACAAACCAACAAACAAATAAACCAACAAACCAACAAACCAACAAACCAACAAACCAAAAAACCAACACACTAACAAGCCAACAAGCCAACAAACCAGCAAACTAACAAACCAACAAACGAACTAACCAACAAACCAACAAGCCAACAAGCCAACAAACCAACAAACTAACAAACCGACAAACTAAGTAACCAACAAGCCAACAAACCAACAAACCAAGAAGCCAACAAGCCAACAAACCAACAAACCAACAAGCCAACAAACCAACAAACCAACAAACCAAAAAACCAACAAGCCAACAAACCAACAAACCAACAAACCAACAAGCCAACAAACCAACAAGCCAACAAACGAACAAACCAAAAAAACCAACAAACCAACAAACTAAGTAACCAACAAACCAACAAACCAACAAACCAACAAGCCAACAAGCCAACAAGCCAACAAACCAACAAACCAACAAGCCAACAAACCAACAAACCAACAAACCAACAAACCAAAAAACCAACAAACCAACAAACCAACAAACCAACAAACCAACATACCAACAAACCAACAAACTAAGTAACCAACAAGCCAACAAACCAACAAACCAACATACCAACAAGCGAACAAACCAACAAACCAACAAGCCAACAAGCCAACAAACCAACAAACCAACAAGCCAACAAACAAACAAACCAACAAGCCAACAAGCCAACAAACCAACAAGCCAACAAACCAACAAACCAACAAACCAACAAGCCAACAAACCAACAAACAAATAAACCAACAAACCAAAAAACCAACAAACCAACAAACTAACAAACCAACAAACCAACAAACCAACAAGCCAACAAGCCAACAAACCAACAAACCAACAAACCAACAAGCCAACAAACCAACAAGCCAACAAACCAACAAACCAACAAACCAAGTAACCAAAAAGCCAACAAACTAACAAACCCACAAAGCAACAAGCCAACAAGCCAACAAACCAACAAACCAACAAGCCAACAAACCAACAAACCAACAAGCCAACAAGCCAACAAACCAACAAACCAACAAACCAACAAACCAACAAGCCAACAAACCAACAAACCAACAAGCCAGCAAACCAACAAACCAACAAACCAACAAACCAACAAGCCAACAAGCCAACAAACCAACAAACCAACAAGCCAACATACCAACAAACCAACAAACCAACAAGCCAACAAACCAACAAACAAATAAACCAACAAACCAACAAACCAACAAACCAACAAACCAACAAACCAACAAACCAACAAACCAACAAACCAACAAACCAACAAACTAACAAACCAACAAGCCAACAAACCAACAAACCAACAAGCCAACAAACCAACAAACCAACAAACCAATAAACCAACAAGCCAACAAACCAACAAACCAAAAGCCAACAAACCAACAAACCAACAAACCAACATGCCAACAAACCAACAAACTAAATAACCAACAAGCCAACAAACCAACAAACCAACAAGCCAACAAGACAATAAACCAACAAACCAACAAGCCAACAAACTAACAAACCAACAAACCAACAAACTAAGTAACCAACAAGCCAACAAACCAACAAACCAACGAGCCAACAAGCTAACAAGCCAACAAACCAAGAAACTAACAAACCAACAAACGAACTAACCAACAAACCAACAAGCCAACAAGTCAACAAACCAGCAACCCAACAAACCAACAAACCAACAAACTAAGTAACCAACAAGCCAACAAACCAACAAACTAAGTAACCAACAAGCCAACAAGCCAACAAACCAACAAACCAACAACCCAACAAACCAACGAACAAATAAACCAACAAACCAACAAGCCAACAAACCAACAAACCAACAAGCCAACAAACCAACAAACCAACAAACCAACAAGCCAACAAACCAACAAACAAATAAACCAACAAACCAACAAACCAACAAACCAACAAACCAAAAAACCAACAAACCAACAAGCCAACAAGCCAACAAACCAAAAAACGAACTAACCAACAAACCAACAAGCCAACAAGCCAACAAGCCACCAAACCAACAAACCAACACACGAACTAACCAACAAACCAACAAGCCAACCAGCCAACAAACCAACAAGCCAACAAACCAACAAACCAACAAACCAACAAACCAATAAGCCAACAACCCAACAAACCAACAAACCAACAAGCCAACAAGCCAACAAACCAACAAACCAACAAACCAACAAGCCAACAAACCAACAAACAAATAAACCAACAAACCAACAAACCAACAAACCAACAAACCAACAAACCAACAAACTAACAAACCAACAAGCCAACAAACCAACAAACCAACAAGCCAACAAACCAACAAACCAACAAACCAACAAGCCAACAAGCCAACAAACCAACAAACCAACAAGCCAACAAACCAACAAACCAACAAACCAACAAGCCAACAAGCCAACAAGCCAACAAACCAACAAACCAACAAGCCAACAAACAAACAAACCAACAAGCCAACAAGCCAACAAACCAACAAGCCAACAAACCAACAAACCAACAAACCAACAAGCCAACAAACCAACAAACAAATAAACCAACAAACCAAAAAACCAACAAACCAACAAACTAACAAACCAACAAACCAACGAACCAACAAGCCAACAAGCCAACAAACCAACAAACCAACAAACCAACAAGCCAACAAACCAACAAGCCAACAAACCAACAAACCAACAAACCAAGTAACCAAAAAGCCAACAAACTAACAAACCCACAAAGCAACAAGCCAACAAGCCAACAAACCAACAAACCAACAAGCCAACAAACCAACAAACCAACAAGCCAACAAGCCAACAAACCAACAAACCAACAAACCAACAAACCAACAAGCCAACAAACCAACAAACCAACAAGCCAGCAAACCAACAAACCAACAAACCAACAAACCAACAAGCCAACAAGCGAACAAACCAACAAACCAACAAGCCAACATACCAACAAACCAACAAACCAACAAGCCAACAAACCAACAAACAAATAAACCAACAAACCAACAAACCAACAAACCAACAAACCAACAAACCAACAAACCAACAAACCAACAAACCAACAAACTAACAAACCAACAAGCCAACAAACCAACAAACCAACAAGCCAACAAACCAACAAACCAACAAACCAATAAACCAACAAGCCAACAAACCAACAAACCAAAAGCCAACAAACCAACAAACCAACAAACCAACATGCCAACAAACCAACAAACTAAATAACCAACAAGCCAACAAACCAACAAACCAACAAGCCAACAAGACAATAAACCAACAAACCAACAAGCCAACAAACTAACAAACCAACAAACCAACAAACTAAGTAACCAACAAGCCAACAAACCAACAAACCAACGAGCCAACAAGCTAACAAGCCAACAAACCAAGAAACTAACAAACCAACAAACGAACTAACCAACAAACCAACAACCCAACAAGTCAACAAACCAGCAACCCAACAAACCAACAAACCAACAAACTAAGTAACCAACAAGCCAACAAACCAACAAACTAAGTAACCAACAAGCCAACAAGCCAACAAACCAACAAACCAACAACCCAACAAACCAACGAACAAATAAACCAACAAACCAACAAGCCAACAAACCAACAAACCAACAAGCCAACAAACCAACAAACCAACAAACCAACAAGCCAACAAACCAACAAACAAATAAACCAACAAACCAACAAACCAACAAACCAACAAACCAAAAAACCAACAAACCAACAAGCCAACAAGCCAACAAACCAAAAAACGAACTAACCAACAAACCAACAAGCCAACAAGCCAACAAGCCACCAAACCAACAAACCAACACACGAACTAACCAACAAACCAACAAGCCAACCAGCCAACAAACCAACAAGCCAACAAACCAACAAACCAACAAACCAACAAACCAATAAGCCAACAACCCAACAAACCAACAAACCAACAAGCCAACAAGCCAACAAACCAACAAACCAACAAACCAACAAGCCAACAAACCAACAAACAAATAAACCAACAAACCAACAAACCAACAAACCAACAAACCAACAAACCAACAAACCAACAAACTAACAAACCAACAAGCCAACAAACCAACAAACCAACAAGCCAACAAACCAACAAACCAACAAACCAACAAGCCAACAAGCCAACAAACCAACAAACCAACAAGCCAACAAACCAACAATCCAACATGCCAAAAAACCAACAAACTAAGTAACCAACAAGCCAACAAACCAACAAACCAACAAGGCAACAAGCCAACAAACCATCAAACCAACAAGTTTACAAACCAACAACCAACAAACCAACAAGCCAACAAACCAACAAACAAATAAACCAACAAACCAAGAAACCAACAAACCAACAAACCAAAAAACCAACAAACCAACAAGCCAACAAGCCAACAAACTAACAAACTAACAAACCAACAAACGAACTAACCAACAAACCAACAAGCCAACAAGCCAACAAACCAACAAACCAGCAAACTAAGTAACCAACAAGCCAACAAACCAACAAACCAACAAGCCAACAGGCCAACAAACCAACAAACCAATAAGCCAACAAACCAACAAACCAACAAACCAACAAACCAAAAAACCAACAAACCAACAAACCAACAAACTAACAAACCAACAAACCAACAAGCCAACAAGCCAACAAACCAACAAACCAACAAACCAACAAGCCAACAAACCAACAAGCCAACAAACCAACAAGCCAACAAACGAACAAACCAAAAAAACCAACAAACCAACAAACCAACAAACTAAGTAACCAACAAACCAACAAACCAACAAGCCAACAAGCCAACAAGCCAACAAACCAACAAACCAACAAGCCAACAAACCAACAAACTAACAAACCAACAAACCGAAAAACCAACAAACCAACAAACCAACAAACCCACAAACCAACATACCAACAAACTAAGCAACCAACAAGCCAACAAACCAACAAACCAACAAGCCAACAAGCCAACAAACCAACAAAGCAACAAGCCAACAAGCCAACAAACCAACAAACCAACAAGCCAACAAGCAAACAAACCAACAAGCCAACAAGCCAACAAACCAACAAGCCAACAAACCAACAAACCAACAAGCCAACAAACCAACAAACAAATAAACCAACAAACCAAGAAACCAACAAGCCAACAAGCCAACAAACCAACAAACCAACAAACCAACAAGCCAACAAACCAACAAACCAACAAGCCAACAAACCAACAAACCAACAAACCAACAAACCAACAAGCCAACAAGCCAACAAACCAACAAACCAACAAGCCAACAAACCAACAAACCAACAAGCCAACAAGCCAACAAACCAACAAACCAACAAACCAACAAGCCAACAAACCAACAAACCAACAAGCCAACAAACCAACAAACCAACAAACCAACAAGGCAACAAGCCAACAAACCAATAAACCAACAAGCCAACAAGCCAACAAACCAACAAACCAACAAGCCAACAAACCAACAAACCAACAAACTAACAAGCCAACAAACCAACAAACAAATAAACCAACAAACCAACAAACCAACAAACCAACAAACCAACAAACCAACAAACCAACAAACCAACAAACCAACAAACCAACACACTAACAAACCAACAAGCCAACAAACCAACAAACCAACAAGCCAACAAACCAACAAACCAACAAACCAATAAGCCAACAAGCCAACAAACCAACAAACCAAAAGCCAACAAACCAACAAACCAACAAACCAACATGCCAACAAACCAACAAACTAAATAACCAACAAGCCAACAAACCAACAAACCAACAAGCCAACAAGCCAACAAACCAACAAGCCAACAAGCCAACAAACCAACAAACCAACAAACCAACAAACCAACAAACTAAGTAACCAACAAGCCAACAAACCATAAAAACCAACGAGCCAACAAGCCAACAAGCCAACAAACCAACAAACTAATAAACCAACAAACGAACTAACCAACAAACCAACAAGCCAACAAGCCAACAAACCAGCAAACCAACAAACCAACAAACTAAGTAACCAACAAGCCAACAAACCAACAAACCAACAAGCCAACAAGCCAACAAGCCAACAAACCAACAAACCAACAACCCAACAAACCAACAAACCAACAAACCAAAAAACCAACAAACCAGCAAACCAACAAACCAACAAACCAACAAACCAACAAGCCAACAAGCCAACAAACCAACAAGCCAACAAACCAACAAACCAACAAACCAAAAAACCAACAAACCAACAAACCAACAAGCCAACAAACCAACAAACCAACAAACCAACAAACCAACAAACCAACAAGCCAACAAACCAACAAGCCAACAAACCAAAAAAACCAACAAACCAAGAAACCAACAAGCCAACAAACCAACAAACCAACAAGCCAACAAACCAACAAACCAACAAACCAATAAGCCAACAAGCCAACAAACCAACAAACCAAAAGCCAACAAACCACCAAACCAACAAACCAACATGCCAACAAACCAACAAACTAAATAACCAACAAGCCAACAAACCAACAAACCAACAATCCAACAAGCCAATAAACCAACAAACCAACAAGCCAACAAACTAACAAACCAACAAACCAACAAACCAACAAACTAAGTAACCAACAAGCCAACAAACTAACAAACCAACGAGCCAACAAGCTAACAAGCCAACAAACCAAGAAACTAACAAACCAACAAACGAACTAACCAACAAACCAACAAGTCAACAAACCAGCAACCCAACAAACCAACAAACCAACAAACTAAGTAACCAACAAGCCAACAAACCAACAAACTAAGTAACCAACAAGCCAACAAGCCAACAAACCAACAAACCAACAACCCAACAAACCAACGAACAAATAAACCAACAAACCAACAAGCCAACAAACCAACAAACCAACAAGCCAACAAACCAACAAACCAACAAACCAACAAGCCAACAAACCAACAAACAAATAAACCAACAAACCAACAAACCAACAAACCAACAAACCAAAAAACCAACAAACCAACAAGCCAACAAGCCAACAAACCAAAAAACGAACTAACCAACAAACCAACAAGCCAACAAGCCAACAAGCCACCAAACCAACAAACCAACACACGAACTAACCAACAAACCAACAAGCCAACCAGCCTACAAACCAACAAGCCAACAAACCAACAAACCAACAAACCAACAAACCAATAAGCCAACAACCCAACAAACCAACAAACCAACAAGCCAACAAGCCAACAAACCAACAAACCAACAAACCAACAAGCCAACAAACCAACAAACAAATAAACCAACAAACCAACAAACCAACAAACCAACAAACCAACAAACCAACCAACCAACAAACTAACAAACCAACAAGCCAACAAACCAACAAACCAACAAGCCAACAAACCAACAAACCAACAAACCAACAAGCCAACAAGCCAACAAACCAACAAACCAACAAGCCAACAAACCAATAAACCAACAAACCAACATGCCAAAAAACCAACAAACTAAGTAACCAACAAGCCAACAAACCAACAAACCAACAAGGCAACAAGCCAACAAACCATCAAACCAACAAGTTTACAAACCAACAAACCAACAAACCAACAAGCCAACAAACCAACAAACAAATAAACCAACAAACCAAGAAACCAACAAACCAACAAACCAAAAAACCAACAAACCAACAATTTAACAAGCCAACAAACTAACAAACTAACAAACCAACAAACGAACTAACCAACAAACCAACAAACTAAGTAACCAACAAGCCAACAAACCAACAAACCAACAAGCCAACAAGCCAACAAACCAACAAACCAACAAACCAACAAGCCAACAAACCAACAAACAAATAAACCAACAAACCAACAAACCAACAAACCAACAAACCAACAAACCAACCAACCAACAAACTAACAAACCAACAAGCCAACAAACCAACAAACCAACAAGCCAACAAACCAACAAACCAACAAACCAACAAGCCAACAAGCCAACAAACCAACAAACCAACAAGCCAACAAACCAATAAACCAACAAACCAACATGCCAAAAAACCAACAAACTAAGTAACCAACAAGCCAACAAACCAACAAACCAACAAGGCAACAAGCCAACAAACCATCAAACCAACAAGTTTACAAACCAACAAACCAACAAACCAACAAGCCAACAAACCAACAAACAAATAAACCAACAAACCAAGAAACCAACAAACCAACAAACCAAAAAACCAACAAACCAACAATTTAACAAGCCAACAAACTAACAAACTAACAAACCAACAAACGAACTAACCAACAAACCAACAAACTAAGTAACCAACAAGCCAACAAACCAACAAACCAACAAGCCAACAAGCCAACAAACCAACAAACCAACAAGCCAACAAACCAACAAACCAACAAACCAACAAACCAAAAAACCAACAAACCAACAAACCAACAAACTAACAAACCAACAAACCAACAAGCCAACAAGCCAACAAACCAACAAACCAACAAACCAACAAGCCAACAAACCAACAATCCAACAAACGAACAAACCAAAAAAACCAACAAACCAACAAACCAACAAACTAAGTAACCAACAAACCAACAAACCAACAAACCAACAAGCCAACAAGCCAACAAACCAACAAACCAACAAGCCAACAAACCAACAAACTAACAAACCAACAAACCGAAAAACCAACAAACCAACAAACCAACAAACCCACAAACCAACATACCAACAAACTAAGTAACCAACAAGCCAACAAACCAACAAACCAACAAGCCAACAAGCCAACAAACTAACAAACCAACAAGCCAACAAGCCAACAAACCAACAAACCAACAAGCCAACAAGCAAACAAACCAACAAGCCAACAAGCCAACAAACCAACAAGCCAACAAACCAACAAACCAACAAGCCAACAAACCAACAAACAAATAAACCAACAAACCAAGAAACCAACAAGCCAACAAGCCAACAAACCAACAAACCAACAAACCAACAAGCCAACAAACCAACAAACCAACAAGCCAACAAACCAACAAACCAACAAACCAACAAACCAACAAGCCAACAAGCCAACAAACCAACAAACCAACAAGCCAACAAACCAACAAACCAACAAGCCAACAAGCCAACAAACCAACAAACCAACAAACCAACAATCCAACAAACCAACAAACCAACAAGCCAACAAACCAACAAACCAACAAACCAACAAACCAACAAGGCAACAAGCCAACAAACCAATAAACCAACAAGCCAACAAGCCAACAAACCAACAAACCAACAAGCCAACAAACCAACAAACCAACAAACCAACAAGCCAACAAACCAACAAACAAATAAACCAACAAACCAACAAACCAACAAACCAACAAACCAACAAACCAACAAACCAACAAACCAACACACTAACAAACCAACAAGCCAACAAACCAACAAACCAACAAGCCAACAAACCAACAAACCAACAAACCAATAAGCCAACAAGCCAACAAACCAACAAACCAAAAGCCAACAAACCAACAAACCAACAAACCAACATGCCAACAAACCAACAAACTAAATAACCAACAAGCCAACAAACCAACAAACCAACAAGCCAACAAGCCAACAAACCAACAAGCCAACAAGCCAACAAACCAACAAACCAACAAACCAACAAACCAACAAACCAACAAACTAAGTAACCAACAAGCCAACAAACCATAAAAACCAACGAGCCAACAAGCCAACAAGCCAACAAACCAACAAACTAATAAACCAACAAACGAACTAACCAACAAACCAACAAGCCAACAAGCCAACAAACCAGCAAACCAACAAACCAACAAACCAACAAACTAAGTAACCAACAAGCCAACAAACCAACAAACCAACAAGCCAACAAGCCAACAAACCAACAAACCAACAACCCAACAAACCAACAAACCAACAAACCAAAAAACCAACAAACCAGCAAACCAACAAACCAACAAACCAACAAACCAACAAGCCAACAAGCCAACAAACCAACAAGCCAATAAACCAACAAACCAACAAACCAAAAAACCAACAAACCAACAAACCAACAAACCAACAAACCAACAAACCAACAAGCCAACAAACCAACAAACCAACAAGCCAACAAACCAACAAGCCAACAAACCAAAAAAACCAACAAACCAAGAAACCAACAAACTAAGTAACCAACAAGCCAACAAACCAACAAACCAACAAACCAACAAGCCAACAAACCAACAAACCAACAAGCCAACAAACCAACCAACCAAAAAACCTACATGCCAACAAACCAACAAACTAAGTAACCAACAAACCAACAAACCAACAAGCCAACAAACCAACAAGCCAACAAACCAACAAACCAACAAGCCAACAAGCCAACAAACCAACAAGCCAACAAACCAACAAACCAACAAACCAAAAAACCAACAAACCAACAAACCAACAAACCAACAAACCAACAAACCAACAAACCAACAAACCAACAAACCAACAAACCAACAAGCCAACAAACCAACAAGCCAACAAACCAAAAAAACCAACAAACCAAGAAACCAACAAGCCAACAAACCAACAAACCAACAAGCCAACAAACCAACAAACCAATAAGCCAACAAGCCAACAAACCAACAAACCAAAAGCCAACAAACCACCAAACCAACAAACCAACATGCCAACAAACCAACAAACTAAATAACCAACAAGCCAACAAACCAACAAACCAACAATCCAACAAGCCAATAAACCAACAAACCAACAAGCCAACAAACTAACAAACCAACAAACCAACAAACCAACAAACTAAGTAACCAACAAGCCAACAAACCAACAAACCAACGAGCCAACAAGCTAACAAGCCAACAAACCAAGAAACTAACAAACCAACAAACGAACTAACCAACAAACCAACAAGCCAACAAGTCAACAAACCAGCAACCCAACAAACCAACAAACCAACAAACTAAGTAACCAACAAGCCAACCAACCAACAAACTAAGTAACCAACAAGCCAACAAGCCAACCAACCAACAAACCAACAACCCAACAAACCAACAAACCAACAAACCAACAAGCCAACAAACCAACAAACAAATAAACCAACAAACCAACAAACCAACAAACCAACAAACCAAAAAACCAACAAACCAACAAGCCAACAAGCCAACAAACCAAAAAACGAACTAACCAACAAACCAACAAGCCAACAAGCCAACAAGCCACCAAACCAACAAACCAACACACGAACTAACCAACAAACCAACAAGCCAACCAGCCAACAAACCAACAAGCCAACAAACCAACAAACCAACAAACCAACAAACCAATAAGCCAACAACCCAACAAACCAACAAACCAACAAGCCAACAAGCCAACAAACCAACAAACCAACAAACCAACAAGCCAACAAACCAACAAACAAATAAACCAACAAACCAACAAACCAACAAACCAACAAACCAACAAACCAACCAACCAACAAACTAACAAACCAACAAGCCAACAAACCAACAAACCAACAAGCCAACAAACCAACAAACCAACAAACCAACAAGCCAACAAGCCAACAAACCAACAAACCAACAAGCCAACAAACCAATAAACCAACAAACCAACATGCCAAAAAACCAACAAACTAAGTAACCAACAAGCCAACAAACCAACAAACCAACAAGGCAACAAGCCAACAAACCATCAAACCAACAAGTTTACAAACCAACAAACCAACAAACCAACAAGCCAACAAACCAACAAACAAATAAACCAACAAACCAAGAAACCAACAAACCAACAAACCAAAAAACCAACAAACCAACAATTTAACAAGCCAACAAACTAACAAACTAACAAACCAACAAACGAACTAACCAACAAACCAACAAACTAAGTAACCAACAAGCCAACAAACCAACAAACCAACAAGCCAACAAGCCCACAAACCAACAAACCAACAAGCCAATAAACCAACAAACCAACAAACCAACAAACCAAAAAACCAACAAACCAACAAACCAACAAACTAACAAACCAACAAACCAACAAGCCAACAAGCCAACAAACCAACAAACCAACAAACCAACAAGCCAACAAACCAACAATCCAACAAACGAACAAACCAAAAAAACCAACAAACCAACAAACCAACAAACTAAGTAACCAACAAACCAACAAACCAACAAACCAACAAGCCAACAAGCCAACAAACCAACAAACCAATAAGCCAACAAACCAACAAACTAACAAACCAACAAACCGAAAAACCAACAAACCAACAAACCAACAAACCCACAAACCAACATACCAACAAACTAAGTAACCAACAAGCCAACAAACCAACAAACCAACAAGCCAACAAGCCAACAAACTAACAAACCAACAAGCCAACAAGCCAACAAACCAACAAACCAACAAGCCAACAAGCAAACAAACCAACAAGCCAACAAGCCAACAAACCAACAAGCCAACAAACCAACAAACCAACAAGCCAACAAACCAACAAACAAATAAACCAACAAACCAAGAAACCAACAAGCCAACAAGCCAACAAACCAACAAACCAACAAACCAACAAGCCAACAAACCAACAAACCAACAAGCCAACAAACCAACAAACCAACAAACCAAGAAACCAACAAGCCAACAAGCCAACAAACCAACAAACCAACAAGCCAACAAACCAACAAACCAACAAGCCAACAAGCCAACAAACCAACAAACCAACAAACCAACAATCCAACAAACCAACAAACCAACAAGCCAACAAACCAACAAACCAACAAACCAACAAACCAACAAGGCACCAAGCCAACAAACCAATAAACCAACAAGCCAACAAGCCAACAAACCAACAAACCAACAAGCCAACAAACCAACAAACCAACAAACCAACAAGCCAACAAACCAACAAACAAATAAACAAACAAACCAACAAACCAACAAACCAACAAACCAACAAACCAACAAACCAACAAACCAACACACTAACAAACCAACAAGCCAACAAACCAACAAACCAACAAGCCAACAAACCAACAAACCAACAAACCAATAAGCCAACAAGCCAACAAACCAACAAACCAAAAGCCAACAAACCAACAAACCAACAAACCAACATGCCAACAAACCAACAAACTAAATAACCAACAAGCCAACAAACCAACAAACCAACAAGCCAACAAGCCAACAAACCAACAAGCCAACAAGCCAACAAACCAACAAACCAACAAACCAACAAACTAAGTAACCAACAAGCCAACAAACCATAAAAACCAACGAGCCAACAAGCCAACAAGCCAACAAACCAACAAACTAATAAACCAACAAACGAACTAACCAACAAACCAACAAGCCAACAAGCCAACAAACCAGCAAACCAACAAACCAACAAACCAACAAACTAAGTAACCAACAAGCCAACAAACCAACAAACCAACAAGCCAACAAGCCAACAAACCAACAAACCAACAACCCAACAAACCAACAAACCAACAAACCAAAAAACCAACAAACCAGCAAACCAACAAACCAACAAACCAACAAACCAACAAGCCAACAAGCCAACAAACCAACAAGCCAATAAACCAACAAACCAACAAACCAAAAAACCAACAAACCAACAAACCAACAAACCAACAAACCAACAAACCAACAAACCAACAAGCCAACAAACCAACAAACCAACAAGCCAACAAACCAACAAGCCAACAAACCAAAAAAACCAACAAACCAAGAAACCAACAAACTAAGTAACCAACAAGCCAACAAACCAACAAACCAACAAACCAAAAAACCAACAAACCAACAAACCAACAAACCAACAAACCAACAAACCAACAAACCAACAAACCAACAAACCAACAAACCAACAAGCCAACAAACCAACAAGCCAACAAACCAAAAAAACCAACAAACCAAGAAACCAACAAGCCAACAAACCAACAAACCAACAAGCCAACAAACCAACAAACCAATAAGCCAACAAGCCAACAAACCAACAAACCAAAAGCCAACAAACCACCAAACCAACAAACCAACATGCCAACAAACCAACAAACTAAATAACCAACAAGCCAACAAACCAACAAACCAACAATCCAACAAGCCAATAAACCAACAAACCAACAAGCCAACAAACTAACAAACCAACAAACCAACAAACCAACAAACTAAGTAACCAACAAGCCAACAAACCAACAAACCAACGAGCCAACAAGCTAACAAGCCAACAAACCAAGAAACTAACAAACCAACAAACGAACTAACCAACAAACCAACAAGCCAACAAGTCAACAAACCAGCAACCCAACAAACCAACAAACCAACAAACTAAGTAACCAACAAGCCAACAAACCAACAAACTAAGTAACCAACAAGCCAACAAGCCAACCAACCAACAAACCAACAACCCAACAAACCAACAAACCAACAAACCAACAAGCCAACAAACCAACAAACAAATAAACCAACAAACCAACAAACCAACAAACCAACAAACCAAAAAACCAACAAACCAACAAGCCAACAAGCCAACAAACCAAAAAACGAACTAACCAACAAACCAACAAGCCAACAAGCCAACAAGCCACCAAACCAACAAACCAACACACGAACTAACCAACAAACCAACAAGCCAACCAGCCAACAAACCAACAAGCCAACAAACCAACAAACCAACAAACCAACAAACCAATAAGCCAACAACCCAACAAACCAACAAACCAACAAGCCAACAAGCCAACAAACCAACAAACCAACAAACCAACAAGCCAACAAACCAACAAACAAATAAACCAACAAACCAACAAACCAACAAACCAACAAACCAACAAACCAACCAACCAACAAACTAACAAACCAACAAGCCAACAAACCAACAAACCAACAAGCCAACAAACCAACAAACCAACAAACCAACAAGCCAACAAGCCAACAAACCAACAAACCAACAAGCCAACAAACCAATAAACCAACAAACCAACATGCCAAAAAACCAACAAACTAAGTAACCAACAAGCCAACAAACCAACAAACCAACAAGGCAACAAGCCAACAAACCATCAAACCAACAAGTTTACAAACCAACAAACCAACAAACCAACAAGCCAACAAACCAACAAACAAATAAACCAACAAACCAAGAAACCAACAAACCAACAAACCAAAAAACCAACAAACCAACAATTTAACAAGCCAACAAACTAACAAACTAACAAACCAACAAACGAACTAACCAACAAACCAACAAACTAAGTAACCAACAAGCCAACAAACCAACAAACCAACAAGCCAACAAGCCAACAAACCAACAAACCAACAAGCCAATAAACCAACAAACCAACAAACCAACAAACCAAAAAACCAACAAACCAACAAACCAACAAACTAACAAACCAACAAACCAACAAGCCAACAAGCCAACAAACCAACAAACCAACAAACCAACAAGCCAACAAACCAACAATCCAACAAACGAACAAACCAAAAAAACCAACAAACCAACAAACCAACAAACTAAGTAACCAACAAACCAACAAACCAACAAACCAACAAGCCAACAAGCCAACAAACCAACAAACCAACAAGCCAACAAACCAACAAACTAACAAACCAACAAACCGAAAAACCAACAAACCAACAAACCAACAAACCCACAAACCAACATACCAACAAACTAAGTAACCAACAAGCCAACAAACCAACAAACCAACAAGCCAACAAGCCAACAAACTAACAAACCAACAAGCCAACAAGCCAACAAACCAACAAACCAACAAGCCAACAAGCAAACAAACCAACAAGCCAACAAGCCAACAAACCAACAAGCCAACAAACCAACAAACCAACAAGCCAACAAACCAACAAACAAATAAACCAACAAACCAAGAAACCAACAAGCCAACAAGCCAACAAACCAACAAACCAACAAACCAACAAGCCAACAAACCAACAAACCAACAAGCCAACAAACCAACAAACCAACAAACCAAGAAACCAACAAGCCAACAAGCCAACAAACCAACAAACCAACAAGCCAACAAACCAACAAACCAACAAGCCAACAAGCCAACAAACCAACAAACCAACAAACCAACAATCCAACAAACCAACAAACCAACAAGCCAACAAACCAACAAACCAACAAACCAACAAACCAACAAGGCACCAAGCCAACAAACCAATAAACCAACAAGCCAACAAGCCAACAAACCAACAAACCAACAAGCCAACAAACCAACAAACCAACAAACCAACAAGCCAACAAACCAACAAACAAATAAACAAACAAACCAACAAACCAACAAACCAACAAACCAACAAACCAACAAACCAACAAACCAACAAACCAACAAACCAACACACTAACAAACCAACAAGCCAACAAACCAACAAACCAACAAGCCAACAAACCAACAAACCAACAAACCAATAAGCCAACAAGCCAACAAACCAACAAACCAAAAGCCAACAAACCAACAAACCAACAATCCAACATGCCAACAAACCAACAAACTAAATAACCAACAAGCCAACAAACCAACAAACCAACAAGCCAACAAGCCAACAAACCAACAAGCCAACAAGCCAACAAACCAACAAACCAACAAACCAACAAACTAAGTAACCAACAAGCCAACAAACCATAAAAACCAACGAGCCAACAAGCCAACAAGCCAACAAACCAACAAACTAATAAACCAACAAACGAACTAACCAACAAACCAACAAGCCAACAAGCCAACAAACCAGCAAACCAACAAACCAACAAACCAACAAACTAAGTAACCAACAAGCCAACAAACCAACAAACCAACAAGCCAACAAGCCAACAAACCAACAAACCAACAACCCAACAAACCAACAAACCAACAAACCAAAAAACCAACAAACCAGCAAACCAACAAACCAACAAACCAACAAACCAACAAGCCAACAAGCCAACAAACCAACAAGCCAATAAACCAACAAACCAACAAACCAAAAAACCAACAAACCAACAAACCAACAAACCAACAAACCAACAAACCAACAAACCAACAAGCCAACAAACCAACAAACCAACAAGCCAACAAACCAACAAGCCAACAAACCAAAAAAACCAACAAACCAAGAAACCAACAAACTAAGTAACCAACAAGCCAACAAACCAACAAACCAACAAACCAACAAGCCAACAAACCAACAAACCAACAAGCCAACAAACCAAAAAACCTACATGCCAACAAACCAACAAACTAAGTAACCAACAAACCAACAAACCAACAAGCCAACAAACCAACAAGCCAACAAACCAACAAACCAACAAGCCAACAAACCAACAAGCCAACAAACCAAAAAAACCAACAAACCAACAAACCAACAAACTAAGTAACCAACAAACCAACAAACAAACAAACCAACAAACCAACAAGCCAACAAACCAACAAATGAACAAGCCAACAAACCAACAAGCCAACAAACCAAAAAAACCAACAAACCAACAAACCAACAAACTAAGTAACCAACAAGCCAACAAGCCAACAAACCAACAAACCAACGAACCAACAAACCAACAAGCCAACAAGCCAACAAACCAACAAGCCAACAAACCAACAAACCAACAAGCCAACAAGCCAACAAGCCAACAAACCAACAAACCAACAAGCCAACAAACCAACAAGCTAACAAACCAACAAACCAACAAACCAACAAACCAACAAGCCAACAAGCCAACAAACCAATAAACCAACAGGCCAACAAGCCAACAAACCAACAAACCAACAAGCCAACAAACCAACAAATCAACAAACCAACAAGCCAACAAACCAACAAACAAATAAACCAACAAACCAACAAACCAACAAACCAACAAACCAACAAACCAACAAACCAACAAACCAACAAACCAATAAGCCAACAACCCAACAAACCAACAAACCAACAAGCCAACAAGCCAACAAACCAACAAACCAACAAACCAACAAGCCAACAAACCAACAAACAAATAAACCAACAAACCAACAAACCAACAAACCAACAAACCAACAAACCAACAAACCAACAAGCCAACAAACCAACAAACAAATAAACCAACAAACCAACAAACCAACAAACCAACAAACCAAAAAACCAACAAACCAACAAGCCAACAAGCCAACAAACCAAAAAACGAACTAACCAACAAACCAACAAGCCAACAAACCAACAAGCCACCAAACCAACAAACCAACACACGAACTAACCAACAAACCAACAAGCCAACCAGCCAACAAACCAACAAGCCAACAAACCAACAAACCAACAAACAAATAAGCCAACAACCCAACAAACCAACAAACCAACAAGCCAACAAGCCAACAAGCCAACAAACCAACAAACCAACAAACCAACAAGCCAACAAACAAATAAACCAACAAACCAACAAACCAACAAACCAACAAACCAACAAACCAACAAACCAACAAACTAACAAACCAACAAGCCAACAAACCAACAAACCAACAAGCCAACAAACCAACAAACCAACAAACCAACAAACCAACAAGCCAACAAGCCAACAAACCAACAAACCAACAAGCCAACAAACCAACAAACCAACAAACCAACATGCCAAAAAACCAACAAACTAAGTAACCAACAAGCCAACAAACCAACAAACCAACAAGGCAACAAGCCAACAAACCATCAAACCAACAAGTTTACAAACCAACAAACCAACAAACCAACAAGCCAACAAACCAACAAACAAATAAACCAACAAACCAAGAAACCAACAAACCAACAAACCAAAAAACCAACAAACCAACAAGCCAACAAGCCAACAAACTAACAAACTAACAAACCAACAAACGAACTAACCAACAAACCAACAAGCCAACAAGCCAACAAACCAACAAACCAACAAACTAAGTAACCAACAAGCCAACAAACCAACAAACTAACAAGCCAACAAGCCAACAAACCAACAAACCAACAAGCCAACAAACCAACAAACCAACAAACCAACAAACCAAAAAACCAACAAACCAACAAACCAACAAACTAACAAACCAACAAACCAACAAGCCAACAAGCCAACAAACCAACAAACCAACAAACCAACAAGCCAACAAACCAACAAGCCAACAAACGAACAAACCAAAAAAACCAACAAACCAACAAACCAACAAACTAAGTAACCAACAAACCAACAAACCAACAAACCAACAAGCCAACAAGCCAACAAACCAACAAACCAACAAGCCAACAAACCAACAAACTAACAAACCAACAAACCGAAAAACCAACAAACCAACAATCCAACAAACCCACAAACCAACATACCAACAAACCAACAAACTAAGTAACCAACAAGCCAACAAACCAACAAACCAACAAGCCAACAAGCCAACAAACCAACAAACCAACAAGCCAACAAGCCAACAAACCAACAAACCAACAAGCCAACAAGCAAACAAACCAACAAGCCAACAAGCCAACAAACCAACAAGCCAACAAACCAACAAACCAACAAGCAAACAAACCAACAAACAAATAAACCAACAAACCAAGAAACCAACGAGCCAACAAGCCAACAAACCAACAAACCAACAAACCAACAAGCCAATAAACCAACAAACCAACAAGCCAACAAACCAAAAAACCCACAAACCAACAAACCAACAAGCCAACAAGCCAACAAACCAACAAACCAACAAGCCAACAAACCAACAAACCAACAAGCCAACAAGCCAACAAACCAACAAACCAACAAACCAACAAGCCAACAAACCAACAAACCAAAGAGCCAACAAACCAACAAAACCAACAAACCAACAAACCAACAAGGCAACAAGCCAACAAACCAATAAACCAACAAGCCAACAAGCCAACAAACCAACAAACCAACAAGCCAACAAACCAACAAACCAACAAACCAACAAGCCAACAAACCAACAAACAAATAAACCAACAAACCAACAAACCAACAAACCAACAAACCAACAAACCAACAAACCAACACACTAACAAACCAACAAGCCAACAAACCAACAAACCAACAAGCCAACAAACCAACAAACCAACAAACCAATAAGCCAACAAGCCAACAAACCAACAAACCAAAAGCCAACAAACCAACAAACCAGCAAACCAACATGCCAACAAACCAACAAACTAAATAACCAACAAGCCAACAAACCAACAAACCAACAAGCCAACAAGCCAACAAACCAACAAGCCAACAAGCCAACAAACCAACAAACCAACAAACCAACGAACCAACAAACTAAGTAACCAACAAGCCAACAAACCATAAAAACCAACGAGCCAACAAGCCAACAAGCCAACAAACCAACAAACTAATAAACCAACAAACGAACTAACCAACAAACCAACAAGCCAACAAGCCAACAAACCAGCAAACCAACAAACCAACAAACCAACAAACTAAGTAACCAACAAGCCAACAAACCAACAAACCAACAAGCCAACAAGCCAACCAACCAACAAACCAACAACCCAACAAACCAACAAACCAACAAACCAAAAAACCAACAAACCAGCAAACCAACAAACCAACAAACCAACAAACCAACAAGCCAACAAGCCAACAAACCAACAAGCCAACAAACCAACAAACCAACAAACCAAAAAACCAACAAACCAACAAACCAACAAACCAACAAACCAACAAACCAACAAACCAACAAACCAACAAGCCAACAAACCAACAAACCAACAAGCCAACAAACCAACAAACCAACAAGCCAACAAACCAACAAACCAACAAGCCAACAAGCCAACAAACCAACAAACCAACAAACCAACAAGCCAACAAACCAACAAACCAAAGAGCCAACAAACCAACAAAACCAACAAACCAACAAACCAACAAGGCAACAAGCCAACAAACCAATAAACCAACAAGCCAACAAGCCAACAAACCAACAAACCAACAAGCCAACAAACCAACAAACCAACAAACCAACAAGCCAACAAACCAACAAACAAATAAACCAACAAACCAACAAACCAACAAACCAACAAACCAACAAACCAACACACTAACAAACCAACAAGCCAACAAACCAACAAACCAACAAGCCAACAAACCAACAAACCAACAAACCAATAAGCCAACAAGCCAACAAACCAACAAACCAAAAGCCAACAAACCAACAAACCAGCAAACCAACATGCCAACAAACCAACAAACTAAATAACCAACAAGCCAACAAACCAACAAACCAACAAGCCAACAAGCCAACAAGCCAACAAACCAACAAGCCAACAAGCCAACAAACCAACAAACCAACAAACCAACGAACCAACAAACTAAGTAACCAACAAGCCAACAAACCATAAAAACCAACGAGCCAACAAGCCAACAAGCCAACAAACCAACAAACTAATAAACCAACAAACGAACTAACCAACAAACCAACAAGCCAACAAGCCAACAAACCAGCAAACCAACAAACCAACAAACCAACAAACTAAGTAACCAACAAGCCAACAAACCAACAAGCCAACAAGCCAACAAACCAACAAACCAACAAGCCAACAAGCAAACAAACCAACAAGCCAACAAGCCAACAAACCAACAAGCCAACAAACCAACAAACCAACAAGCCAACAAACCAACAAACAAATAAACCAACAAACCAAGAAACCAACGAGCCAACAAGCCAACAAACCAACAAACCAACAAACCAACAAGCCAATAAACCAACAAACCAACAAGCCAACAAACCAAAAAACCCACAAACCAACAAACCAACAAGCCAACAAGCCAACAAACCAACAAACCAACAAGCCAACAAACCAACAAACCAACAAGCCAACAAGCCAACAAACCAACAAACCAACAAACCAACAAGCCAACAAACCAACAAACCAAAGAGCCAACAAACCAACAAAACCAACAAACCAACAAACCAACAAGGCAACAAGCCAACAAACCAATAAACCAACAAGCCAACAAGCCAACAAACCAACAAACCAACAAACCAACAAACCAACAAACCAACAAACCAACAAGCCAACAAACCAACAAACAAATAAACCAACAAACCAACAAACCAACAAACCAACAAACCAACAAACCAACACACTAACAAACCAACAAGCCAACAAACCAACAAACCAACATACCAACAAACTAAGTAACCAACAAGCCAACAAACCAACAAACCAACAAGCCAACAAGCCAACAAACTAACAAACCAACAAGCCAACAAGCCAACAAACCAACAAACCAACAAGCCAACAAGCAAACAAACCAACAAGCCAACAAACCAACAAACCAATAAGCCAACAAGCCAACAAACCAACAAACCAAAAGCCAACAAACCAACAAACCAGCAAACCAACATGCCAACAAACCAACAAACTAAATAACCAACAAGCCAACAAACCAACAAACCAACAAGCCAACAAGCCAACAAACCAACAAGCCAACAAACCAACAAACCAACAAACCAACAAACCAACGAACCAACAAACTAAGTAACCAACAAGCCAACAAACCATAAAAACCAACGAGCCAACAAGCCAACAAGCCAACAAACCAACAAACTAATAAACCAACAAACGAACTAACCAACAAACCAACAAGCCAACAAGCCAACAAACCAGCAAACCAACAAACCAACAAACCAACAAACTAAGTAACCAACAAGCCAACAAACCAACAAACCAACAAGCCAACAAGCCAACAAACCAACAAACCAACAACCCAACAAACCAACAAACCAACAAACCAAAAAACCAACAAACCAGCAAACCAACAAACCAACAAACCAACAAACCAACAAGCCAACAAGCCAACAAACCAAAAAACCAACAAACCAACAAACCAACAAACCAACAAACCAACAAACCAACAAACCAACAAACCAACAAACCAACAAGCCAACAAACCAACAAACCAACAAGCCCACAAACCAACAAGCCAACAAACCAAAAAAACCAACAAACCAACAAACCAACAAACTAAGTAACCAACAAGCCAACAAACCAACAAACCAACAAACCAACAAGCCAACAAACCAACAAACCAACAAGCCAACAAACCAACAAACCAAAAAACCTACATGCCAACAAACCAACAAACTAAGTAACCAACAAACCAACAAACCAACAAACCAACAAACCAACAAGCCAACAAACCAACAAACCAACAAGCCAACTAACCAACAAGCCAACAAACCAAAAAAACCAACAAACCAACAAACTAAGTAACCAACAAACCAACAAACCAACAAACCAACAAACCAACAAGCCAACAAACCAACAAACCAACAAGCCAACAAACCAACAAGCCAACAAACCAAAAAAACCAACAAACCAACAAACTAAGTAACCAACAAGCCAACAAGCCAACAAACCAACAAACCAACAAACCAACAAACCAACAAGCCAACAAGCCAACAAGCCAACAAACCAACAAACCAACAAGCCAACAAACCAACAAACCAACAAGCCAACAAGCCAACAAGCCAACAAACCAACAAACCAACAAGCCAACAAACCAACAAGCCAACAAAACAACAAACCAACAAACCAACAAACCAACAAGCCAACAAGCCAACAAACCAATAAACCAACAAGCCAACAAGCCAACAAACCAACAAACCAACAAGCCAACAAACCAACAAATCAACAAACCAACAAGCCAACAAACCAACAAACAAATAAACCAACAAACCAACAAACCAACAAACCAACAAACCAACAAACCAACAAACCAACAAACCAATAAGCCAACAACCCAACAAACCAACAAACCAACAAGCCAACAAGCCAACAAACTAACAAACCAACAAACCAACAAGCCAACAAACCAACAAACAAATAAACCAACAAACCAACAAACCAACAAACCAACAAACCAACAAACCAACAAACCAACAAACCAACAAACTAACAAACCAACAAGCCAACAAACCAACAAACCAACAAGCCAACAAACCAACAAACCAACAAACCAACAAACCAACAAGCCAACAAGCCAACAAACCAACAAACCAACAAGCCAACAAGCCAACAAACCATCAAACCAACAAGTTTACAAACCAACAAACCAACAAACCAACAAGCCAACAAACCAACAAACAAATAAACCAACAAACCAAGAAACTAACAAACCAACAAACCAAAAAACCAACAAACCAACAAGCCAACAAGCCAACAAACTAACAAACTAACAAACCAACAAACGAACTAACCAACAAACCAACAAGCCAACAAGCCAACAAACCAACAAACATACAAACTAAGTAACCAACAAGCCAACAAACCAACAAACCAACAAGCCAACAAGCCAACAAACCAACAAACCAACAAGCCAACAAACCAACAAACCAACAAACCAACAAACCAAAAAACCAACAAACCAACAAACCAACAAACTAACAAACCAACAAACCAACAAGCCAACAAGCCAACAAACCAACAAACCAACAAACCAACAAGCCAACAAACGAACAAGCCAACAAACGAACAAACCAAAAAAACCAACAAACCAACAAACCAACAAACCAACAAACCAACAAGCCAACAAACCAACAAACTAACAAACCAACAAACCGAAAAACCAACAAACCAACAAACCAACAAACCAACAAACCCACAAACCAACATACCAACAAACCAACAAACTAAGTAACCAACAAGCCAACAAACCAACAAACCAACAAGCCAACAAGCCAACAAACCAACAAACCAACAAGCCAACAAGCCAACAAACCAACAAACCAACAAGCCAACAAGCAAACAAACCAACAAGCCAACAAGCCAACAAACCAACAAGCCAACAAACCAACAAACCAACAAGCCAACAAACCAACAAACAAATAAACCAACAAACCAACATACCAACAAGCTAACAAGCCAACAAACCAACAAACCAACAAACCAACAAACCAACAAGCCAACAAACCAACAAACCAACAAGCCAACAAACCAACAAACCAACAAACCAACAAACCAACAAGCCAACAAGCCAACAAACCAACAAACCAACAAGCCAACAAACCAACAAACCAACAAGCCAACAAGCCAACAAACCAACAAACCAACAAACCAACAAGCCAACAAACCAACAAACCAACAAGCCAACAAACCAACAAACCAACAAACCAACAAACCAACAAGCCAACAAGCCAACAAACCAATAAACCAACAAGCCAACAAGCCAACAAACCAACAAACCAACAAGCCAACAAACCAACAAACCAACAAACCAACAAGCCAACAAACCAACAAACAAATAAACCAACAAACCAACAAACCAACAAACCAACAAACCAACAAAACCAACAAACCAACAAACTAACAAACCAACAAGCCAACAAACCAACAAACCAACAAGCCAACAAACCAACAAACCAACAAACCAATAAGCCAACAAGCCAACAAACCAACAAACCAAAAGCCAACAAACCAACAAACCAACAAACCAACATGCCAACAAACCAACAAACTAAATAACCAACAAGCCAACAAACCAACAAACCAACAAGCCAAGAAGCCAACAAACCAACAAACCAACAAACCAACAAACCAACAAACTAAGTAACCAACAAGCCAACAAACCATAAAAACCAACGAGCCAACAAGCCAACAAGCCAACAAACCAACAAACTAATAAACCAACAAACGAACTAACCAACAAACCAACAAGCCAACAAGCCAACAAACCAGCAAACCAACAAACCAACAAACCAACAAACTAAGTAACCAACAAGCCAACAACCCAACAAACCAACAAACCAACAAACCAAAAAACCAACAAACCAGCAAACCAACAAACCAACAAACCAAAAAACCAACAAGCCAACAAGCCAACAAACGAACAAGCCAACAAACCAACAAACCAACAAACCAAAAAACCAACAAACCAACAAACCAACAAACCAACAAACCAACAAACCAACAAACCAACAAGCCAACAAACCAACAAACCAACAAGCCAACAAACCAACAAGCCAACAAACCAAAAAAACCAACAAACCAACAAACCAACAAACTAAGTAACCAACAAGCCAACAAACCAACAAACCAACAAGCCAACAAGCCAACAAACCAACAAACCAACAAGCCAACAAACCAACAAACAAAAAAACCTACATGCCAACAAACCAACAAACTAAGTAACCAACAAGCCAGAAAACCAACAAACCAACAAGCCAACAAGCCAACAAACCAACAAACAAACAAGCCAACAAACCAACAAACCAACAAGCCAACAAACCCACAAACAAATAAACCAACAAACCAACAAACCAAGAAACCAACAAACCAAAAAACCAACAAACTAACAAGCCACCAAGCCAACAAACCAACAAACTAACAAACCAACAAACGAACTAACCAACAAACCAACAAACCAAGAAGCCAACAAACCAACAAACCAACAAACCAACAAACCAACAAACTAAGTAACCAACAAGCCAACAAACCAACAAACCAACAAGCCAACAAGCCAACAAACCAACAAACCAACAAGCCAACTAACCAACAAACCAACAAGCCAACAAACCAACAAACCAACAAACCAAAAAACCAACAAACCAACAAACCAACAAACCAACAAACCAGCAAGCCAACAGACCAAAGAACCAACAAACCAACAAACCAAGTAACCAAAAAGCCAACAAACTAACAAACCAACAAGCCAACAAGCCAACAAACCAACAAGCCAACAAACCAACAAACCAACAAAGCAACAAGCCAACAAGCCAACAAACCAACAAACCAACAAGCCAACAAACAACAAACCAACAAACCAACAAGCCAACAAACCAACAAACCAAGTTACCAAAAAGCCAACAAACTAACAAACCAACAAGCCAAAAAGCCAACAATCCAACAAACCAACAAACAAACAAGCCAACAAACCAACAAACAAATAAACCAACAAACCAACAAACCAACAAACCAACAAACCAACAAACCAACAAACCAAAAAACCAACAAACCAACAAGCCAACAAGCCAACAAACCAACAAACTAACAAACCATCAAACGAACTAACCAACAAACCAACAAGCCAACAAGCCAACAAACCAACAAACCAACAAACCAACAATTCAACAAACTAAGTAACCAACAAGCCAACAAGCCAACAAACCAACAAACCAACAAGCCAACAAACCAAGAAACCAACAAACCAAAAAAACCAAAAAACCCACAAACCAACAAACTAACAAACCAACATGCCGACAATCCAACAAACTAAGTAACCAAAAAGCCAAAAAAACAACAAACCAACAAGCCAACAAGCCAACAAACCAACAAACCAACAAGCCAACAAACCAACAAACCAACAAACCAACAAGCCAACAAACCAACAAACATATAAACCAACAAACCAACAAACCAACAAACCAAAAAACCAAAAAACCAACAAACCAACAAGCCCACAAGCCATCAAACCAACAAACTAACAAACCAACAAACGAACTAACCAACAAACCAACAAGCCAACAAGCCAACAAACCAACAAACCAACAAACCAACAAACTAAGTAACCAACAAACCAACAAACCAACAAACCAACAAACCAACAAGCCAACAAGCCAACAAACCAGCAAACTAACAAGCCAACAAACCAACAAACCAACAAGCCAACAAACCAACAAAACAACAAACCAAAAAACCAACAAACCAACAAACCAACAAACCAACAAACCAACAAACCAACAAGCCAACAAACCACCAAACCAACAAACCAAGTAACCAAAAAGCCAACAAACTAACAAACCAACAAGCCAACAAGCCAACAAACCAATAAGCCAACAAACCAACAAACCAACAAAGCAACAAGCCAACAAGCGAACAAGCCAACAAACCAACAAACCAACAAGCCAACAAACCAACAAACCAAAAAGCCAACAAGCCAACAAACCAACAAACCAACAAACCAAGTTACCAAAAAGCCAACAAACTAACAAACCAACAAGCCAACAAGCCAACAAACCAACAAACCAACAAACCAACAAGCCAACAAACCAACAAGCCAACAAACCAACAAACCAAAAAACCAAAAAACCAACAAACCAACAAACCAACAAACCAACAAACCAACAAACCTACAAACCAACAAACCAACAAGCCAACAAGCCAACAAACCAACAAACCAACAAACCAACAAACCAACAAACCAACGAGCCAACAAACCAGCAAGCCAACAAACCAACAAACCAACAAACCAACGAACTAAAAAGCCAACAAACTAACAAACCAACAAGCCAACAAGCCAACAAACCAACAAAGCAACAAGCCAACAAGCCAACAAACCAACAAGCCCACAAACCAACAAACCAACAAGCCAACAAATCAACAAACCAACAAGCCAACAAACCAACAAACCAACAAACCAAAAATCCAACAAACCAACAAACCAACAAACCAACAAACCAACAAGCCAACTAGCCAACAAACCAACAAACCAACAAGCCAACATACCAACAAGCCAACAAACCAACAAACCAACAAACCAAGTAACCAAAAAGCCAACAAACTAACAAACCAACAAGCCAACAAACCAACAAGCCAACAAGCCAACAAACCAACAAACCAACAATGCAACAAACCAAAAAACCAACAAACCAAAAAACCAACAAACCAACAAACCATCAAACGAACAAAGCAACAAGCCAACAAGCCAACAAACCAACAAACCAACAAGCCAACAAACCAACAAACCAACAAGCCAACAAGCCAACAAACCAACAAACCAACAAACCAACAAACCAACAAGCCAACAAACCAACAAACCAACAAGCCAACAAACCAACAAACCAACAAACCAACAAACCAACCAGCCAACAAGCCAACAAACCAACACACAAACAAGCCAACAAACCAAGAAACCAACAAACCAACAAACCAACAAACCAACAAACCAACAAACCAACAAACTAAGTAACCAACAAGCCAACAAACCAACAAACCAACAAACCAACAAGCCAACAAACCAACAAACCAACAAACCAACAAACCAACAAACCAAGTAACCAACAAACCAACAAACCATCAAACGAACAAAGCAACAAACCAACAAACCAACAAACCAACAAGCCAACAAACCAACAAACAAATAAACCAACAAACCAACAAACAAATAAACCAACAAACCAACAAACCAACAAACCAACAAACCAACAAACCAACAAACCAACAAACTAACAAACCAACAAGCCAACAAACCAACAAACCAACAAGCCAACAAACCAACATGCCAACAAACCAACAAACTAAGTAACCAACAAGCCAACAAACCAACAAACCAACAAGCCAACAAACCAACAAACCAACAAACCAACAAGCCAACAAACCAACAAACAAATAAACCAACAAGCCAACAAACCAACAAACCAACAAGCCAACAAACCAACAAACCAACATGCCAACAAACCAACAAACTAAGTAACCAACAAGCCAACAAACCAATTAACCCACAAACCAACATGCCAACAAACCAACACACTAAGTAACCAACAAGCCAACAAACCAACAAACCAACAAGCCAACAAGCCAACAAAACAACAAACCAACAAACCAACAAGCCAACAAACCAAAAAGCCAACAAACCAACAAACCAACAAACCAACAAGCCAACAAACCAACAAACCAACAAACCAACAAGCCAACAAACCAACAAACCAACAAGCCAACAAACAAACAAACAAACAAACCAACAAACCAACAAACTAAGTAACCAACAAGCCAACAAACCAACAAACTAACAACCCAACAAACCAACAAACAAATAAACCAACAAACCAACAAACCAACAAACCAACAAGCCAACAAACCAACAAACCAACAAACCAACAAGCCAACAAGCCAACAAACCAACAAACCAAGTAACCAAAAAGCCAACAAACCAACAAACAAATAAACCAACAAGCCAACAAACCAACAAACCAACAAGCCAACAACCCAACAAACCAACATGCCAACAAACCAACAAACTAAGTAACCAACAAGCCAACAAACCAACAAACCCACAAACCAACATGCCAACAAACCAACAAACTAAGTAACCAACAAGCCAACAAACCAACAAACCAACAAACCAACAAGCCAAAAAACCAACAAACCAACAAACCAACAAGCCAACAAACCAACAAACCAACAAACCAACAAACCAACATACCAACAAACCAACAAACCAACAAACCAACAAACCAACAAACAAAACAAACCAACAAACCAACAAGCCAACAAGCCAACAAACCAACAAACCAACAAACCAACAAACCAACAAGCCAACAAACCAACAAACCAACAAACCAACAAGCCAAAAAGCCAACAAACCAACAAACCAACAAGCCAACAAACCAACAAACCAACAAACCAACAAACCACCATGCCAACAAACCAACAAACTAAGTAACCAACAAGCCAACAAACTACAAACCAACAAACCAACAAGCCAACAAACCAACAAACCAACAAGCCAACAAGCCAAAAAACCAACAAACCAACAAACCAACAAGCCAACAAACCAACAAACCAACAAGCCAACAAACCAACAAACCAACAAGCCAACAAACCAACAAACCGAGAAACCAAAAAACCAACAAACCGACAAACCAACAAACCAACAAACCAACAAACCAACAAGCCAACAAGCCAAAAAAACCAACAAACCAACAAACCAACAAGCCAACAAACCAACAACCCAACAAACCAACAAAGCAACAAGCCAACAAGCCAACAAACCAACAAGCCAACAAGCCAACAAACCAACAAACCAACAAACCAACAAACTAAGTAACCAACAAGCCAACAAACCAACAAACCAACAAGCCAATAAGCCAAAAAGCCAACAAACCAACAAACCAACAAGCCAACAAACCAACAAACTAACAAACCAACCTGCCAACAAACCAACAAACTAAGTAACCAACAAGCCAACAAACCAACAAACCAACAAACCAGCAAGCCAACAAACCAACAAACCAACAAGCCAACAAGCCAACAAACCAACAAACCAACAAACCAACAAACCAACAACCCAACAAACCAACAAGCCAACAAACCAATAAGCCAACAAACCAACAAACCAACAAACCAAGTAACCAACAAACCAACAAACCATCAAACGAACAAAGCAACAAACCAACAAGCCAACAAGCCAACAAACCAACAAACCAAGTAACCAAAAAGCCAACAAACTAACAAACCAATAAGCCAACAAACCAACAAACTAACAAACCAACAAACGAACTAACCAACAAACCAACAAACTAAGTAACCAACAAGCCAATAAACCAACAAACCAACAAGCCAACAAGCCAACAAACCAACAAACCAACAAGCCAACAAACCAACAAACCAACAAACTAACAAACCAACAAACCAACAAACCAACAAACCAACAAGCCAACAAACCAACAAACAAATAAACCAACAAACCAACAAACCAACAAACCAACAAACCAAAAAGCCAACAAACCAACAAACCAACAAACCAACAAGCCAACAAACCAACAAACCAACAAGCCAACAAACCAACAAACCAACAAACTAACAAACCAACAAACCAACAAACGAACAAACGAACAAGCCAAAAAAAACCAACAAACAAATAAACCAACAAACCAACAAACCAACAAACCAACAAACCAACAAGCCAACAAATCAACAAACCAACAAACCAACAAACCAAGTAACCAAAAAGCCAACAAACTAACAAACCAACAAGCCAACAAACCAAAAAACCAACAAGCCAACAAACCAACAAACCAACAAACCAACAAACCAACAAACAAATAAACCAACAAACCAACAAACCAACAAGCCAACAAGCCAACAAACCAACAAACCAAAAAGCCAACAAACTAACAAACCAACAAACCAACAAGCCAACAAACCAACACACTAAGTAACCAACAAGCCAAAAAACCAACAAACCAACAAACCAACATGCCAACAAACCAATAAACCAACAAACCAACAAGCCAACAAGCCAACAAACCAACAAACTAACAAACCAACAAGCCAACAAACCAACAAACCAACAAGCCAACAAACCAACAAACCAACAAACCAAGAAACCAACAAACCAACAAACCAACAAGCCAACAAACCAACAAACCAACAAACCAACAAGCCAACAAACCAACAAACCAACAAGCCAACAAACAAACAAACCAACAAACCAACAAACTAAGTAACCAACAAGCCAACAAACCAACAAACCAACAAGCCGACAAACCAACAAACAAATAAACCAACAAACCAACAAACCAACAAACCAACAAACCAACAAGCA
This sequence comes from Atherix ibis, assembly GCA_958298945.1. Taxonomy (NCBI): domain Eukaryota; kingdom Metazoa; phylum Arthropoda; class Insecta; order Diptera; family Athericidae; genus Atherix; species Atherix ibis. Next base: position 93,817,440 of record OY282608.1, read on the forward strand.
AACAAGCCAACAAACCAACAAACCAACAAGCCAACAAGCCAACCAACCAACAAACCAAGTAAACAAAAAGCCAACAAACTAACAAACCAACAAGCCAACAAACCAACAAGCCAACAAGCCAACAAACCAACAAACCAACAAAGCAACAAACCAACAAACCAACAAACCAACAAACCCAAAAAACAACAAACCAACAAACCAACAAACCAACAAACCAACAAACCAAGAAACCAACAAATTAAGTAACCAACAAGTCAACAAACCAACAAACCAACAAGCCAAAAAACCAACAAACCAACAAACCAACAAGCCAACAAACCAACAAACCAACAAACCAACAAACCAACAAACCAACAAACCAACAAACCAACAAGCCAATAAGCCAACAAACCAACAAACCAACAAACCAACAAACCAACAAACCAACAAGCCAACAAACCAACAAACCAACAAACCAACAAACCCACAAGCCAAAAAGCCAACAAACCTACAAACCACTAAGCCAACAAACCAACAAACCAACAAACCAACATGCCAACAAACCAACAAACTAAGTAACCAACAAGCCAACAAACCAACGAACCAACAAACCAACAAGCCAACAAACCATCAAACCAACAAGCCAACAAGCCAACAAACCAACAAACCAACAAACCAACAAACCAACAACCCAACAAACCAACAAGCCAACAAACCAACAAGCCAACAAACCAACAAACCAACAAACCAAGTAACCAACAAACCAACAAACCATAAAACGAACAAAGCAACAAACCAACAAGCCAACAAGCCAACAAACCAACAAACCAAGTACCCAAAAACCAAATAAACTAACAAACCAGTAAGCCAACAAACCAACAAACTAACAAACCAATAAGCCAACAAACCAACAAACTAACAAACCAACAAACGAACTAACCAACAAACCAACAAACCAACAAACCAACAAATTAAGTAACCAACAAGCCAACAAACCAACAAACCAACAAGCCAACAAGCCAACAAACTAACAAACCAACAAACCAACAAACCAACAAACCAACAAACCAACAAGCCAACAAGCCAACAAACCAACAAACCAACAAACGAACAAACGAACAAGCCAACAAACCAACAAACAAATAAACCAACAAACCAACAAACCAACAAACCAACAAACCAACAAGCCAACAAATCAACAAACCAACAAACCAACAAATCAAGTAACCAAAAAGCCAACAAACTAACAAACCAACAAGCCAACAAACCAACAAACCAACAAGCCAACAAACCAACAAACCAACAAACCAACATGCCAACAAACCAACAAACTAAATAACCAACAAGCCAACAAACCAACAAACCAACAAGCCAACAAACCAACAAACCAACAAACCAACAAGCCAACAAACCAACAAACAAATAAACCAACAAACCAACAAACCAACAAGCCAACAAGCCAAAAACCAACAAACCAAAAAGCCAACAAACCAACAAACCAACAAACCAACATGCCAACAAACCAACAAACTAAGTAACCAACAAGCCAAAAAACCAACAAACCAACAAACCAACATGCCAACAAACCAACAAACTAAGTAAACAACAAGCCAACAAACCAACAAACCAACAAGCCAACAAGCCAACAAACCAACAAACTAACAAACCAACAAGCCAACAAACCAACAAGCCAACAAACCAACAAACCAAGAAACCAACAAACCAAAAAGCCAACAAACCAACAAACCAACAAACCAACAAGCCAACAAACCAACAAACCAACAAGCCAACAAACAAACAAACCAACAAACCAACAAACTAAGTAACCAACAAGCCAACAGACCAACAAACCAACAAGCCAACAAACCAACAAACAAATAAACCAACAAACCAACAAACCAACAAACCAACAAACCAACTAGCCAACAAGCCAACAAACCAACAAACCAACAAACCAACAAGCCAACAAGCCAACCAACCAACAAACCAAGTAAACAAAAAGCCAACAAACTAACAAACCAACAAGCCAACAAACCAACAAGCCAACAAGCCAACAAACCAACAAACTAACAAAGCAACAAACCAACAAACCAACAAACCAACAAACCAAAAAACAACAAACCAGCAAACCAACAAACCAACAAACCAACAAACCAACAAGCCAACAAACCAACAAACCAACAAACCAACAAACCAAAAAGCCAAAAAGCCAACAAACCTACAAACCAACAAGCCAACAAACCAACAAACAAACATGCCAACAAACCAACAAACTAAGTAACCAACAAGCCAACAAACCAACAAACCAACAAACCAACAAGCCAACAAACCATCAAACCAACAAGCCAACAAGCCAACAAACCAACAAACCAACAAACCAACAAACCAACAAACCAACAACCCAACAAACCAACAAGCCAACAAACCAACAAGCCAACAAACCAACAAACCAACAAACCAAGTAACCAACAAACCAACAAACCATCAAACGAACAAAGCAACAAACCAACAAGCCAACAAGCCAACAAACCAACAAACCAAGTAACCAAAAAGCCAACAAACTAACAAACCAATAAGCCAACAAACCAACAAACTAACAAACCAACAAACGAACTAACCAACAAACCAACAAACCAACAAACCAACAAACTAAGTAACCAATAAGCCAACAAACCAACAAACCAACAAGCCAACAAGCCAACAAACCAACAAACCAACAAACCAACAAACCAACAAACCAACAAACCAACAAGCCAACAAGCCAACAAACCAACAAACCAACAAACCAACAAGCCAACAAACCAACAAGCTAACAAGCCAACAAACCAACAAACCAAGTAACCAAAAAGCCATCAAACTTACAAACCAACAATCCAACAAACCAACAAACAAATAAACCAACAAACCAACAAACCAACAAACCAACAAACCAACAAACCAACAAACCAACAAATCAACAAACCAACAAACCAACAAGCCAACAAGCCAACAAACCAACAAACCAACAAACCAACAAGCCAACAAACCAACAAGCCAACAAGCCAACAAACCAACAAACCAAGTAACCAAAAAGCCAACAAACTAACAAACCAACAAGCCAACAAACCAACAAACTAACAAACCAACAAACGATCTAACCTACAAACCAACAAACCAACAAACCAAAAAACCAACATACTAAGTAACCAACAAGCCAACAAACCAAGAAACCAACAAGCCAACAAGCCAACAAACCAACAAACCAACAAGCCAATAAACCAACAAACCAACAAACTAACAAACCAACAAACCAACAAACCAACAAACCAACAAGTCAACAAACCAACAAACAAATAAACCAACAAACCAAAAAACCAACAAACCAACAAACCAAAAAGCCAACAAACCAACAAACCAAGTAACCAACAATCCAACAAACCAACAAACCAACAAGCCAACAAGGCAACAAACCAACAAAGCAACAAGCCAACAAACCAACAAACCAACAAACTAACAAACCAACAAACCAACAAACCAGCAAGCCAACAAACCAACAAACAAATAAACCAACAAACCAACAAGCCAACAAACCAACAAACCAACAAACCAAAAACCAACAAACCAACAAACCAACAAGCCAACAAACCAACAAACCAACAAACCAACAAACCAAAAAACCTACAAACCAACCCACCAACAAACCATCAAACCAACAAACCAACAAGCCAACAAGCCAACAAACCAACAAACCAACAAACCAACAAACCAACAAACCAACAAGCCAACAAACCAACAAGCTAACAAGCCAACAAACCAACAAACCAAGTAACCAAAAAGCCAACAAACTTACAAACCAACAAGCCAACAAACCAACAAACAAATAAACCAACAAACCAACAAACCAACAAACCAACAAACCAACAAACCAACAAACCAACAAACCAACAAACCAACAAACCAACAAGCCAACAAGCCAACAAACCAACAAACCAACAAACCAACAAGCCAACAAACCAACAAGCCAACAAGCCAACAAACCAACAAACCAAGTAACCAAAAAGCCAACAAACTAACAAACCAACAAGCCAACAAACCAACAAACGATCTAACCTACAAACCAACAAACCAACAAACCAACAAACTAAGTAACCAACAAGCCAACAAACCAACAAACCAACAAGCCAACAAACCAACAAACCAACAAACCAACAAGCCAACAAACCAACAAACAAATAAACCAACAAACCAACAAACCAACAAGCCAACAAGCCAAAAACCAACAAACCAAAAAGCCAACAAACCAACAAACCAACAAACCAACATGCCAACAAACCAACAAACTAAGTAACCAACAAGCCAAAAAACCAACAAACCAACAAACCAACATGCCAACAAACCAACAAACTAAGTAACCAACAAGCCAACAAACCAACAAACCAACAAGCCAACAAGCCAACAAACCAACAAACTAACAAACCAACAAGCCAACAAACCAACAAGCCAACAAACCAACAAGCCAACAAACCAACAAACCAAGAAACCAACAAACCAAAAAGCCAACAAACCAACAAACCAACAAACCAACAAGCCAACAAACCAACAAACCAACAAGCCAACAAACAAACAAACCAACAAACCAACAAACTAAGTAACCTACAAGCCAACAGACCAACAAACCAACAAGCCAACAAACCAACAAACAAATAAACCAACAAACCAACAAACCAACAAACCAACAAACCAACAAACCAACTAGCCAACAAGCCAACAAACCAACAAACCAACAAACCAACAAGCCAACAAGCCAACCAACCAACAAACCAAGTAAACAAAAAGTCAACAAACTAACAAACCAACAAGCCAACAAACCAACAAGCCAACAAGCCAACAAACCAACAAACTAACAAAGCAACAAACCAACAAACCAACAAACCAACAAACCAACAAACCCAAAAAACAACAAACCAACAAACCAACAAACCAACAAACCAACAAACCAACAAGCCAACAAACCAACAAACCAACAAACCAACAAACCAACAAGCCAAAAAGCCAACAAACCTACAAACCAACAAGCCAACAAACCAACAAACCAACAAACAAACATGCCAACAAACCAACAAACTAAGTAACCAACAAGCCAACAAACCAACAAACCAACAAACCAACAAGCCAACAAACCATCAAACCAACAAGCCAACAAGCCAACAAACCAACAAACCAACAAACCAACAAACCAACAAACCAACAACCCAACAAACCAACAAGCCAACAAACCAACAAGCCAACAAACCAACAAACCAACAAACCAAGTAACCAACAAACCAACAAACCATCAAACGAACAAAGCAACAAACCAACAAGCCAACAAGCCAACAAACCAACAAACCAAGTAACCAAAAAGCCAACAAACTAACAAACCAATAAGCCAACAAACCAACAAACTAACAAACCAACAAACGAACTAACCAACAAACCAACAAACCAACAAACCAACAAACTAAGTAACCAACAAGCCAACAAACCAACAAACCAACAAGCCAACAAGCCAACAAACCAACAAACCAACAAACCAACAAACCAACAAACCAACAAACCAACAAGCCAACAAGCCAACAAACCAACAAACCAACAAACCAACAAGCCAACGAACCAACAAGCTAACAAGCCAACAAACCAACAAACCAAGTAACCAAAAAGCCATCAAACTTACAAACCAACAAGCCAACAAACCAACAAACAAATAAACCAACAAACCAACAAACCAACAAACCAACAAACCAACAAACCAACAAACCAACAAACCAACAAACCAACAAGCCAACAAGCCAACAAACCAACAAACCAACAAACCAACAAGCCAACAAACCAACAAGCCAACAAGCCAACAAACCAACAAACTAAGTAACCAAAAAGCCAACAAACTAACAAACCAACAAGCCAACAAACCAACAAACTAACAAACCAACAAACGATCTAACCTACAAACCAACAAACCAACAAACCAACAAACCAACAAACTAAGTAACCATCAAGCCAACAAACCAAGAAACCAACAAGCCAACAAGCCAACAAACCAACAAACCAACAAGCCAATAAACCAACAAACCAACAAACTAACAAACCAACAAACCAACAAGTCAACAAACCAACAAGTCAACAAACCAACAAACAAATAAACCAACAAACCAAAAAACCAACAAACCAACAAACCAAAAAGCCAACAAACCAACAAACCAAGTAACCAACAATCCAACAAACCAACAAACCAACAAGCCAACAAGCCAACAAACCAACAAACCAACAAGCCAACAAACCAACAAACCAACAAACTAACAAACCCACAAACCAACAAACCAGCAAGCCAACAAACCAACAAACAAATAAACCAACAAACCAACAAGCCAACAAACCAACAAACCAACAAACCAAAAACCAACAAACCAACAAACCAACAAGCCAACAAACCAACAAACCAACAAACCAACAAACCAAAAAACCTACAAACCAACCCACCAACAAACCATCAAACCAACAAACCAACAAGCCAACAAGCCAACAAACCAACAAACCAACAAACCAACAAACCAACAAACCAACAAGCCAACAAACCAACAAGCTAACAAGCCAACAAACCAACAAACCAAGTAACCAAAAAGCCAACAAACTTACAAACCAACAAGCCAACAAACCAACAAACAAATAAACCAACAAACCAACAAACCAACAAACCAACAAACCAACAAACCAACAAACCAACAAACCAACAAACCAACAAACCAACAAGCCAACAAGCCAACAAACCAACAAACCAACAAGCCAACAAACCAACAAGCCAACAAGCCAACAAACCAACAAACCAAGTAACCAAAAAACCAACAAACTAACAAACCAACAAGCCAACAAACCAACAAACGATCTAACCTACAAACCAACAAACCAACAAACCAACAAACTAAGTAACCAACAAGCCAACAAACCAAGAAACCAACAAGCCAACAAGCCAACAAACCAACAAACCAACAAACCAACAAACTAACAAACCAACAAACCAACAAACCAACAAACCAACAAGTCAACAAACCAACAAACAAATAAACCAACAAACCAAAAAACCAACAAACCAACAAACCAAAAAGCCAACAAACCAACAAACCAAGTAACCAACAATCCAACAAACCAACAAACCAACAAGCCAACAAGCCAACAAACCAACAAACCAACAAGCCAACAAACCAACAAACCAACAAACTAACAAACCAACAAACCAACAAACCAACAAACCAGCAAGCCAACAAACCAACAAACAAATAAACCAACAAACCACCAAGCCAACAAACCAAAAAACCAACAAAGCAACAAGCCAACAAGCCAACAAACCAACAAACCAACAAGCCAACAAACCAACAAACCAATAAGCCAACAAGCCAACAAACCAACAAACCAACAAACCAAGTAACCAAAAAGCCAACAAACTAACAAACCAACAAGCCAACAAGCCAACAAACCAACAAACCAACACGCCAACAAGCCAACAAACCTACAAACCAACAAACCAACAAACCAACAAACTAAGTAACCAACAAGCCAACAAGCCAACAAACCAACAAATTAACAAGCCAACAAGCCAACAAACCAACAAACCAACAAGCCAACAAACCAACAAACCAACAAATCAACAAACCAACAAGCCAACAAGCCAACAAACCAACAAACCAACAAGCCAACAAGCCAACAAACCAACAAACCAAAAACCAACAAACCAACAAACCAACAAGCCAACAAACCAACAAACCAACAAACCAACAAACCAAAAAACCTACAAACCAACCCACCAACAAACCAACAAACCAACAAACCAACAAGCCAACAAGCCAACAAACCCACAAACCAAAAAACCAACAAACCAACAAACCAACAAACCAACAAGCCAACAAGCCAACAAACCAACAAACCAACAAACCAACAAGCCAACAAACCAACAAGCCAACAAGCCAACAAACCAACAAACCAAGTAACCAAAAAACCAACAAACTAACAAACCAACAAGCCAACAAACCAACAAACGATCTAACCTACAAACCAACAAACCAACAAACCAACAAACTAAGTAACCAACAAGCCAACAAACCAAGAAACCAACAAGCCAACAAGCCAACAAACCAACAAACCAACAAACCAACAAACTAACAAACCAACAAACCAACAAACCAACAAACCAACAAGTCAACAAACCAACAAACAAATAAACCAACAAACCAAAAAACCAACAAACCAACAAACCAAAAAGCCAACAAACCAACAAACCAAGTAACCAACAATCCAACAAACCAACAAACCAACAAGCCAACAAGCCAACAAACCAACAAACCAACAAGCCAACAAACCAACAAACCAACAAACTAACAAACCAACAAACCAACAAACCAACAAACCAGCAAGCCAACAAACCAACAAACAAATAAACCAACAAACCAACAAGCCAACAAACCAAAAAACCAACAAAGCAACAAGCCAACAAGCCAACAAACCAACAAACCAACAAGCCAACAAACCAACAAACCAATAAGCCAACAAGCCAACAAACCAACAAACCAACAAACCAAGTAACCAAAAAGCCAACAAACTAACAAACCAACAAGCCAACAAGCCAACAAACCAACAAACCAACACGCCAACAAGCCAACAAACCTACAAACCAACAAACCAACAAACTAAGTAACCAACAAGCCAACAAGCCAACAAACCAACAAACTAACAAGCCAACAAGCCAACAAACCAACAAACCAACAAGCCAACAAACCAACAAACCAACAAATCAACAAACCAACAAGCCAACAAGCCAACAAACCAACAAACCAACAAGCCAACAAGCCAACAAACCAACAAACCAAAAACCAACAAACCAACAAACCAACAAGCCAACAAACCAACAAACCAACAAACCAACAAACCAAAAAACCTACAAACCAACCCACCAACAAACCAACAAACCAACAAACCAACAAGCCAACAAGCCAACAAACCCACAAACCAAAAAACCAACAAACCAACAAGCCAACAAGCCAACAAACCAACAAACCAAAAACCAACAAACCAACAAACCAACAAGCCAACAAACCAACAAACCAACAAACCAAAAAACCTACAAACCAACCCACCAACAAACCAACAAACCAACAAACCAACAAGCCAACAAGCCAACAAACCAACAAACCAACAAACCAACAAGCCAACAAACCAACAAAACAACAAACCAACAAAGCAACAAGCCAACAAGCCAACAAATCAACAAGCCAACAAGCCAACAAACCAACAAACCAACAAACCAACAAACCAACAAACTAAGTAACCAACAAGCCAACAAACCAACAAACCAACTAGCCAACAAACCAACAAACCAACAAACCAACAAGCCAACAAACCAACAAACCAACAAACCAACAAACCAACAAACCAACAAGCCAACAAACCAACAAACCAACAAGCCAACAAACCAACAAACCAACAAACCAACAAACCAACAAGCCAACAAGCCAACAAACCAACAAACCAACAAGCCAACAAGCCAACAAACCAACAAACCAACAAGCCAACAAACAAACAAGCCAACAAACCAACAAACCAACATTCCAACAAACCAACAAACTAAGTAACCAACAAGCCAAAAAACCAACAAACCAACAAACCAACAAACCAACAAACCAACAAACCAACAAACCAACAAGCCAACAAACCAACAAACCAACAAGCCAACAAACCAACAAACCAACAAACCAACAAGCCAACAAGCCAACAAACCAACAAGCCACCAAACCAACAAACCAACAAGCCAACAAGCCAACAAGCCAACAAACCAACAAACCAACAAGCCAACAAACCAACAAACCAACAAACCAACATGCCAACAAACCAACAAACTAAGTAGCCAACAAGCCAACAAACCAACAAACCAACAAGCCAACAAGCCAACAAACCAACAAACCAACAAACCAACAAACCAACAAACGAAAAAGCCAACAAACCAACAAACCAAGTAACCAACAATTCAACAAACCAACAAACCAACAAGCCAACAAGCCAACAAACCAACAAACCAACAAGCCAACAAACCAACAAACCAACAAACTAACAAACCAACAAACCAACAAACCAGCAAGCCAACAAACCAACAAACAAATAAACCAACAAACCAACAAGCCAACAAACCAACAAACCAACAAACCAAAAACCAACAAACCAACAAACCAACAAGCCAACAAACCAACAAACCAACAAGCCAACAAGCCAACAAACCAACAAACCAACCAACCAACAAACGAAAAAGCCAACAAACCAACAAACCAAGTAACCAACAATCCAACAAACCAACAAACCAACAAGCCAACAAGCCAACAAACCAACAAACCAACAAGCCAACAAACCAACAAACCAACAAACCAACAAACCAACAAACCAAGTAACCAAAAAGCCAACAAACTAACAAACCAACAAGCCAACAAGCCAACAAACCAACAAACCAACACGCCAACAAGCCAACAAACCTACAAACCAACAAACCAACAAACTAAGTAACCAACAAGCCAACAAGCCAACAAACCAACAAACTAACAAGCCAACAAGCCAACAAATCAACAAACCAACAAACCAACAAGCCAACAAACCAACAAACCAACAAACCAAAAACCAACAAACCAACAAACCAACAAGCCAACAAACCAACAAACCAACAAACCAACAAACCAAAAAACCTACAAACCAACCCACCAACAAACCAACAAACCAACAAACCAACAAGCCAACAAGCCAACAAACCCACAAACCAAAAAACCAACAAACCAACAAGCCAACAAACCAACAAACCAACAAACCAAAAACCAACAAACCAACAAACCAACAAGCCAACAAACCAACAAACCAACAAACCAACAAACCAAAAAACCTACAAACCAACCCACCAACAAACCAACAAACCAACAAACCAACAAGCCAACAAGCCAACAAACCAACAAACCAACAAACCAACAAGCCAACAAACCAACAAACCAACAAACCAACAAACTAAGTAACCAACAAGCCAACAAACCAACAAACCAACTAGCCAACAAACCAACAAACCAACAAACCAACAAGCCAACAAACCAACAAACCAACAAACCAACAAACCAACAAGCCAACAAACCAACAAACCAACAAGCCAACAAACCAACAAACCAACAAACCAACAAACCAACAAGCCAACAAGCCAACAAACCAACAAACCAACAAGCCAACAAGCCAACAAACCAACAAACCAACAAGCCAACAAACAAACAAGCCAACAAACCAACAAATTAACATTCCAACAAACCAACAAACTAAGTAACCAACAAGCCAAAAAACCAACAAACCAACAAACCAACAAACCAACAAACCAACAAACCAACAAACCAACAAGCCAACAAACCAACAAACCAACAAGCCAACAAACCAACAAACCAACAAACCAACAAGCCAACAAGCCAACAAACCAACAAGCCACCAAACCAACAAACAAACAAGCCAACAAGCCAACAAGCCAACAAACCAACAAACCAACAAGCCAACAAACCAACAAACCAACAAACCAACATGCCAACAAACCAACAAACTAAGTAGCCAACAAGCCAACAAACCAACAAACCAACAAGCCAACAAGCCAACAAGCCAACAAACCAACAAACCAACAAACCAACAAACCAACAAGCCAACAAACCAACAAGCCAACAAACCAACAAACCAACAAGCCAACAAGCCAACAAACCAACAAACCAACAAACCAACAAACCAACAAACCAACAAGCCAACAAACCAATAAACCAACAAGCCAACAAGCCAACAAACCAACAAACCAACAAACCAACAAACCAACAAGCCAACAAGCCAACAAACCAACAAACCAACAAGCCAACAAACCAACAAACCAACAAGCCAACAAGCCCACAAACCAACAAACCAACAAGCCAACAAGCCAACAAACCAACAAACCAACAAGCCAACAAACCAACAAACAAATAAACCAACAAACCAACAAACCAACAAGCCAACAAGCCAACAAACCAACAAACCAACAAACCAACAAACCAACAAGCCAACAAACCAACAAACCAACAAACCAACAAACCAACAAACCAACAAGCCAACAAACCAACAAGCCAACAAGCCAACAAACCAACAAACCAACAAACCAACAAGCCAACAAACCAACAAACCAACAAACCAACAAGCCAACAAGCCAACAAACCAACAAACCAACAAACCAACAAACCAACATGCCAACAAACCAACAAACTAAGTAACCAACAAGCCAACAAACCAACAAACCAACAAACCAACAAGCCAACAAACCAACAAACCAACAAGCCAACAAAGCAACAAACCAACAAACCAACAAACCAACAAACCAACAAGCCAACAAGCCAAAAAGCCAACAAGCCAACAAACCAACAAACCAACAAACCCAAAAACCATCAAACCATCAAGCCAACAAGCCAACAAACCAACACCCTAACAAACCAACAAACGAACTAACCAACAAACCAACAAGCCAACAAACAAACAAACCAACAAACCAACAAACCGACAAACCAACAAGCCAACAAGCCAACAAACCAACAAACCAAGAAACCAACAAGCCAACAAACCAACAAACCAACACACCAACAAGCCAACAAACCAACAAACCAACAAACCAAGTAACCAACAAGCCAACAAATTAACAAGCCAACAAACCCAACAAGCCAACAAGCCAACAAACCAACAAACCAACAAACCAACAATGCAACAAACCAAAAACCAACAAACCAAAAAACCAACAAACCAACAAACCATCAAACGAACAAAGCAACAAGCCAACAAGCCAACAAACTAACAAACCAACAAGCCAACAAGCCAACAAACCAACAAACCAACAAGCCAACAAGCCAACAATTCAACAAACCAACAAACCAACAAGCCAACAAACCAAAAAGCCAACAAACCAACAAACCAATAAACAAAGTAACCAAAAAGCCAACAAACTAACATACCAACAAGCCAACAAACCAACAAACCAACAAGCCAACAAGCCAACAAACCAACAAACCAACAAACCAACAAACCAACAAGCCAACAAACCAACAAAACAACAAACCAACAAAGCAACAAGCCAACAAGCCAACAAATCAATAAGCCAACAAGCCAACAAACCAACAAACCAACAAACCAACAAACCAACAAACTAAGTAACCAACAAGCCAACAAACCAACAAACCAACTAGCCAACAAACCAACAAACCAACAAACCGACAAGCCAACAAACTAACAAACCAACAAACCAACAAACCAACAAGTCAACAAACCAACAAACAAATAAACCAACAAACCAAAAAACCAACAAACCAACAAACCAAAAAGCCAACAAACCAACAAACCAAGTAACCAACAATCCAACAAACCAACAAACCAACAAGCCAACAAGCCAACAAACCAACAAACCAACAAGCCAACAAACCAACAAACCAACAAACTAACAAACCAACAAACCAACAAACCAACAAACCAGCAAGCCAACAAACCAACAAACAAATAAACCAACAAACCAACAAGCCAACAAACCAAAAAACCAACAAAGCAACAAGCCAACAAGCCAACAAACCAACAAACCAACAAGCCAACAAACCAACAAACCAATAAGCCAACAAGCCAACAAACCAACAAACCAACAAACCAAGTAACCAAAAAGCCAACAAACTAACAAACCAACAAGCCAACAAGCCAACAAACCAACAAACCAACACGCCAACAAGCCAACAAACCTACAAACCAACAAACCAACAAACTAAGTAACCAACAAGCCAACAAGCCAACAAACCAACAAACTAACAAGCCAACAAGCCAACAAACCAACAAACCAACAAGCCAACAAACGAACAAACCAACAAATCAACAAACCAACAAGCCAACAAGCCAACAAACCAACAAACCAACAAGCCAACAAGCCAACAAACCAACAAACCAAAAACCAACAAACCAACAAACCAACAAGCCAACAAACCAACAAACCAACAAACCAACAAACCAAAAAACCTACAAACCAACCCACCAACAAACCAACAAACCAACAAACCAACAAGCCAACAAGCCAACAAACCCACAAACCAAAAAACCAACAAACCAACAAGCCAACAAGCCAACAAACCAACAAACCAAAAACCAACAAACCAACAAACCAACAAACCAACAAGCCAACAAACCAACAAACCAACAAACCAACAAACCAAAAAACCTACAAACCAACCCACCAACAAACCAACAAACCAACAAACCAACAAGCCAACAAGCCAACAAACCAACAAACCAACAAACCAACAAGCCAACAAACCAACAAAACAACAAACCAACAAAGCAACAAGCCAACAAGCCAACAAATCAACAAGCCAACAAGCCAACAAACCAACAAACCAACAAACCAACAAACCAACAAACTAAGTAACCAACAAGCCAACAAACCAACAAACCAACTAGCCAACAAACCAACAAACCAACAAACCAACAAGCCAACAAACCAACAAACCAACAAACCAACAAACCAACAAACCAACAAGCCAACAAACCAACAAACCAACAAGCCAACAAACCAACAAACCAACAAACTAACAAACCAACAAGCCAACAAGCCAACAAACCAACAAACCAACAAACCAACAAACCAACAAGCCAACAAGCCAACAAACCAACAAACCAACAAGCCAACAAACAAACAAGCCAACAAACCAACAAACCAACATTCCAACAAACCAACAAACTAAGTAACCAACAAGCCAAAAAACCAACAAACCAACAAACCAACAAACCAACAAACCAACAAACCAACAAACCAACAAGCCAACAAACCAACAAACCAACAAGCCAACAAACCAACAAACCAACAAACCAACAAGCCAACAAGCCAACAAACCAACAAGCCACCAAACCAACAAACCAACAAGCCAACAAGCCAACAAGCCAACAAACCAACAAACCAACAAGCCAACAAACCAACAAACCAACAAACCAACATGCCAACAAACCAACAAACTAAGTAGCCAACAAGCCAACAAACCAACAAACCAACAAGCCAACAAGCCAACAAACCAACAAACCAACAAACCAACAAACCAACAAACGAAAAAGCCAACAAACCAACAAACCAAGTAACCAACAATCCAACAAACCAACAAACCAACAAGCCAACAAGCCAACAAACCAACAAACCAACAAGCCAACAAACCAACAAACCAACAAACTAACAAACCAACAAACCAACAAACCAGCAAGCCAACAAACCAACAAACAAATAAACCAACAAACCAACAAGCCAACAAACCAACAAACCAACAAACCAAAAACCAACAAACCAACAAACCAACAAGCCAACAAACCAACAAACCAACAAGCCAACAAGCCAACAAACCAACAAACCAACAAACCAACAAACCAACAAACCAACAAACCAACAAACCAAGTAACCAAAAAGCCAACAAACTAACAAACCAACAACCCAACAAGCCAACAAACCAACAAACCAACACGCCAACAAGCCAACAAACCTACAAACCAACAAACCAACAAACTAAGTAACCAACAAGCCAACAAGCCAACAAACCAACAAACTAACAAGCCAACAAGCCAACAAACCAACAAACCAACAAACCAACAAGCCAACAAACCAACAAACCAACAAACCAAAAACCAACAAACCAACAAACCAACAAGCCAACAAACCAACAAACCAACAAACCAACAAACCAAAAAACCTACAAACCAACCCACCAACAAACCAACAAACCAACAAACCAACAAGCCAACAAGCCAACAAACCCACAAACCAAAAAACCAACAAACCAACAAGCCAACAAACCAACAAACCAACAAACCAAAAATCAACAAACCAACAAACCAACAAGCCAACAAACCAACAAACCAACAAACCAACAAACCAAAAAACCTACAAACCAACCCACCAACAAACCAACAAACCAACAAACCAACAAGCCAACAAGCCAACAAACCAACAAACCAACAAACCAACAAGCCAACAAACCAACAAACCAACAAACCAACAAACCAACAAACTAAGTAACCAACAAGCCAACAAACCAACAAACCAACTAGCCAACAAACCAACAAACCAACAAACCAACAAGCCAACAAACCAACAAACCAACAAACCAACAAACCAACAAACCAACAAGCCAACAAACCAACAAACCAACAAGCCAACAAACCAACAAACCAACAAACCAACAAACCAACAAGCCAACAAGCCAACAAACCAACAAACCAACAAGCCAACAAGCCAACAAACCAACAAACCAACAAGCCAACAAACAAACAAGCCAACAAACCAACAAATTAACATTCCAACAAACCAACAAACTAAGTAACCAACAAGCCAAAAAACCAAGAAACCAACAAGCCAACAAACCAACAAACCAACACACCAACAAGCCAACAAACCAACAAACCAACAAACCAAGTAACCAACAAGCCAACAAATTAACAAGCCAACAAACCCAACAAGCCAACAAGCCAACAAACCAACAAACCAACAAACCAACAATGCAACAAACCAAAAACCAACAAACCAAAAAACCAACAAACCAACAAACCATCAAACGAACAAAGCAACAAGCCAACAAGCCAACAAACTAACAAACCAACAAGCCAACAAGCCAACAAACCAACAAACCAACAAGCCAACAAGCCAACAATTCAACAAACCAACAAACCAACAAGCCAACAAACCAAAAAGCCAACAAACCAACAAACCAATAAACAAAGTAACCAAAAAGCCAACAAACTAACATACCAACAAGCCAACAAACCAACAAACCAACAAGCCAACAAGCCAACAAACCAACAAACCAACAAACCAACAAACCAACAAGCCAACAAACCAACAAAACAACAAACCAACAAAGCAACAAGCCAACAAGCCAACAAATCAATAAGCCAACAAGCCAACAAACCAACAAACCAACAAACCAACAAACCAACAAACTAAGTAACCAACAAGCCAACAAACCAACAAACCAACTAGCCAACAAACCAACAAACCAACAAACCGACAAGCCAACAAACTAACAAACCAACAAACCAACAAACCAACAAGTCAACAAACCAACAAACAAATAAACCAACAAACCAAAAAACCAACAAACCAACAAACCAAAAAGCCAACAAACCAACAAACCAAGTAACCAACAATCCAACAAACCAACAAACCAACAAGCCAACAAGCCAACAAACCAACAAACCAACAAGCCAACAAACCAACAAACCAACAAACTAACAAACCAACAAACCAACAAACCAACAAACCAGCAAGCCAACAAACCAACAAACAAATAAACCAACAAACCAACAAGCCAACAAACCAAAAAACCAACAAAGCAACAAGCCAACAAGCCAACAAACCAACAAACCAACAAGCCAACAAACCAACAAACCAATAAGCCAACAAGCCAACAAACCAACAAACCAACAAACCAAGTAACCAAAAAGCCAACAAACTAACAAACCAACAAGCCAACAAGCCAACAAACCAACAAACCAACACGCCAACAAGCCAACAAACCTACAAACCAACAAACCAACAAACTAAGTAACCAACAAGCCAACAAGCCAACAAACCAACAAACTAACAAGCCAACAAGCCAACAAACCAACAAACCAACAAGCCAACAAACGAACAAACCAACAAATCAACAAACCAACAAGCCAACAAGCCAACAAACCAACAAACCAACAAGCCAACAAGCCAACAAACCAACAAACCAAAAACCAACAAACCAACAAACCAACAAGCCAACAAACCAACAAACCAACAAACCAACAAACCAAAAAACCTACAAACCAACCCACCAACAAACCAACAAACCAACAAACCAACAAGCCAACAAGCCAACAAACCCACAAACCAAAAAACCAACAAACCAACAAGCCAACAAGCCAACAAACCAACAAACCAAAAACCAACAAACCAACAAACCAACAAACCAACAAGCCAACAAACCAACAAACCAACAAACCAACAAACCAAAAAACCTACAAACCAACCCACCAACAAACCAACAAACCAACAAACCAACAAGCCAACAAGCCAACAAACCAACAAACCAACAAACCAACAAGCCAACAAACCAACAAAACAACAAACCAACAAAGCAACAAGCCAACAAGCCAACAAATCAACAAGCCAACAAGCCAACAAACCAACAAACCAACAAACCAACAAACCAACAAACTAAGTAACCAACAAGCCAACAAACCAACAAACCAACTAGCCAACAAACCAACAAACCAACAAACCAACAAGCCAACAAACCAACAAACCAACAAACCAACAAACCAACAAACCAACAAGCCAACAAACCAACAAACCAACAAGCCAACAAACCAACAAACCAACAAACTAACAAACCAACAAGCCAACAAGCCAACAAACCAACAAACCAACAAACCAACAAACCAACAAGCCAACAAGCCAACAAACCAACAAACCAACAAGCCAACAAACAAACAAGCCAACAAACCAACAAACCAACATTCCAACAAACCAACAAACTAAGTAACCAACAAGCCAAAAAACCAACAAACCAACAAACCAACAAACCAACAAACCAACAAACCAACAAACCAACAAGCCAACAAACCAACAAACCAACAAGCCAACAAACCAACAAACCAACAAACCAACAAGCCAACAAGCCAACAAACCAACAAGCCACCAAACCAACAAACCAACAAGCCAACAAGCCAACAAGCCAACAAACCAACAAACCAACAAGCCAACAAACCAACAAACCAACAAACCAACATGCCAACAAACCAACAAACTAAGTAGCCAACAAGCCAACAAACCAACAAACCAACAAGCCAACAAGCCAACAAACCAACAAACCAACAAACCAACAAACCAACAAACGAAAAAGCCAACAAACCAACAAACCAAGTAACCAACAATCCAACAAACCAACAAACCAACAAGCCAACAAGCCAACAAACCAACAAACCAACAAGCCAACAAACCAACAAACCAACAAACTAACAAACCAACAAACCAACAAACCAGCAAGCCAACAAACCAACAAACAAATAAACCAACAAACCAACAAGCCAACAAACCAACAAACCAACAAACCAAAAACCAACAAACCAACAAACCAACAAGCCAACAAACCAACAAACCAACAAGCCAACAAGCCAACAAACCAACAAACCAACAAACCAACAAACCAACAAACCAACAAACCAACAAACCAAGTAACCAAAAAGCCAACAAACTAACAAACCAACAACCCAACAAGCCAACAAACCAACAAACCAACACGCCAACAAGCCAACAAACCTACAAACCAACAAACCAACAAACTAAGTAACCAACAAGCCAACAAGCCAACAAACCAACAAACTAACAAGCCAACAAGCCAACAAACCAACAAACCAACAAACCAACAAGCCAACAAACCAACAAACCAACAAACCAAAAACCAACAAACCAACAAACCAACAAGCCAACAAACCAACAAACCAACAAACCAACAAACCAAAAAACCTACAAACCAACCCACCAACAAACCAACAAACCAACAAACCAACAAGCCAACAAGCCAACAAACCCACAAACCAAAAAACCAACAAACCAACAAGCCAACAAACCAACAAACCAACAAACCAAAAACCAACAAACCAACAAACCAACAAGCCAACAAACCAACAAACCAACAAACCAACAAACCAAAAAACCTACAAACCAACCCACCAACAAACCAACAAACCAACAAACCAACAAGCCAACAAGCCAACAAACCAACAAACCAACAAACCAACAAGCCAACAAACCAACAAACCAACAAACCAACAAACCAACAAACTAAGTAACCAACAAGCCAACAAACCAACAAACCAACTAGCCAACAAACCAACAAACCAACAAACCAACAAGCCAACAAACCAACAAACCAACAAACCAACAAACCAACAAACCAACAAGCCAACAAACCAACAAACCAACAAGCCAACAAACCAACAAACCAACAAACCAACAAACCAACAAGCCAACAAGCCAACAAACCAACAAACCAACAAGCCAACAAGCCAACAAACCAACAAACCAACAAGCCAACAAACAAACAAGCCAACAAACCAACAAATTAACATTCCAACAAACCAACAAACTAAGTAACCAACAAGCCAAAAAACCAACAAACCAACAAACCAACAAACCAACAAACCAACAAACCAACAAACCAACAAGCCAACAAACCAACAAACCAACAAGCCAACAAACCAACAAACCAACAAACCAACAAGCCAACAAGCCAACAAACCAACAAGCCACCAAACCAACAAACAAACAAGCCAACAAGCCAACAAGCCAACAAACCAACAAACCAACAAGCCAACAAATTAACAAACCAACAAACCAACATGCCAACAAACCAACAAACTAAGTAGCCAACAAGCCAACAAACCAACAAACCAACAAGCCAACAAGCCAACAAGCCAACAAACCAACAAACCAACAAACCAACAAACCAACAAGCCAACAAACCAACAAGCCAACAAACCAACAAACCAACAAGCCAACAAGCCAACAAACCAACAAACCAACAAACCAACAAACCAACAAACCAACAAGCCAACAAACCAATAAACCAACAAGCCAACAAGCCAACAAACCAACAAACCAACAAACCAACAAACCAACAAGCCAACAAGCCAACAAACCAACAAACCAACAAGCCAACAAACCAACAAACCAACAAGCCAACAAGCCCACAAACCAACAAACCAACAAGCCAACAAGCCAACAAACCAACAAACCAACAAGCCAACAAACCAACAAACAAATAAACCAACAAACCAACAAACCAACAAGCCAACAAGCCAACAAACCAACAAACCAACAAACCAACAAGCCAACAAACCAACAAACCAACAAACCAACAAACCAACAAACCAACAAACCAACAAGCCAACAAACCAACAAGCCAACAAGCCAACAAACAAACAAACCAACAAACCAACAAGCCAACAAACCAACAAACCAACAAACCAACAAGCCAACAAGCCAACAAACCAACAAACCAACAAACCAACAAACCAACATGCCAACAAACCAACAAACTAAGTAACCAACAAGCCAACAAACCAACAAACCAACAAACCAACAAGCCAATAAACCAACAAACCAACAAGCCAACAAAGCAACAAACCAACAAACCAACAAACCAACAAACCAACAAGCCAACAAGCCAAAAAGCCAACAAGCCAACAAACCAACAAACCAACAAACCCAAAAACCATCAAACCATCAAGCCAACAAGCCAACAAACCAACACCCTAACAAACCAACAAACGAACTAACCAACAAACCAACAAGCCAACAAACAAACAAACCAACAAACCAACAAACCGACAAACCAACAAGCCAACAAGCCAACAAACCAACAAACCAACAAACCAACAAGCCAACAAACCAACAAACCAACACACCAACAAGCCAACAAACCAACAAACCAACAAACCAAGTAACCAACAAGCCAACAAATTAATAAGCCAACAAACCCAACAAGCCAACAAGCCAACAAACCAACAAACCAACAAACCAACAATGCAACAAACCAAAAACCAACAAACCAAAAAACCAACAAACCAACAAACCATCAAACGAACAAAGCAACAAGCCAACAAGCCAACAAACTAACAAACCAACAAGCCAACAAGCCAACAAACCAACAAACCAACAAGCCAACAAGCCAACAATTCAACAAACCAACAAACCAACAAGCCAACAAACCAACAAACCAATAAACAAAGTAACCAAAAAGCCAACAAACTAACATACCAACAAGCCAACAAACCAACAAACCAACAAGCCAACAAGCCAACAAACCAACAAACCAACAAACCAACAAACCAACAAGCCAACAAACCAACAAAACAACAAACCAACAAAGCAACAAGCCAACAAGCCAACAAATCAACAAGCCAACAAGCCAACAAACCAACAAACCAACAAACCAACAAACCAACAAACCAACAAACTAAGTAACCAACAAGCCAACAAACCAACAAACCAACTAGCCAACAAACCAACAAACCAACAAACCGACAAGCCAACAAACCAACAAACCAACAAACCAACAAACCAACAAGCCAACAAACCAACAAACCAACAAGCCAACAAACCAACAAACCAACAAACCAACAAATCAACAAGCCAACAAGCCAACAAACCAACAAACCAACAAGCCAACAAGCCAACAAACCAACAAACCAACAAGCCAACAAACAAACAAGCCAACAAACCAACAAATTAACATTCCAACAAACCAACAAACTAAGTAACCAACAAGCCAAAAAACCAACAAACCAACAAACCAACAAACCAACAAACCAACAAACCAACAAACCAACAAACCAACAAGCCAACAAACCAACAAACCAACAAGCCAACAAACCAACAAACCAACAAACCAACAAGCCAACAAGCCAACAAACCAACAAGCCACCAAACCAACAAACCAACAAGCCAACAAGCCAACAAGCCAACAAACCAACAAACCAACAAGCCAACAAACCAACAAACCAACAAACCAACATGCCAACAAACCAACAAACTAAGTAGCCAACAAGCCAACAAACCAACAAACCAACAAGCCAACAAGACAAAAAACCAACAAACCAACAAACCAACAAACCAACAAACCAACAAGCCAACAAGCCAACAAACCAACAAACCAACAAACCAACAAACCAACAAACCAACAAGCCAACAAACCAATAAACCAACAAGCCAACAAGCCAACAAACCAACAAACCAACAAACCAACAAGCCAACAAGCCAACAAACCAACAAACCAACAAGCCAACAAACCAACAAACCAACAAGCCAACAAGCCCACAAACCAACAAACCAACAAGCCAACAAGCCAACAAACCCACAAACCAACAAGCCAACAAACCAACAAACAAATAAACCAACAAACCAACAAACCAACAAGCCAACAAGCCAACAAACCAACAAACCAACAAACCAACAAGCCAACAAACCAACAAACCAACAAACCAACAAACCAACAAACCAACAAACCAACAAGCCAACAAACCAACAAGCCAACAAGCCAACAAACCAACAAACCAACAAACCAACAAGCCAACAAACCAACAAACCAACAAACCAACAAGCCAACAAGCCAACAAACCAACAAACCAACAAGCCAACAAACCAACAAACCAACAAACCAACATGCCAACAAACCAACAAACTAAGTAACCAACAAGCCAACAAACCAACAAACCAACAAACCAACAAGCCAACAAACCTACAAACCAACAAGCCAACAAAGCAACAAACCAACAAACCAACAAACCAACAAACCAACAAGCCAACAAGCCAAAAAGCCAACAAGCCAACAAACCAACAAACCAACAAACCCAAAAACCAACAAACCAACAAGCCAACAAGCCAACAAACCAACAACCTAACAAACCAACAAACGAACTAACCAACAAACCAACAAGCCAACAAACCAACAAACCAACAAACCAACAAACCGACAAACCAACAAGCCAACAAGCCAACAAACCAACAAACCAACAAGCCAACAAACCAACAAACCAACACACCAACAAGCCAACAAACCAACAAACCAACAAACCAAGTAACCAATAAGCCAACAAATTAACAAGCCAACAAACCCAACAAGCCAACAAGCCAACAAACCAACAAACCAACAAACCAACAAAGCAACAAACCAAAAACCAACAAACCAAAAAACCAACAAACCAACAAACCATCAAACGAACAAAGCAACAAGCCAACAAGCCACAAACCAACAAACCAACAAGCCAACAAGCCAACAAACCAACAAACCAACAAGCCAACAAGCCAACAATTCAACAAACCAACAAACCAACAAGCCAACAAACCAACAAGCCAACAATCCAACAAACCAATAAACAAAGTAACCAAAAAGCCAACAAACTAACATACCAACAAGCCAACAAACCAACAAACCAACAAGCCAACAAGCCAACAAACCAACAAGCCAACAAACCAACAAGCCAACAAACCAACAAACCAACAAACCAACAAACCAACAAACCAAGTAATCAACAAACCAACAAACTATCAAACGAACAAAGCAACAAACCAACAAGCCAACAAACCAACAAGCCAAAAAACCAACAAACCAACAAACCAACATGGCAACAAACCAACAAACTAAGTAACCAACAGGCCAACAAACCAACAAACCAACAAACCAACATGCCAACAAACCAACAAACTAAGTAACCAACAAGCCAACAACCCAACAAACCAACAAGCCAACAAGCCAACAAGCCAATAAACCAACAAACCAACAAACCAACAAGCCAACAAACCAATAAGCCAACAACCCAACAAACCAACAAGCCAACAAGCCAACAAACCAACAAACCAACAAACCAAGAAGCCAACAAACCAACAAACCAACAAACCAAAAAACCTACAAATTAACAAGCCAACAAGCCAACAAACCAACAAACCAACAAAGCAACAAGCCAACAAACCAACAAGCCAACAAACCAACAAACCAACAAACCAAGTAACCAAAAAGCCAACAAACTAACAAACCAACAAGCCAACAAGCCAACAAACCAACAAACCAACAAAGCAACAAACCAACAAACCAAAAAACCAACAAACCAAGAAGCCAACAAACCAACAAACCAACAAACCAACAAACCAACAAGCCAGCAAACCAACAAACAAATAAACCAACAAAACAAAAAACCAACAAACCAACAAACCAACAAACCAACAAACAAACAAACCAACAAACCAACAAGCCAACAAGCCAACAAACCAACAAGCCAACAAACCAACAAACCAACAAACAAATAAACCAACAAACCAACAAACCAACAAACCAACAAACCAACAAACAAATAAACCAACAAACCAACAAACCAACAAGCCAACAAACCAACAAACCAACAAACCAACAAGCCAACAAACCAACAAACCAACAAACCAACAAACCAACAAGCCAGCAAACCAACAAACAAATAAACCAACAAAACAAAAAACCAACAAACCAACAAACCAACAAACCAACAAACAAACAAACCAACAAACCAACAAGCCAACAAGCCAACAAACCAACAAGCCAACAAACCAACAAACCAATAAACAAATAAACCAACAAACCAACAAACCAACAAACCAACAAGCCAACAAACCAACAAACCAATAAACAAATAAACCAACAAACCAACAAACCAACAAACCAACAAGCCAACAAACCAACAAACCAACAAACCAACAAGCCAACAAACCAACAAACCAACAAACCAACAAACCAACAAGCCAGCAAACCAACAAACAAATAAACCAACAAAGCAAAAAACCAACAAACCAACAAACCAACAAACCAACAAACAAACAAACCAACAAACCAACAAGCCAACAAGCCAACAAACCAACAAGCCAACAAACCAACAAACCAACAAACAAATAAACCAACAAACCAACAAACCAACAAACCAACAAACCAACAAACAAATAAACCAACAAACCAACAAACCAACAAGCCAACAAACCAACAAACCAACAAACCAACAAGCCAACAAACCAACAAACCAACAAACCAACAAACCAACAAGCCAGCAAACCAACAAACAAATAAACCAACAAAACAAAAAACCAACAAACCAACAAACCAACAAACCAACAAACAAACAAACCAACAAACCAACAAGCCAACAAGCCAACAAACCAACAAGCCAACAAACCAACAAACCAACAAACAAATAAACCAACAAACCAACAAACCAACAAACCAAGTAATCAACAAACCAACAAACTATCAAACGAACAAAGCAACAAACCAACAAGCCAACAAACAAACAAGCCAAAAAACCAACAAACCAACAAACCAACATGGCAACAAACCAACAAACTAAGTAACCAACAGGCCAACAAACCAACAAACCAACAAACCAACATGCCAACAAACCAACAAACTAAGTAACCAACAAGCCAACAACCCAACAAACCAACAAGCCAACAAGCCAACAAGCCAATAAACCAACAAACCAACAAACCAACAAGCCAACAAACCAATAAGCCAACAACCCAACAAACCAACAAGCCAACAAGCCAACAAACCAACAAACCAACAAACCAAGAAGCCAACAAACCAACAAACCAACAAACCAAAAAACCTACAAATTAACAAGCCAACAAGCCAACAAACCAACAAACCAACAAAGCAACAAGCCAACAAACCAACAAGCCAACAAACCAACAAACCAACAAACCAAGTAACCAAAAAGCCAACAAACTAACAAACCAACAAGCCAACAAGCCAACAAACCAACAAAGCAACAAACCAACAAACCAAAAAACCAACAAACCAACAAGCCAACAAACCAACAAACTAAGTAATCAACAAGCCAACAAACCAACAAACCAACAAGCCAACAAACCAACAAGCCAACAAACCAACAAACCAATAAACAAATAAACCAACAAACCAACAAACCAACAAACCAACAAGCCAACAAACCAACAAACCAACAAACCAACAAGCCAACAAACCTACAAACCAACAAACCAACAAACCAACAAGCCAGCAAACCAACAAACAAATAAACCAACAAAACAAAAAACCAACAAACCAACAAACCAACAAACCAACAAACAAACAAACCAACAAACCAACAAGCCAACAAGCCAACAAACCAACAAGCCAACAAACCAACAAACCAACAAACAAATAAACCAACAAACCAACAAACCAACAAACCAACAAACCAACAAACCAACAAACAAATAAACCAACAAACCAACAAACCAACAAGCCAACAAACCAACAAACGAACAAACCAACAAGCCAACAAACCAACAAACCAACAAACCAACAAACCAACAAGCCAGCAAACCAACAAACAAATAAACCAACAAAATAAAAAACCAACAAACCAACAAACCAACAAACCAACAAACAAACAAACCAACAAACCAACAAGCCAACAAGCCAACAAACCAACAAGCCAACAAACCAACAAACCAACAAACAAATAAACCAACAAACCAACAAACCAACAAAGCAACAAACCAACAAACAAATAAACCAACAAACCAACAAACCAACAAACCAACAAACCAACAAACCAACAAACCAACAAACCAATTAACCAACAAACCAATTAACCAACAAACCAACAAACCAACAAACCAACAAACTTACAAACCAACAAGTCAACAAGCCAACAAACCAACAAACCAACAAACCAACAAGCCAACAAACCCACAAGCCAACAAACCAACAAACCAACAAACCAAAAAACCAACAAACAAATAAACCAACAAACCATAAAACCAACAAACCAACAAGCCAACAAGCCAACAAGCCAACAAACCAACAAACCAACAAACCAACAAACCAACAAGCCAACAAGCCAACAAACTAACAAACCAACAAGCCAACAAACCAACAAACCAACAAACCAACAAGCCATTAAACCAACAAACCAACAACCCAACAAACCAAGTAACCAACAAGCCAACAAACCAACAAACCAACAAACCTACAAACAAATAAACCAACAAACCAACAAACCAACAAACCAACAAACCAACAAACCAACAAACCAATTAACCAACAAACCAACAAACGAACAAACCAACAAACCAACAAGCCAAAAAACCAACAAACCAACAAACCAACAAGCCAACAAACCAACAAACCAACAAACCAACAAACCAACAAACCAACAAACCAACAAACCAACAAACAAAACAAACCAACAAACCAACAAGCCAACAAGCCAACAAACCAACAAACCAACAAACCAACAAACCAACAAGCCAACAAACCAACAAACGAACAAACCAACAAGCCAAAAAGCCAACAAACCAACAAACCAACAAGCCAACAAACCAACAAACCAACAAACCAACAAAACAACATGCGAACAAACCAACAAACTAAGTAACCAACAAGCCAACAAACAAACAAACCAACAAACCAACAAGCCAACAAACCAACAAACCAACAAGCCAACAAGCCAACAAACCAACAAACCAACAAACCAACAAACCAACAAACCAACAAACCAACAAGCCAACAAGCCAACAAACCAACAAACCAACAAACCAACAAGCCAACAAACCAACAAACCAACAAACCAACAAACTAAGTAACCAACAAGCCAACAAACCAACAAACCAACAAGCCAAAAAACCAACAAACCAACAAACCAACAAACCAACAAGCCAACAAACCAACAAACCCACAAACCAACAAACCAACAAACCAACAAACCAACAAACCAACAAGCCAACAAGCCAACAAACCAACAAACCAACAAACCAAAAAACCAACAAACCAACAAGCCAACAAACCAACAAACCAACAAACCAATAAGCCAAAAAGCCAACAAACCAACAAACCAACAAGCCAACAAACCAACAAACCAACAAACCAACCTGCCAACAAACCAACAAACTAAGTAACCAACAAGCCAACAAACCAACAAACCAACAAACCTACAAGCCAACAAACCAACAAACCAACAAGCCAACAAGCCAACAAACCAACAAACCAACAAACCAACAAACCAACAACCCAACAAACCAACAAGCCAACAAACCAATAAGCCAACAAACCAACAAACCAACAAACCAAGTAACCAACAAACCAACAAACCATCAAACGAACAAAGCAATAAACCAACAAGCCAACAAGCCATCAAACCAACAAACCAAGTAACCAAAAAGCCAACAAACTAACAAACCAATAAGCCAACAAACCAACAAACTAACAAACCAACAAACGAACTAACCAACAAACCAACAAACTAAGTAACCAACAAGCCAACAAACCAACAAACCAGCAAGCCAACAAGCCAACAAACCAACAAACCAACAAGCCAACAAACCAACAAACCAACAAACTAACAAACCAACAAACCAACAAACCAACAAACCAACAAGCCAACAAACCAACAAACAAATAAACCAACAAACCAACAAACCAACAAACCAACAAACCAAAAAGCCAACAAACCAACAAACCAACAAACCAAGTAACCAACAAGCCAACAAACCAACAAACCAACAAGCCAACAAGCCAACAAACCAACAAACCACCAAGCCAACAAACCAACAAACCAACAAACTAACAAACCAACAAACCAACAAACGAACAAACCAACAAGCCAACAAACCAACAAACAAATAAACCAACAAACCAACAAACCAACATGCCAACAAACCAACAAACTAAATAACCAACAAGCCAACAAACCAACAAACCAACAAGCCAACAAACCAACAAACCAACAAACCAACAAGCCGACAAACTAACAAACAAATAAACCAACAAACCAACAAACCAACAAGCCAACAAGCCAACAAACCAACAAACCAAAAAGCCAACAAACCAACAAACCAACAAACCAACATGCCAACAAACCAACAAACTAAGTAACCAACAAGCCAACAAACCAACAAACCAACAAACCAACATGCCAACAAACCAACAAACTAAGTAACCAACAAGCCAACAAGCCAACAAACCAACAAGCCAACAAGCCAACAAACCAACAAACTAACAAACCAACAAGCCAACAAACCAACAAGCCAACAAACCAACAAACCAAGAAACCAACAAACCAACAAGCCAATAAACCAACAAACCAACAAACCAACAAGCCAACAAACCAACAAACCAACAAGCCAACAAACAAACAAACCAACAAACCAACAAACTAAGTAACCAACAAGCCAACAAACCAACAAACCAACAAGCCAACAAACCAACATACAAATAAACCAACAAACCAACAAACCAACAAACCAACAAACCAACAAGCCAACAAGCCAATAAACCAACAAACCAACAAGCCAACAAGCGAACCAACCAACAAACCAAGTAAACAAAAAGCCAACAAACTAACAAACCAACAAGCCAACAAACCAACAAGCCAACAAGCCAACAAACCAACAAACCAACAAAGCAACAAACCAACAAACCAACAAACCAACAATTCAACAAACCAACAAACTAACAAACCAACAAGCCAACAAACCAACAAACCAACAAACCAAAAAAACAACAAACCAACAAACCAACAAACCAACAAACCAACAAACCAACAAACTAAGTAACCAACAAGCCAACAAACCAACAAACCAAAAAACCAACACACCAACAAACCAACAAGCCAACAAACCAACAAACCAACAAACCAACAAACCAACAAACCAACAAACCAACAAACCAACAAGCCAATAAGCCAACAAACCAACAAACGAACAAACCCACAAACCAACAAGCCAACAAACCAACAAACCAACAAACCAACAAGCCAAAAAGCCAACAAACCTACAAACCAACAAGCCAACAAACCAAAAAACCAACAAACCAACATGCCAACAAACCAACAAACTAAGTAACCAACAAGCCAACAAACCAACAAACCAACAAACCAACAAGCCAACAAACCATCAAACCAACAAGCCAACAAGCCAACAAACCAACAAACCAACAAACCAACAAACCAACAAACCAACAACCCAACAAACCAACAAGCCAACAAACCAACAAGCCAACAAACCAACAAACCAACAAACCAAGTAACCAACAAACCAACAAACCATCAAACGAACAAAGCAACAAACCAACAAGCCAACAAGCCAACAAACCAAGTAACCAAAAAGCCAACAAACTAACAAACCAATAAGCCAACAAACCAACAAACCAACAAGCCAACAAGCCAATAAACCAACAAACCAACAAGCCAACAAGCGAACCAACCAACAAACCAAGTAAACAAAAAGCCAACAAACTAACAAACCAACAAGCCAACAAACCAACAAGCCAACAAGCCAACAAACCAACAAACCAACAAAGCAACAAACCAACAAACCAACAAACCAACAATTCAACAAACCAACAAACTAACAAACCAACAAGCCAACAAACCAACAAACCAACAAACCAAAAAAACAACAAACCAACAAACCAACAAACCAACAAACCAACAAACCAACAAACCAACAAACTAAGTAACCAACAAGCCAACAAACCAACAAACCAAAAAACCAACACACCAACAAACCAACAAGCCAACAAACCAACAAACCAACAAACCAACAAACCAACAAACCAACAAACCAACAAACCAACAAGCCAGTAAGCCAACAAACCAACAAACGAACAAACCCACAAACCAACAAGCCAACAAACCAACAAACCAACAAACCAACAAGCCAAAAAGCCAACAAACCTACAAACCAACAAGCCAACAAACCAAAAAACCAACAAACCAACATGCCAACAAACCAACAAACTAAGTAACCAACAAGCCAACAAACCAACAAACCAACAAACCAACAAGCCAACAAACCAGCAAACCAACAAGCCAACAAGCCAACAAACCAACAAACCAACAAACCAACAAACCAACAAACCAACAACCCAACAAACCAACAAGCCAACAAACCAACAAGCCAACAAACCAACAAACCAACAAACCAAGTAACCAACAAACCAACAAACCATCAAACGAACAAAGCAACAAACCAACAAGCCAACAAGCCAACAAACCAAGTAACCAAAAAGCCAACAAACTAACAAACCAATAAGCCAACAAACCAACAAACTAACAAACCAACAAACGAACTAAACAACAAACCAACAAACCAACAAACCAACAAACTAAGTAACCAACAAGCCAACAAACCAACAAACCAACAAGCCAACAAGCCAACAAGCCAACAAACCAACAAACCAACAAGCCAACAAACCAACAAACCAACAAACTAACAAACCAACAAACCAACAAACCAAAAAACCAACAAGCCAACAAACCAACAAACAAATAAACCAACAAACCAAAAAACCAACAAACCAACAAACCAAAAAGCCAACAAACCAACAAACCAACAAACCAAGTAACCAACAAGCCAACAAACCAACAAACCAACAAGCCAACAAGCCAACAAACCAACAAACCAACAAACCAACAAGCCAACAAACCAACAAACCAACAAACTAACAACCCAACAAACCAAAAAGCCAACAAACCAATAAGCCAACAAACCAACAAACCAACAAACCAAGTAACCAACAAACCAACATACCATCAAACGAACAAAGCAACAAACCAACAAGCCAACAAGCCAACAAACCAACAAACCAAGTAACCAAAAAGCCAACAAACTAACAAACCAATAAGCCAACAAGCCAACAAACCAACAAACCAAGTAACCAAAAAGCCAACAAACTAACAAACCAACAAGCCAACAAGCCAATAAACCAACAAACCAACAAGCCAACAAACCAACAAACCAACAAACTAACAAACCAACAAACCAACAAACCAACAAACCAACAAGCCAACATACCAACAAACAAATAAACCAACAAACCGACAAACCTAAAAACCAACAAACCGACAAACCAACAAACCAACAAACCAACAAACCAACAAGCCAACAAGCCAAAAAAACCAACAAACCAACAAACCAACAAGCCAACAAACCAACAACCCAACAAACCAACAAAGCAACAAGCCAACAAGCCAACAAACCAACAAGCCAACAAGCCAACAAACCAACAAACCAACAAACCAACAAACTAAGTAACCAACAAGCCAACAAACCAACAAACCAACAAGCCAAAAAACCAACAAACCAACAAACCAACAAACCAACAAGCCAACAAACCAACAAACCCACAAACCAACAAACCAACAAACCAGCAAACCAACAAACCAACAAGCCAACAAGCCAACAAACCAACAAACCAACAAACCAAAAAACCAACAAACCAACAAGCCAACCAACCAACAAACCAACAAACCAATAAGCCAAAAAGCCAACAAACCAACAAACCAACAAGCCAACAAACCAACAAACCAACAAACCAA
Source organism: Atherix ibis (assembly GCA_958298945.1). Lineage (NCBI taxonomy): Eukaryota > Metazoa > Arthropoda > Insecta > Diptera > Athericidae > Atherix > Atherix ibis. The sequence continues at coordinate 93,850,374 of OY282608.1, forward strand.
CCTGCCAACAAACCAACAAACTAAGTAACCAACAAGCCAACAAACCAACAAACCAACAAACCTACAAGCCAACAAACCAACAAACCAACAAGCCAACAAGCCAACAAACCAACAAACCAACAAACCAACAAACCAACAACCCAACAAACCAACAAGCCAACAAACCAATAAGCCAACAAACCAACAAACCAACAAACCAAGTAACCAACAAACCAACAAACCATCAAACGAACAAAGCAATAAACCAACAAGCCAACAAGCCATCAAACCAACAAACCAAGTAACCAAAAAGCCAACAAACTAACAAACCAATAAGCCAACAAACCAACAAACTAACAAACCAACAAACGAACTAACCAACAAACCAACAAACTAAGTAACCAACAAGCCAACAAACCAACAAACTAGCAAGCCAACAAGCCAACAAACCAACAAACCAACAAGCCAACAAACCAACAAACCAACAAACTAACAAACCAACAAACCAACAAACCAACAAACCAACAAGCCAACAAACCAACAAACAAATAAACCAACAAACCAACAAACCAACAAACCAACAAACCAAAAAGCCAACAAACCAACAAACCAACAAACCAAGTAACCAACAAGCCAACAAACCAACAAACCAACAAGCAAACAAGCCAACAAACCAACAAACCAACAAGCCAACAAACCAACAAACCAACAAACTAACAAACCAACAAACCAACAAACGAACAAACCAACAAGCCAACAAACCAACAAACAAATAAACCAACAAACCAACAAACCAACAAACCAACATGCCAACAAACCAACAAACTAAATAACCAACAAGCCAACAAACCAACAAACCAACAAGCCAACAAACCAACAAACCAACAAACCAACAAGCCGACAAACTAACAAACAAATAAACCAACAAACCAACAAACCAACAAGCCAACAAGCCAACAAACCAACAAACCAAAAAGCCAACAAACCAACAAACCAACAAACCAACATGCCAACAAACCAACAAACTAAGTAACCAACAAGCCAACAAACCAACAAACCAACAAACCAACATGCCAACAAACCAACAAACTAAGTAACCAACAAGCCAACAAGCCAACAAACCAACAAGCCAACAAGCCAACAAACCAACAAACTAACAAACCAACAAGCCAACAAACCAACAAGCCAACAAACCAACAAACCAAGAAACCAACAAACCAACAAGCCAATAAACCAACAAACCAACAAACCAACAAGCCAACAAACCAACAAACCAACAAGCCAACAAACAAACAAACCAACAAACCAACAAACTAAGTAACCAACAAGCCAACAAACCAACAAACCAACAAGCCAACAAACCAACATACAAATAAACCAACAAACCAACAAACCAACAAACCAACAAACCAACAAGCCAACAAGCCAATAAACCAACAAACCAACAAGCCAACAAGCCAACCAACCAACATACCAAGTAAACAAAAAGCCAACAAACTAACAAACCAACAAGCCAACAAACCAACAAGCCAACAAGCCAACAAACCAACAAACCAACAAAGCAACAAACCAACAAACCAACAAACCAACAAACCAACAAACCAACAAGCCAACAAACCAACAAACCCACAAACCAACAAACCAACAAACCAGCAAACCAACAAACCAACAAGCCAACAAGCCAACAAACCAACAAACCAACAAACCAAAAAACCAACAAACCAACAAGCCAACCAACCAACAAACCAACAAACCAATAAGCCAAAAAGCCAACAAACCAACAAACCAACAAGCCAACAAACCAACAAACCAACAAACCAACCTGCCAACAAACCAACAAACTAAGTAACCAACAAGCCAACAAACCAACAAACCAACAAAACTACAAGCCAACAAACCAACAAACCAACAAGCCAACAAGCCAACAAACCAACAAACCAACAAACCAACAAACCAACAACCCAACAAACCAACAAGCCAACAAACCAATAAGCCAACAAACCAACAAACCAACAAACCAAGTAACCAACAAACCAACAAACCATCAAACGAACAAAGCAATAAACCAACAAGCCAACAAGCCATCAAACCAACAAACCAAGTAACCAAAAAGCCAACAAACTAACAAACCAATAAGCCAACAAACCAACAAACTAACAAACCAACAAACGAACTAACCAACAAACCAACAAACTAAGTAACCAACAAGCCAACAAACCAACAAACTAGCAAGCCAACAAGCCAACAAACCAACAAACCAACAAGCCAACAAACCAACAAACCAACAAACTAACAAACCAACAAACCAACAAACCAACAAACCAACAAGCCAACAAACCAACAAACAAATAAACCAACAAACCAACAAACCAACAAACCAACAAACCAAAAAGCCAACAAACCAACAAACCAACAAACCAAGTAACCAACAAGCCAACAAACCAACAAACCAACAAGCCAACAAGCCAACAAACCAACAAACCAACAAGCCAACAAACCAACAAACCAACAAACTAACAAACCAACAAACCAACAAACGAACAAACCAACAAGCCAACAAACCAACAAACAAATAAACCAACAAACCAACAAACCAACAAACCAACATGCCAACAAACCAACAAACTAAATAACCAACAAGCCAACAAACCAACAAACCAACAAGCCAACAAACCAACAAACCAACAAACCAACAAACCAACAAGCCGACAAACTAACAAACAAATAAACCAACAAACCAACAAACCAACAAGCCAACAAGCCAACAAACCAACAAACCAAAAAGCCAACAAACCAACAAACCAACAAACCAACATGCCAACAAACCAACAAACTAAGTAACCAACAAGCCAACAAACCAACAAACCAACAAACCAACATGCCAACAAACCAACAAACTAAGTAACCAACAAGCCAACAAGCCAACAAACCAACAAGCCAACAAGCCAACAAACCAACAAACTAACAAACCAACAAGCCAACAAACCAACAAGCCAACAAACCAACAAACCAAGAAACCAACAAACCAACAAGCCAATAAACCAACAAACCAACAAACCAACAAGCCAACAAACCAACAAACCAACAAGCCAACAAACAAACAAACCAACAAACCAACAAACTAAGTAACCAACAAGCCAACAAACCAACAAACCAACAAGCCAACAAACCAACATACAAATAAACCAACAAACCAACAAACCAACAAACCAACAAACCAACAAGCCAACAAGCCAATAAACCAACAAACCAACAAGCCAACAAGCCAACCAACCAACAAACCAAGTAAACAAAAAGCCAACAAACTAACAAACCAACAAGCCAACAAACCAACAAGCCAACAAGCCAACAAACCAACAAACCAACAAAGCAACAAACCAACAAACCAACAAACCAACAATTCAACAAACAAACAAACTAACAAACGACAAGCCAACAAACCAACAAACCAACAAACCAAAAAAACAACAAACCAACAAACCAACAAACCAACAAACCAACAAACCAACAAACCAACAAACCAACAAACCAACAAACTAAGTAACCAACAAGCCAACAAACCAACAAACCAACAAACCAAAAAACCAACACACCAACAAACCAACAAGCCAACAAACCAACAAACCAACAAACCAACAAACCAACAAACCAACAAACCAACAAACCAACAAGCCAATAATCCAACAAACCAACAAACGAACAAACCCACAAACCAACAAGCCAACAAACCAACAAACCAACAAACCAACAAGCCAAAAAGCCAACAAACCTACAAACCAACAAGCCAACAAACCAAAAAACCAACAAACCAACATGCCAACAAACCAACAAACTAAGTAACCAACAAGCCAACAAACCAACAAACCAACAAACCAACAAGCCAACAAACCATCAAACCAACAAGCCAACAAGCCAACAAACCAACAAACCAACAAACCAACAAACCAACAAACCAACAACCCAACAAACCAACAAGCCAACAAACCAACAAGCCAACAAACCAACAAACCAACAAACCAAGTAACCAACAAACCAACAAACCATCAAACGAACAAAGCAACAAACCAACAAGCCAACAAGCCAACAAACCAAGTAACCAAAAAGCCAACAAACTAACAAACCAATAAGCCAACAAACCAACAAACTAACAAACCAACAAACGAACTAAACAACAAACCAACAAACCAACAAACCAACAAACCAACAAACTAAGTAACCAACAAGCCAACAAACCAACAAACCAACAAGCCAACAAGCCAACAAGCCAACAAACCAACAAACCAACAAGCCAACAAACCAACAAACCAACAAACTAAGAAACCAACAAACCAACAAACCAAAAAACCAACAAGCCAACAAACCAACAAACAAATAAACCAACAAACCAAAAAACCAACAAACCAACAAACCAAAAAGCCAACAAACCAACAAACCAACAAACCAAGTAACCAACAAGCCAACAAACCAACAAACCAACAAGCCAACAAGCCAACAAACCAACAAACCAACAAACCAACAAGCCAACAAGCCAACAAACCAACAAACCAACAAACTAACAACCCAACAAACCAAAAAGCCAACAAACCAATAAGCCAACAAACCAACAAACCAACAAACCAAGTAACCAACAAACCAACAAACCATCAAACGAACAAAGCAACAAACCAACAAGCCAACAAGCCAACAAACCAACAAACCAAGTAACCAAAAAGCCAACAATCTAACAAACCAATAAGCCAACAAGCCAACAAACCAACAAACCAAGTAACCAAAAAGCCAACAAACTAACAAACCAACAAGCCAACAAGCCAACAAACCAACAAACCAACAAGCCAACAAACCAACAAACCAACAAACTAACAAACCAACAAACCAACAAACCAACAAACCAACAAGCCAACATACCAACAAACAAATAAACCAACAAACCAACAAACCAACAAACCAACAAACCAAAAAGCCAACAAACCATCAAACCAACAAACCAAGTAACCAACAAGCCAACAAACCAACAAACCAACAAGCCAACAAGCCAACAAACCAACAAACCAACAAGCCAACAAACCAACAAACCAACAAACTAACAAACCAACAAACCAACAAACGAGCAAACCAACAAGCCAACAAACTAACAAACAAATAAACCAACAAACCAACAAACCAACAAACCAACATGCCAACAAACCAACAAACTAAATAACCAACAAGCCAACAAACCAACAAACCAACAAGCCAACAAACCAACAAACCAACAAACCAACAAGCCAACAAACCAACAAACAAATAAACCAACAAACCAACAAACCAACAAGCCAACAAGCCAACAAGCCAACAAACCAACAAACCAAAAAGCCAACAAACCAACAAACCAACAAACCAACATGCCAACAAACCAACAAACTAAGTAACCAACAAGCCAACAAACCAACAAACCAACAAGCCAACAAGCCAACAAACCAACAAACTAACAAACCAACAAGCCAACAAACCAACAAGCCAACAAACCAACAAACCAAGAAACCAACAAACCAACAAGCCAACAAACCAACAAACCAACAAACCCACAAGCCAACAAACCAACAAACCAACAAGCCAACAAACAAACAAACCAACAAACTAAGTAACCAACAAGCCAACAAACCAACAAACCAACAAGCCAACAAACCAACAAACAAATAAACCAACAAACCAACAAACCAACAAACCAACAAACCAACAAGCCAACAAGCCAAAAAAACAACAAACCAACAAGCCAACAAGCCAACCAACCAACAAACCAAGTAAACAAAAAGCCAACAAACTAACAAACCAACAAGCCAACAAACCAACAAGCCAACAAGCCAACAAACCAACAAACCAACAAAGCAACAAACCAACAAACCAACAAACCAACAAACCAACAAACCAACAAACCAACAAACTAACAAACCAACAAGCCAACAAACCAACAAACCAACAAACCAAAAAAACAACAAACCAACACACCAACAAACCAACAAACCAACAAACCAACAAACCAACAAACTAACAAACCAACGAACTAAGTAACCAACAAGCCAACAAACCAACAAACCAACAAGCCAAAAAACCAACAAACCAACAAACCAACAAGCCAACAAACCAACAAACCAACAAACCAACAAACCAACAAACCAACAAACCAACAAACCAACAAGCCAATAAGCCAACAAACCAACAAACCAACAAACCAACAAACCAACAAGCCAACAAACCAACAAACCAACAAACCAACAAGCCAAAAAGCCAACAAACCTACAAACCAACAGGCCAACAAACCAACATACCAACAAACCAACATGCCAACAAACCAACAAACTAAGTAACCAACAAGCCAACAAACCAACAAACCAACAAACCAACAAGCCAACAAACCATCAAACCAACAAGCCAACAAGCCAACAAACCAACAAACCAACAAACCAACAAACCAACAACCCAACAAACCAACAAGCCAAGAAACCAACAAGCCAACAAACCAACAAACCAACAAACCAACAAACCAAGTAACCAACAAACCAACAAACCATCAAACGAACAAAGCAACAAACCAACAAGCCAACAAGCCAACAAACCAACAAACCAAGTAACCAAAAAGCCAACAAACTAACAAACCAATAAGCCAACAAACCAACAAACTAACAAACCAACAAACGAACTAACCAACAAACCAACAAACCAACAAACTAAGTAGCCAACAAGCCAACAAACCAACAAACCAACAAGCCAACAAGCCAACAAACCAACAAACCAACAAGCCAACAAACCAACAAACCAACAAACTAACAAACCAACAAACCAACAAACCAAAAAACCAACAGGCCAACAAACCAACAAACAAATAAACCAACAAACCAAAAAACCAACAAACCAACAAACCAAAAAGCCAACAAACCAACAAACCAACAAACCAACAAACCAAGTAACCAACAAGCCAACAAACCAACAAACTAACAAGCCAACAAGCCAACAAACCACCAACCAACAAGCCAACAAACCAACAAACCAACAAACTAACAAACCAACAAACCAACAAACGAACAAACCAACAAGCCAACAAACCAACAAACAAATAAAGCAACAAACCAACAAACCAACAAACCAACAAACCCACAAGCCAACAAACCAACAAACCAACAAACCAACAAACCAAGTAACCAAAAAGCCAACAAACTAACAAACCAACAAACCAACAAACCAACAAACCAACAAGCCAACAAACCAACAAACCAACAAACCAACATGCCAACAAACCAACAAATTAAGTAACCAACAAGCCAACAAACCAACAATCCAACAAGCACACAAACCAACAAACCAACAAACCAACAAGCCAACAAACCAACAAACAAATAAACCAACAAACCAACAAACCAACAAATCAACAAGCTAACAAACCAACAAACCAAAAAGCCAACAAACCAACAAACCAACAAACCAACATGCCAACAAACCAACAAACTAAGTAACCAACAAGCCAACAAACCAACAAACCAACAAACCAACATGCCAACAAACCAACAAACTAAGTAACCAACAAGCCAACAAACCAACAAACCAACAAGCCAACAAACCAACAAACCAACAAACCAACAAGCCAACAAACCAACTAACCAACAAGCCAACAAACAAACAAACCAACAAACTAAGTAACCAACAAGCCAACAAACCAACAAACCAACAAGCCAACAAACCAACAAACAAATAAACCAACAAACCAACAAACCAACAAACCAACAAACCAACAAACCAACAAACCAACAAACCAACAAACCAACAAGCCAACAAGCCAACAAACCAACAAACCAACAAACCAACAAGCCAACAAACCAACAAGCCAACAAACCAACAAACCAACAAACCAAGTAACCAACAAACCAACAAACCATCAAACGAACAAAGCAACAAACCAACAAGCCAACAAGCCAACAAACCAACAAACCAAGTAACCAAAAAGCCAACAAACTAACAAACCAACAAGCCAACAAACCAACAAACTAACAAACCAACAAACGAACTAACCTACAAACCAACAAACCAACAAACTAAGTAACCAACAAGCCAACAAACCAAGAAACCAACAAGCCAACAAGCCAACAAACCAACAAACCAACAAGCCAATAAACCAACAAACCAACAAACTAACAAACCAACAAGCCAACAAACCAACAAACGAACAAACCAACAAGCAAACAAACCAACAAACCAACAAGCCAACAAACCGACAAACCAACAAACCAAAAAACCAACAAACCAACAAGCCAACAAACCAACAAACCAACAAACCAAAAAACCAACAAACCAACAAACCAACAAGCCAACAAGCCAACAAACCAACAAACAAATAAACCAACAAACCAACAAACCAACAAGCCAACAAGCCAACAAGCCAACAAACCAACAAACCAAAAAGCAAACAAACCAACACACCAACAAACCAACATGCCAACAAACCAACAAACTAAGTAACCAACAAGCCAACAAACCAACAAACCAACAAGCCAACAAGCCAACAAACCAACAAACTAACAAACCAACAAGCCAACAAACCAACAAGCCAACAAACCAACAAACCAAGAAACCAACAAACCAACAAGCCAACAAACCAACAAACCAACAAACCAACAAGCCAACAAACCAACAAACCAACAAGCCAACAAACAAACAAACCAACAAACTAAGTAACCAACAAGCCAACAAACCAACAAACCAACAAGCCAACAAACCAACAAACAAATAAACCAACAAACCAACAAACCAACAAACCAACAAACCAACAAGCCAACAAGCCAAAAAAACAACAAACCAACAAGCCAACAAGCCAACCAACCAACAAACCAAGTAAACAAAAAGCCAACAAACTAACAAACCAACAAGCCAACAAACCAACAAGCCAACAAGCCAACAAACCAACAAACCAACAAAGCAACAAACCAACAAACCAACAAACCAACAAACCAACAAACCAACAAACTAACAAACCAACAAGCCAACAAACCAACAAACCAACAAACCAAAAAAACAACAAACCAACAAACCAACAAACCAACAAACCAACAAACCAACAAACCAACAAACTAACAAACCAACATACTAAGAAACCAACAAGCCAACAAACCAACAAACCAACAAGCCAAAAAACCAACAAACCAACAAACCAACAAGCCAACAAACCAACAAACCAACAAACGAACAAACCAACAAACCAACAAACCAACAAACCAACAAGCCAATAAGCCAACAAACCAACAAACCAACAAACCAACAAACCAACAAGCCAACAAACCAACAAACCAACAAACCAACAAGCCAAAAAGCCAACAAACCTACAAACCAACAAGCCAACAAACCAACAAACCAACAAACCAACATGCCAACAAACCAACAAACTAAGTAACCAACAAGCCAACAAACCAACAAACCAACAAACCAACAAGCCAACAAACCATCAAACCAACAAGCCAACAAGCCAACAAACCAACAAACCAACAAACCAACAAACCAACAACCCAACAAACCAACAAGCCAAGAAACCAACAAGCCAACAAACCAACAAACCAACAAACCAAGTAACCAACAAACCAACAAACCATCAAACGAACAAAGCAACAAACCAACAAGCCAACAAGCCAACAAACCAACAAACCAAGTAACCAAAAAGCCAACAAACTAACAAACCAATAAGCCAACAAACCAACAAACTAACAAACCAACAAACGAACTAACCAACAAACCAACAAACCAACAAACCAACAAACTAAGTAGAGAACAAGCCAACAAACCAACAAACCAACAAGCCAACAAGCCAACAAACCAACAAACCAACAAGCCAACAAACCAACAAACCAACAAACTAACAAACCAACAAACCAACAAACCAAAAAACCAACAAGCCAACAAACCAACAAACAAATAAACCAACAAACCAAAAAACCAACAAACCAACAAACCAAAAAGCCAACAAACCAACAAACCAACAAACCAACAAACCAAGTAACCAACAAACCAACAAACCAACAAGCCAACAAGCCAACAAACCAACAAACCAACAAGCCAACAAACCAACAAACCAACAAACCAACAAACGAACAAACTAACAAGCCAACAAACCAACAAACAAATAAACCAACAAACCAACAAACCAACAAGCCAACAAGCCAACAAGCCAACAAACCAACAAACCAAAAAGCCAACAAACCAACAAACCAACAAACCAACATGCCAACAAACCAACAAACTAAGTAACCAACAAGCCAACAAACCAACAAACCAACAAGCCAACAAGCCAACAAACCAACAAACTAACAAACCAACAAGCCAACAAACCAACAAGCCAACAAACCAACAAACCAAGAAACCAACAAACCAACAAGCCAACAAACCAACAAACCAACAAACCCACAAGCCAACAAACCAACAAACCAACAAGCCAACAAAAAAACAAACCAACAAACTAAGTAACCAACAAGCCAACAAACCAACAAACCAACAAGCCAACAAACCAACAAACAAATAAACCAACAAACCAACAAACCAACAAACCAACAAACCAACAAGCCAACAAGCCAACCAACCAACAAACCAAGTAAACAAAAAGCCAACAAACTAACAAACCAACAAGCCAACAAACCAACAAGCCAACAAGCCAACAAACCAACAAACCAACAAAGCAACAAACCAACAAACCAACAAACCAACAAACCAACAAACCAACAAACCAACAAACTAACAAACCAACAAGCCAACAAACCAACAAACCAACAAACCAAAAAAACAACAAACCAACAAACCAACAAACCAACAAACCAACAAACCAACAAACCAACAAACTAACAAACCAACGAACTAAGTAACCAACAAGCCAACAAACCAACAAACCAACAAGCCAAAAAACCAACAAACCAACAAACCAACAAGCCAACAAACTAACAAACCAACAAACCAACAAACCAACAAACCAACAAACCAACAAACCAACAAGCCAATAAGCCAACAAACCAACAAACCAACAAACCAACAAACCAACAAGCCAACAAACCAACAAACCAACAAACCAACAAGCCAAAAAGCCAACAAACCTACAAACCAACAAGCCAACAAACCAACATACCAACAAACCAACATGCCAACAAACCAACAAACTAAGTAACCAACAAGCCAACAAACCAACAAACCAACAAACCAACAAGCCAACAAACCATCAAACCAACAAGCCAACAAGCCAACAAACCAACAAACCAACAAACCAACAAACCAACAACCCAACAAACCAACAAGCCAAGAAACCAACAAGCCAACAAACCAACAAACCAACAAACCAAGTAACCAACAAACCAACAAACCATCAAACGAACAAAGCAACAAACCAACAAGCCAACAAGCCAACAAACCAACAAACCAAGTAACCAAAAAGCCAACAAACTAACAAACCAATAAGCCAACAAACCAACAAACTAACAAACCAACAAACGAACTAACCAACAAACCAACAAACCAACAAACTAAGTAGCCAACAAGCCAACAAACCAACAAACCAACAAGCCAACAAGCCAACAAACCAACAAACCAACAAGCCAACAAACCAACAAACCAACAAACTAACAAACCAACAAACCAACAAACCAAAAAACCAACAGGCCAACAAACCAACAAACAAATAAACCAACAAACCAAAAAACCAACAAACCAACAAACCAAAAAGCCAACAAACCAACAAACCAACAAACCAACAAACCAAGTAACCAACAAGCCAACAAACCAACAAACTAACAAGCCAACAAGCCAACAAACCAACAAACCAACAAGCCAACAAACCAACAAACCAACAAACTAACAAACCAACAAACCAACAAACGAACAAACCAACAAGCCAACAAACCAACAAACAAATAAACCAACAAACCAACAAACCAACAAACCAACAAACCCACAAGCCAACAAACCAACAAACCAACAAACCAACAAACCAACAAACCAAGTAACCAAAAAGCCAACAAACTAACAAACCAACAAACCAACAAACCAACAAACCAACAAACCAACAAACCAACAAACGAACAAACCAACAAACCAACAAACCAACAAACCAACAAGCCAATAAGCCAACAAACCAACAAACCAACAAACCAACAAACCAACAAGCCAACAAACCAACAAACCAACAAACCAACAAGCCAAAAAGCCAACAAACCTACAAACCAACAAGCCAACAAACCAACAAACCAACAAACCAACATGCCAACAAACCAACAAACTAAGTAACCAACAAGCCAACAAACCAACAAACCAACAAACCAACAAGCCAACAAACCATCAAACCAACAAGCCAACAAGCCAACAAACCAACAAACCAACAAACCAACAAACCAACAACCCAACAAACCAACAAGCCAAGAAACCAACAAGCCAACAAACCAACAAACCAACAAACCAAGTAACCAACAAACCAACAAACCATCAAACGAACAAAGCAACAAACCAACAAGCCAACAAGCCAACAAACCAACAAACCAAGTAACCAAAAAGCCAACAAACTAACAAACCAATAAGCCAACAAACCAACAAACTAACAAACCAACAAACGAACTAACCAACAAACCAACAAACCAACAAACCAACAAACTAAGTAGAGAACAAGCCAACAAACCAACAAACCAACAAGCCAACAAGCCAACAAACCAACAAACCAACAAGCCAACAAACCAACAAACCAACAAACTAACAAACCAACAAACCAACAAACCAAAAAACCAACAAGCCAACAAACCAACAAACAAATAAACCAACAAACCAAAAAACCAACAAACCAACAAACCAAAAAGCCAACAAACCAACAAACCAACAAACCAACAAACCAAGTAACCAACAAACCAACAAACCAACAAGCCAACAAGCCAACAAACCAACAAACCAACAAGCCAACAAACCAACAAACCAACAAACCAACAAACGAACAAACTAACAAGCCAACAAACCAACAAACAAATAAACCAACAAACCAACAAACCAACAAGCCAACAAGCCAACAAGCCAACAAACCAACAAACCAAAAAGCCAACAAACCAACAAACCAACAAACCAACATGCCAACAAACCAACAAACTAAGTAACCAACAAGCCAACAAACCAACAAACCAACAAGCCAACAAGCCAACAAACCAACAAACTAACAAACCAACAAGCCAACAAACCAACAAGCCAACAAACCAACAAACCAAGAAACCAACAAACCAACAAGCCAACAAACCAACAAACCAACAAACCCACAAGCCAACAAACCAACAAACCAACAAGCCAACAAACAAACAAACCAACAAACTAAGTAACCAACAAGCCAACAAACCAACAAACCAACAAGCCAACAAACCAACAAACAAATAAACCAACAAACCAACAAACCAACAAACCAACAAACCAACAAGCCAACAAGCCAACCAACCAACAAACCAAGTAAACAAAAAGCCAACAAACTAACAAACCAACAAGCCAACAAACCAACAAACCAACAAGCCAACAAGCCAACAAACCAACAAACCAACAAAGCAACAAACCAACAAACCAACAAACCAACAAACCAACAAACCAACAAACCAACAAACTAACAAACCAACAAGCCAACAAACCAACAAACCAACAAACCAAAAAAACAACAAACCAACAAACCAACAAACCAACAAACCAACAAACCAACAAACCAACAAACTAACAAACCAACGAACTAAGTAACCAACAAGCCAACAAACCAACAAACCAACAAGCCAAAAAACCAACAAACCAACAAACCAACAAGCCAACAAACTAACAAACCAACAAACCAACAAACCAACAAACCAACAAACCAACAAACCAACAAGCCAATAAGCCAACAAACCAACAAACCAACAAACCAACAAACCAACAAGCCAACAAACCAACAAACCAACAAACCAACAAGCCAAAAAGCCAACAAACCTACAAACCAACAAGCCAACAAACCAACATACCAACAAACCAACATGCCAACAAACCAACAAACTAAGTAACCAACAAGCCAACAAACCAACAAACCAACAAACCAACAAGCCAACAAACCATCAAACCAACAAGCCAACAAGCCAACAAACCAACAAACCAACAAACCAACAAACCAACAACCCAACAAACCAACAAGCCAAGAAACCAACAAGCCAACAAACCAACAAACCAACAAACCAAGTAACCAACAAACCAACAAACCATCAAACGAACAAAGCAACAAACCAACAAGCCAACAAGCCAACAAACCAACAAACCAAGTAACCAAAAAGCCAACAAACTAACAAACCAATAAGCCAACAAACCAACAAACTAACAAACCAACAAACGAACTGACCAACAAACCAACAAACCAACAAACTAAGTAGCCAACAAGCCAACAAACCAACAAACCAACAAGCCAACAAGCCAACAAACCAACAAACCAACAAGCCAACAAACCAACAAACCAACAAACTAACAAACCAACAAACCAACAAACCAAAAAACCAACAGGCCAACAAACCAACAAACAAATAAACCAACAAACCAAAAAACCAACAAACCAACAAACCAAAAAGCCAACAAACCAACAAACCAACAAACCAACAAACCAAGTAACCAACAAGCCAACAAACCAACAAACTAACAAGCCAACAAGCCAACAAACCAACAAACCAACAAGCCAACAAACCAACAAACCAACAAACTAACAAACCAACAAACCAACAAACGAACAAACCAACAAGCCAACAAACCAACAAACAAATAAACCAACAAACCAACAAACCAACAAACCAACAAACCCACAAGCCAACAAACCAACAAACCAACAAACCAACAAACCAACAAACCAAGTAACCAAAAAGCCAACAAACTAACAAACCAACAAACCAACAAACCAACAAACCAACAAGCCAACAAACCAACAAACCAACAAACCAACATGCCAACAAACCAACAAATTAAGTAACCAACAAGCCAACAAACCAACAATCCAACAAGCACACAAACCAACAAACCAACAAACCAACAAGCCAACAAACCAACAAACAAATAAACCAACAAACCAACAAACCAACAAATCAACAAACCAACAAACCAACATGCCAACAAACCAACAAACTAAGTAACCAACAAGCCAACAAACCAACAAACCAACAAACCAACAAACCAACATGCCAACAAACCAACAAACTAAGTAACCAACAAGCCAACAAACCAACAAACCAACAAACCAACAAGCCAACAAGCCAACAAACCAACAAACTAACAAACCAACAAGCCAACAAACCAACAAACCAACAAGCCAACAAACCAACAAACCAACAAACCAACAAGCCAACAAACCAACTAACCAACAAGCCAACAAACAAACAAACCAACAAACTAAGTAACCAACAAGCCAACAAACCAACAAACCAACAAGCCAACAAACCAACAAACAAATAAACCAACAAACCAACAAACCAACAAACCAACAAACCAACAAACCAACAAACCAACAAACCAACAAACCAACAAGCCAACAAGCCAACAAACCAACAAACCAACAAACCAACAAGCCAACAAACCAACAAACCAACAAACCAACAAACCAAGTAACCAACAAACCAACAAACCATCAAACGAACAAAGCAACAAACCAACAAGCCAACAAGCCAACAAACCAACAAACCAAGTAACCAAAAAGCCAACAAACTAACAAACCAACAAGCCAACAAACCAACAAACTAACAAACCAACAAACGAACTAACCTACAAACCAACAAACCAACAAACTAAGTAACCAACAAGCCAACAAACCAAGAAACCAACAAGCCAACAAGCCAACAAACCAACAAACCAACAAGCCAATAAACCAACAAACCAACAAACTAACAAACCAACAAGCCAACAAACCAACAAACCAACAAACCAACAAGCAAACAAACCAACAAACCAACAAGCCAACAAACCGACAAACCAACAAACCAAAAAACCAACAAACCAACAAGCCAACAAACCAACAAACCAACAAACCAAAAAACCAACAAACCAACAAACCAACAAGCCAACAAGCCAACAAACCAACAAACAAATAAACCAACAAACCAACAAACCAACAAGCCAACAAGCCAACAAGCCAACAAACCAACAAACCAACAAACCAAAAAACCAACAAACCAACAAACCAAAAAGCCAACAAACCAACAAACCAACAAACCAACAAACCAAGTAACCAACAAGCCAACAAACCAACAAACTAACAAGCCAACAAGCCAACAAACCAACAAACCAACAAGCCAACAAACCAACAAACCAACAAACTAACAAACCAACAAACCAACAAACGAACAAACCAACAAGCCAACAAACCAACAAACAAATAAACCAACAAACCAACAAACCAACAAACCAACAAACCCACAAGCCAATAAACCAACAAACCAACAAACCAACAAACCAAGTAACCAAAAAGCCAACAAACTAACAAACCAACAAACCAACAAACCAACAAACCAACAAGCCAACAAACCAACAAACCAACAAACCAACATGCCAACAAACCAACAAATTAAGTAACCAACAAGCCAACAAACCAACAATCCAACAAGCACACAAACCAACAAACCAACAAACCAACAAGCCAACAAACCAACAAACAAATAAACCAACAAACCAACAAACCAACAAATCAACAAGCTAACAAACCAACAAACCAAAAAGCCAACAAACCAACAAACCAACAAACCAACATGCCAACAAACCAACAAACTAAGTAACCAACAAGCCAACAAACCAACAAACCAACAAACCAACATGCCAACAAACCAACAAACTAAGTAACCAACAAGCCAACAAACCAACAAACCAACAAACCAACAAGCCAACAAGCCAACAAACCAACAAACTAACAAACCAACAAGCCAACAAACCAACAAACCAACAAGCCAACAAACCAACAAACCAACAAACCAACAAGCCAACAAACCAACTAACCAACAAGCCAACAAACAAACAAACCAACAAACTAAGTAACCAACAAGCCAACAAACCAACAAACCAACAAGCCAACAAACCAACAAACAAATAAACCAACAAACCAACAAACCAACAAACCAACAAACCAACAAACCAACAAACCAACAAACCAACAAGCCAACAAGCCAACAAACCAACAAACCAACAAACCAACAAGCCAACAAACCAACAAACCAACAAACCAACAAACCAAGTAACCAACAAACCAACAAACCATCAAAC
The DNA here is from genome assembly GCA_958298945.1 of Atherix ibis. Lineage (NCBI taxonomy): Eukaryota > Metazoa > Arthropoda > Insecta > Diptera > Athericidae > Atherix > Atherix ibis. The sequence continues at coordinate 93,867,609 of OY282608.1, forward strand.
GAACAAAGCAACAAACCAACAAGCCAACAAGCCAACAAACCAACAAACCAAGTAACCAAAAAGCCAACAAACTAACAAACCAACAAGCCAACAAACCAACAAACTAACAAACCAACAAACGAACTAACCTACAAACCAACAAACCAACAAACTAAGTAACCAACAAGCCAACAAACCAAGAAACCAACAAGCCAACAAGCCAACAAACCAACAAACCAACAAGCCAATAAACCAACAAACCAACAAACTAACAAACCAACAAGCCAACAAACCAACAAACCAACAAACCAACAAGCAAACAAACCAACAAACCAACAAGCCAACAAACCGACAAACCAACAAACCAAAAAACCAACAAACCAACAAGCCAACAAACCAACAAACCAACAAACCAAAAAACCAACAAACCAACAAACCAACAAGCCAACAAGCCAACAAACCAACAAACAAATAAACCAACAAACCAACAAACCAACAAGCCAACAAGCCAACAAGCCAACAAACCAACAAACCAAAAAGCCAACAAACCAACAAACCAACAAACCAACATGCCAACAAACCAACAAACTAAGTAACCAACAAGCCAACAAACCAACAAACCAACAAGCCAACAAGCCAACAAACCAACAAACTAACAAACCAACAAGCCAACAAACCAACAAGCCAACAAACCAACAAACCAAGAAACCAACAAACCAACAAACCAACAAACCAACAAACCAACAAACCAACAAGCCAACAAACCAACAAACCAACAAGCCAACAAACAAACAAACCAACAAACTAAGTAACCAACAAGCCAACAAACCAACAAACCAACAAGCCAACAAACCAACAAACAAATAAACCAACAAACCAACAAACCAACAAACCAACAAACCAACAAGCCAACAAGCCAAAAAAACAACAAACCAACAAGCCAACAAGCCAACCAACCAACAAACCAAGTAAACAAAAAGCCAACAAACTAACAAACCAACAAGCCAACAAACCAACAAGCCAACAAGCCAACAAACCAACAAACCAACAAAGCAACAAACCATTAAACCAACAAACCAACAAACCAACAAACCAACAAACTAACAAACCAACAAGCCAACAAACCAACAAACCAACAAACCAAAAAAACAACAAACCAACAAACCAACAAACCAACAAACCAACAAACCAACAAACCAACAAACTAACAAACCAACATACTAAGTAACCAACAAGCCAACAAACCAACAAACCAACAAGCCAAAAAACCAACAAACCAACAAACCAACAAGCCAACAAACCAACAAACCAACAAACGAACAAACCAACAAACCAACAAACCAACAAACCAACAAGCCAATAAGCCAACAAACCTACAAACCAACAAGCCAACAAACCAACAAACCAACAAACCAACATGCCAACAAACCAACAAACTAAGTAACCAACAAGCCAACAAACCAACAAACCAACAAACCAACAAGCCAACAAACCATCAAACCAACAAGCCAACAAGCCAACAAACCAACAAACCAACAAACCAACAAACCAAAAACCCAACAAACCAACAAGCCAAGAAACCAACAAGCCAACAAACCAACAAACCAACAAACCAAGTAACCAACAGACCAACAAACCATCAAACGAACAAAGCAACAAACCAACAAGCCAACAAGCCAACAAACCAACAAACCAGGTAACCAAAAAGCCAACAAACTAACAAACCAATAAGCCAACAAACCAACAAACTAACAAACCAACAAACGAACTAACCAACAAACCAACAAACCAACAAACCAACAAACTAAGTAGCCAACAAGCCAACAAACCAACAAACCAACAAGCCAACAAGCCAACAAACCAACAAACCAACAAGCCAACAAACCAACAAACCAACAAACTAACAAACCAACAAACCAACAAACCAAAAAACCAACAAGCCAACAAACCAACAAACAAATAAACCAACAAACCAAAAAACCAACAAACCAACAAACCAAAAAGCCAACAAACCAACAAACCAACAAACCAACAAACCAAGTAACCAACAAACCAACAAACCAACAAACCAACAAGCCAACAAGCCAACAAACCAACAAACCAACAAGCCAACAAACCAACAAACCAACAAACTAACAAACCAACAAACCAACAAACGAACAAACCAACAAGCCAACAAACCAACAAACAAATAAACCAACAAACCAACAAACCAACAAACCAACAAACCCACAAGCCAACAAACCAACAAACCAACAAACCAACAAACCAAGTAACCAAAAAGCCAACAAACTAACAAACCAACAAACCAACAAACCAACAAACCAACAAGCTAACAAACCAACAAACCAACAAACCAACATGCCAACAAACCAACAAATTAAGTAACCAACAAGCCAACAAGCCAACAAACCAACAATCCAACAAGCACACAAACCAACAAACCAACAAACCAACAAGCCAACAAACCAACAAACAAATAAACCAACAAACCAACAAACCAACAAGCCAACAAGCTAACAAACCAGCAAACCAAAAAGCCAACAAACCAACAAACCAACAAACCAACATGCCAACAAACCAACAAACTAAGTAACCAACAAGCCAACAAACCAACAAACCAACAAACCAACATGCCAACAAACCAACAAACTAAGTAACCAACAAGCCAACAAACCAACAAACCAACAAACCAACAAGCCAACAAGCCAACAAACCAACAAACTAACAAACCAACAAGCCAACAAACCAACAAACCAACAAGCCAACAAACCAACAAACCAATAAACCAACAAGCCAACAAACCAACTAACCAACAAGCCAACAAACAAACAAACCAACAAACTAAGTAACCAACAAGCCAACAAACCAACAAACTAACAAGCCAACAAACCAACAAACAAATAAACCAACAAACCAAGAAACCAACAAACCAACAAACCAACAAACCAACAAACCAACAAACCAACAAGCCAACAAGCCAACAAACCAACAAACCAACAAACCAACAAACCAACAAACCAACAAGCCAACAAACCAACACGCCAACAAACCAACAAACCAACAAACCAAGTAACCAACAAACCAACAAACCATCAAACGAACAAAGCAACAAACCAACAAGCCAACAAGCCAACAAACCAACAAACCAAGTAACCAAAAAGCCAACAAACTAACAAACCAACAAGCCAACAAACCAACAAACTAACAAACCAACAAACGAACTAACCTACAAACCAACAAACCAACAAACTAAGTAACCAACAAGCCAACAAACCAAGAAACCAACAACCAACAAGCCAACAAACCAACAAACCAACAAGCCAATAAACCAACAAACCAACAAACTAACAAGCCAACAAGCCAACAAACCAACAAACCAACAAACCAACAAGCAAACAAACCAACAAACCAACAAGCCAACAAACCGACAAACCAACAAACCAAAAAACCAACAAACCAACAAGCCAACAAACCAACAAACCAACAAACCAAAAAACCAACAAACCAACAAACCAACAAGCCAACAAACCAACAAACCAACAAACCAACAAACCAAAAAACCTACAAACCAACCCACCAACAAACCAACAAACCAACAAACCAACAAGCCAACAAGCCAACAAACCAACAAACCAACAAACCAACAAGCCAACAAACCAACAAAACAACAAACCAACAAAGCAACAAGCCAACAAGCCAACAAATCAACAAGCCAACAAGCCAACAAAACAACAAACCGACAAGCCAACAAACTAAGTAACCAACAAGCCAACAACCCAACAAACCAACTAGCCAACAAACCAACAAACCAACAAACCAACAAGCCAACAAACCAACAAACCAACAAACCAACAAACCAACAAGCCAACAAACCAACAAACCAACAAGCCAACAAACCAACAAACCAACAAACCAACAAACCAACAAGCCAACAAGCCAACAAGCCAACAAACCAACAAACCAACAAGCCAAGAAACCAACAAACCAACAAGCCAACAAACAAACAAGCCAACAAACCAACAAACCAACTAACCAACATGCCAACAAACCAACAAACTAAGTAACCAACAAGCCAACAAGCCAACAAACCAACAAGCCACCAAACCAACAAACCAACAAACCAACAAGCCAACAAGCCAACAAACCAACAAACCAACAAGCCAACAAACCAACAAACCAACAAACCAACATGCCAACAAACCAACAAACTAAGTAGCCAACAAGCCAACAAACCAACAAACCAACAAGCCAACAAACCAACAAGCCAACAAACCAACAAACCAACAAGCCAACAAGCCAACAAACCAACAAACCAACAAACCAACAAGCCAACAAACCAATAAACCAACAAGCCAACAAGCCAACAAACCAACAAACCAACAAACCAACAAGCCAACAAGCCAACAAACCAACAAACCAACAAGCCAACAAACCAACAAACCAACAAGCCAACAAGCCAACAAACCAACAAACCAACAAGCCAACAAGCCAGCAAACCAATAAACCAACAAGCCAACAAACCAACAAACAAATAAACCAACAAACCAACAAACCAACAAACCAACAAGCCAACAAACCAACAAACCAACAAATCAACAAGCCAACAAACCAACAAACCAACAAGCCAACAAACAAACAAACCAACAAACCAACAAACTAAGTAACCAACAAGCCAACAAACCAACAAACCAACAAGCCAACAAACCAACAAACAAATAAACCAACAAACCAACAAACCAACAAACCAACAAACCAACAAACCAACAAACCAACAAACCAACAAACCAACAAGCCAACAAACCAACAAACCAACAAACCAACAAGCCAACAAACCAACAAGCCAACAAACCAACAAACCAACAAACCAAGTAACCAACAAACCAACAAACCATCAAACGAACAAAGCAACAAACCAACAAGCCAACAAGCCAACAAACCAACAAACCAAGTAATCAAAAAGCCAACAAACTAACAAACCAACAAGCCAACAAACCAACAAACTAACAAACCAACAAACGAACTAACCTACAAACCAACAAACCAACAAACCAACAAACTAAGTAACCAACAAGCCAACAAACCAAGAAACCAACAAGCCAACAAGCCAACAAACCAACAAACCAACAAGCCAATAAACCAACAAACCAACAAACTAACAAACCAACAAACCAACAAACCAACAAACCAACAAGTCAACAAACCAACAAACAAATAAACCAACAAACCAAAAAACCAACAAACCAACAAACCAAAAAGCCAACAAACCAACAAACCAAGTAACCAACAATCCAACAAACCAACAAACCAACAAGCCAACAAGCCAACAAACCAACAAACCAACAAGCCAAAAAACCAACAAACCAACAAACTAACAAACCAACAAACCAACAAACGAACAAACCAGCAAGCCAACAAACCAACAAACCAACAAGCCAACAAACCAACAAACCAACAAAGCAACAAGCCAACAAGCCAACAAACCAACAAACCAACAAGCCAAGAAACCAACAAACCAATAAGCCAACAAGCCAACAAACCAACAAACCAAGTAACCAAAAAGCCAACAAACTAACAAACCAACAAGCCAACAAGCCAACAAACCAACAAACCAACACGCCAACAAGCCAACAAACCTACAAACCAACAAACCAACAAACTAAGTAACCAACAAGCCAACAAGCCAACAAACCAACAAGCCAACAAGCCAGCAAACCAATAAACCAACAAGCCAACAAACCAACAAACAAATAAACCAACAAACCAACAAACCAACAAACCAACAAGCCAACAAACCAACAAACCAACAAACCAAGTAACCAACAGACCAACAAACCATCAAACGAACAAAGCAACAAACCAACAAGCCAACAAGCCAACAAACCAACAAACCAAGTAACCAAAAAGCCAACAAACTAACAAACCAATAAGCCAACAAACCAACAAACTAACAAACCAACAAACGAACTAACCAACAAACCAACAAACCAACAAACCAACAAACTAAGTAGCCAACAAGCCAACAAACCAACAAACCAACAAGCCAACAAGCCAACAAACCAACAAACCAACAAACCAACAAACCAAAAAGCCAAAAAGCCAACAAACCTACAAACCAACAAGCCAACAAACCAACAAAACCAACTAACCAACATGCCAACAAACCAACAAACTAAGTAACCAACAAGCCAACAAACCAACAAACCAACAAACCAACAAGCCAACAAACCATCAAACCAACAAGCCAACAAGCCAACAAACCAACAAACCAACAAACCAACAAACCAACAACCCAACAAACCAACAAGCCAAGAAACCAACAAGCCAACAAACCAACAAACCAACAAACCAAGTAACCAACAGACCAACAAACCATCAAACGAACAAAGCAACAAACCAACAAGCCAACAAGCCAACAAACCAACAAACCAAGTAACCAAAAAGCCAACAAACTAACAAACCAATAAGCCAACAAACCAACAAACTAACAAACCAACAAACGAACTAACCAACAAACCAACAAACCAACAAACCAACAAACTAAGTAGCCAACAAGCCAACAAACCAACAAACCAACAAGCCAACAAGCCAACAAACCAACAAACCAACAAGCCAACAAACCAACAAACCAACAAACTAACAAACCAACAAACCAACAAACCAAAAAACCAACAAGCCAACAAACCAACAAACAAATAAACCAACAAACCAAAAAACCAACAAACCAACAAACCAAAAAGCCAACAAACCAACAAACCAACAAACCAACAAACCAAGTAACCAACAACCCAACAAACCAACAAACCAACAAGCCAACAAGCCAACAAACCAACAAACCAACAAGCCAACAAACCAACAAACCAACAAACTAACAAACCAACAAACCAACAAACGAACAAACCAACAAGCCAACAAACCAACAAACAAATAAACCAACAAACCAACAAACCAACAAACCAACAAACCCACAAGCCAACAAACCAACAAACCAACAAACCAACAAACCAAGTAACCAAAAAGCCAACAAACTAACAAACCAACAAACCAACAAACCAACAAACCAACAAGCCAACAAACCAACAAACCAACAAACCAACATGCCAACAAACCAACAAATTAAGTAACCAACAAGCCAACAAACCAACAATCCAACAAGCACACAAACCAACAAACCAACAAACCAACAAGCCAACAAACCAACAAACAAATAAACCAACAAACCAACAAACCAACAAGCCAACAAGCTAACAAACCAACAAACCAAAAAGCCAACAAACCAACAAACCAACAAACCAACATGCCAACAAACCAACAAACTAAGTAACCAACAAGCCAACAAACCAACAAACCAACAAACCAACATGCCAACAAACCAACAAACTAAGTAACCAACAAGCCAACAAACCAACAAACCAACAAACCAACAAGCCAACAAGCCAACAAACCAACAAACTAACAAACCAACAAGCCAACAAACCAACAAACCAACAAGCCAACAAACCAACAAACCAATAAACCAACAAGCCAACAAACCAACTAACCAACAAGCCAACAAACAGACAAACCAACAAACTAAGTAACCAACAAGCCAACAAACCAACAAACTAACAAGCCAACAAACCAACAAACCAAGTAACCAACAATCCAACAAACCAACAAACCAACAAGCCAACAAGCCAACAAACCAACAAACCAACAAGCCAAAAAACCAACAAACCAACAAACTAACAAACCAACAAACCAACAAACGAACAAACCAGCAAGCCAACAAACCAACAAACCAACAAGCCAACAAACCAACAAACCAACAAAGCAACAAGCCAACAAGCCAACAAACCAACAAACCAACAAGCCAAGAAACCAACAAACCAATAAGCCAACAAGCCAACAAACCAACAAACCAAGTAACCAAAAAGCCAACAAACTAACAAACCAACAAGCCAACAAGCCAACAAACCAACAAACCAACACGCCAACAAGCCAACAAACCTACAAACCAACAAACCAACAAACTAAGTAACCAACAAGCCAACAAGCCAACAAACCAACAAGCCAACAAGCCAGCAAACCAATAAACCAACAAGCCAACAAACCAACAAACAAATAAACCAACAAACCAACAAACCAACAAACCAACAAGCCAACAAACCAACAAACCAACAAACCAAGTAACCAACAGACCAACAAACCATCAAACGAACAAAGCAACAAACCAACAAGCCAACAAGCCAACAAACCAACAAACCAAGTAACCAAAAAGCCAACAAACTAACAAACCAATAAGCCAACAAACCAACAAACTAACAAACCAACAAACGAACTAACCAACAAACCAACAAACCAACAAACCAACAAACTAAGTAGCCAACAAGCCAACAAACCAACAAACCAACAAGCCAACAAGCCAACAAACCAACAAACCAACAAACCAACAAACCAAAAAGCCAAAAAGCCAACAAACCTACAAACCAACAAGCCAACAAACCAACAAAACCAACTAACCAACATGCCAACAAACCAACAAACTAAGTAACCAACAAGCCAACAAACCAACAAACCAACAAACCAACAAGCCAACAAACCATCAAACCAACAAGCCAACAAGCCAACAAACCAACAAACCAACAAACCAACAAACCAACAACCCAACAAACCAACAAGCCAAGAAACCAACAAGCCAACAAACCAACAAACCAACAAACCAAGTAACCAACAGACCAACAAACCATCAAACGAACAAAGCAACAAACCAACAAGCCAACAAGCCAACAAACCAACAAACCAAGTAACCAAAAAGCCAACAAACTAACAAACCAATAAGCCAACAAACCAACAAACTAACAAACCAACAAACGAACTAACCAACAAACCAACAAACCAACAAACCAACAAACTAAGTAGCCAACAAGCCAACAAACCAACAAACCAACAAGCCAACAAGCCAACAAACCAACAAACCAACAAGCCAACAAACCAACAAACCAACAAACTAACAAACCAACAAACCAACAAACCAAAAAACCAACAAGCCAACAAACCAACAAACAAATAAACCAACAAACCAAAAAACCAACAAACCAACAAACCAAAAAGCCAACAAACCAACAAACCAACAAACCAACAAACCAAGTAACCAACAAACCAACAAACCAACAAACCAACAAGCCAACAAGCCAACAAACCAACAAACCAACAAGCCAACAAACCAACAAACCAACAAACTAACAAACCAACAAACCAACAAACGAACAAACCAACAAGCCAACAAACCAACAAACAAATAAACCAACAAACCAACAAACCAACAAACCAACAAACCCACAAGCCAACAAACCAACAAACCAACAAACCAACAAACCAAGTAACCAAAAAGCCAACAAACTAACAAACCAACAAACCAACAAACCAACAAACCAACAAGCCAACAAACCAACAAACCAACAAACCAACATGCCAACAAACCAACAAATTAAGTAACCAACAAGCCAACAAACCAACAATCCAACAAGCACACAAACCAACAAACCAACAAACCAACAAGCCAACAAACCAACAAACAAATAAACCAACAAACCAACAAACCAACAAGCCAACAAGCTAACAAACCAACAAACCAAAAAGCCAACAAACCAACAAACCAACAAACCAACATGCCAACAAACCAACAAACTAAGTAACCAACAAGCCAACAAACCAACAAACCAACAAACCAACATGCCAACAAACCAACAAACTAAGTAACCAACAAGCCAACAAACCAACAAACCAACAAACCAACAAGCCAACAAGCCAACTAACCAACAAACTAACAAACCAACAAGCCAACAAACCAACAAACCAACAAGCCAACAAACCAACAAACCAATAAACCAACAAGCCAACAAACCAACTAACCAACAAGCCAACAAACAAACAAACCAACAAACTAAGTAACCAACAAGCCAACAAACCAACAAACTAACAAGCCAACAAACCAACAAACAAATAAACCAACAAACCAAGAAACCAACAAACCAACAAACCAACAAACCAACAAACCAACAAACCAACAAGCCAACAAGCCAACAAACCAACAAACCAACAAACCAACAAACCAACAAGCCAACAAACCAACAAGCCAACAAACCAACAAACCAACAAACCAAGTAACCAACAAACCAACAAACCATCAAACGAACAAAGCAAGAAACCAACAAGCCAACAAGCCAACAAACCAACAAACCAAGTAACCAAAAAGCCAACAAACTAACAAACCAACAAGCCAACAAACCAACAAACTAACAAACCAACAAACGAACTAACCTACAAACCAACAAACCAACAAACCAACAAACTAAGTAACCAACAAGCCAACAAACCAAGAAACCAACAAGCCAACAAGCCAACAAACCAACAAACCAACAAGCCAATAAACCAACAAACCAACAAACTAACAAGCCAACAAGCCAACAAACCAACAAACCAACAAACCAACAAGCAAACAAACCAACAAACCAACAAGCCAACAAACCGACAAACCAACAAACCAAAAAACCAACAAACCAACAAGCCAACAAACCAACAAACCAACAAACCAGAAAACCAACAAACCAACAAACCAACAAGCCAACAAACCAACAAACCTACAAACCAACAAACCAAAAAACCTACAAACCAACCCACCAACAAGCCAACAAACCAACAAACCAACAAGCCAACAAGCCAACAAACCAACAAACCAACAAACCAACAAGCCAACAAACCAACAAAACAACAAACCAACAAAGCAACAAGCCAACAAGCCAACAAATCAACAAGCCAACAAGCCAACAAAACAACAAACCGACAAACCAACAAACTAAGTAACCAACAAGCCAACAACCCAACAAACCAACTAGCCAACAAACCAACAAACCAACAAACCAACAAGCCAACAAACCAACAAACCAACAAATCAACAAACCAACAAGCCAACAAACCAACAAACCAACAAGCCAACAAACCAACAAACCAACAAACCAACAAACCAACAAGCCAACAAGCCAACAAGCCAACAAACCAACAAACCAACAAGCCAAGAAACCAACAAACCAACAAGCCAACAAACAAACAAGCCAACAAACCAACAAACCAACAAACCAACATGCCAACAAACCAACAAACTAAGTAACCAACAAGCCAACAAGCCAACAAACCAACAAGCCACCAAACCAACAAACCAACAAACCAACAAGCCAACAAGCCAACAAACCAACAAACCAACAAGCCAACAAACCAACAAACCAACAAACCAACATGCCAACAAACCAACAAACTAAGTAGCCAACAAGCCAACAAACCAACAAACCAACAAGCCAACAAACCAACAAGCCAACAAACCAACAAACCAACAAGCCAACAAGCCAACAAACCAACAAACCAACAAACCAACAAGCCAACAAACCAATAAACCAACAAGCCAACAAGCCAACAAACCAACAAACCAACAAACCAACAAGCCAACAAGCCAACAAACCAACAAACCAACAAGCCAACAAACCAACAAACCAACAAGCCAACAAGCCAACAAACCAACAAACCAACAAGCCAACAAGCCAGCAAACCAATAAACCAACAAGCCAACAAACCAACAAACAAATAAACCAACAAACCAACAAACCAACAAACCAACAAGCCAACAAACCAACAAACCAACAAACCAACAAGCCAACAAACCAACAAACCAACAAGCCAACAAACAAACAAACCAACAAACCAACAAACTAAGTAACCAACAAACCAACAAGCCAACAAACCAACAAACAAATAAACCAACAAACCAACAAACCAACAAACCAACAAACCAACAAACCAACAAACCAACAAACCAACAAACCAACAAACCAACAAACCAACAAGCCAACAAGCCAACAAACCAACAAACCAACAAACCAACAAGCCAACAAACCAACAAGCCAACAAACCAACAAACCAACAAACCAAGTAACCAACAAACCAACAAACCATCAAACGAACAAGGCAACAAACCAACAAGCCAACTAGCCAACAAACCAACAAACCAAGTAACCAAAAAGCCAACAAACTAACAAACCAACAAGCCAACAAACCAACAAACTAACAAACCAACAAACGAACTAACCTACAAACCAACAAACCAACAAACCAACAAACTAAGTAACCAACAAGCCAACAAACCAAGAAACCAACAAGCCAACAAGCCAACAAACCAACAAACCAACAAGCCAATAAACCAACAAACCAACAAACTAACAAACCAACAAACCAACAAACCAACAAACCAACAAGTCAACAAACCAACAAACAAATAAACCAACAAACCAAAAAACCAACAAACCAACAAACCAAAAAGCCAACAAACCAACAAACCAAGTAACCAACAATCCAACAAACCAACAAACCAACAAGCCAACAAGCCAACAAACCAACAAACCAACAAGCCAAAAAACCAACAAACCAACAAACTAACAAACCAACAAACCAACAAACGAACAAACCAGCAAGCCAACAAACCAACAAACAAATAAACCAACAAACCAACAAGCCAACAAACCAACAAACCAACAAAGCAACAAGCCAACAAGCCAACAAACCAACAAACCAACAAGCCAAGAAACCAACAAACCAATAAGCCAACAAGCCAACAAACCAACAAACCAAGTAACCAAAAAGCCAACAAACTAACAAACCAACAAGCCAACAAGCCAACAAACCAACAAACCAACACGCCAACAAGCCAACAAACCTACAAACCAACAAACCAACAAACTAAGTAACCAACAAGCCAACAAGCCAACAAACCAACAAACTAACAAGCCAACAAGCCAACAAACCAACAAACCAACAAACCAACAAGCAAACAAACCAACAAACCAACAAGCCAACAAACCGACAAACGAACAAACCAAAAAACCAACAAACCAACAAGCCAACAAACCAACAAACCAACAAACCAAAAAACCAACAAACCAACAAACCAACAAGCCAACAAACCAACAAACCAACAAACCAACAAACCAAAAAACCTACAAACCAACCCACCAACAAACCAACAAACCAACAAACCAACAAGCCAACAATCCAACAAACCAACAAACCAACAAACCAACAAGCCAACAAACCAACAAAACAACAAACCAACAAAGCAACAAGCCAACAAGCCAACAAATCAACAAGCCAACAAGCCAACAAACCAACAAACCGACAAACCAACAAACTAAGTAACCAACAAGCCAACAAACCAACAAACCAACTAGCCAACAAACCAACAAACCAACAAACCAACAAGCCAACAAACCAACAAACCAACAAACCAACAAACCAACAAGCCAACAAACCAACAAACCAACAAGCCAACAAACCAACAAACCAACAAACCAACAAACCAACAAGCCAACAAGCCAACAAACCAACAAACCAACAAGCCAACAAGCCAACAAACCAACAAACCAACAAGCCAACAAACAAACAAGCCAACAAACCAACAAACCAACAAACCAACATGCCAACAAACCAACAAACTAAGTAACCAACAAGCCAACAAGCCAACAAACCAACAAGCCACCAAACCAACAAACCAACAAACCAACAAGCCAAAAAGCCAACAAACCAACAAACCAACAAGCCAACAAACCAACAAACCAACAAACCAACATGCCAACAAACCAACAAACTAAGTAGCCAACAAGCCAACAAACCAACAAACCAACAAGCCAACAAACCAACAAGCCAACAAACCAACAAACCAACAAGCCAACAAGCCAACAAACCAACAAACCAACAAACCAACTAGCCAACAAACCAATAAACCAACAAGCCAACAAGCCAACAAACCAACAAACCAACAAACCAACAAGCCAACAAGCCAACAAACCAACAAACCAACAAGCCAACAAACCAACAAACCAACAAGCCAACAAGCCAACAAACCAACAAACCAACAAGCCAACAAGCCAGCAAACCAACAAACCAACAAGCCAACAAACCAACAAACAAATTAACCAACAAACCAACAAACCAACAAGCCAACAAGCCAACAAACCAATAAACCAACAAACCAACAAGCCAACAAACCAACAAACCAACAAACCAACAAACCAACAAACCAACAAACCAACAAACTAAGTAACCAACAAGCCAACAAACCAACAAACCAACAAGCCAAAAAACCAACAAAACAACAAACCAACAAGCCAACAAACCAACAAATCAACAAACCAACAAACCAACAAACCAACAAACCAACAAACCAACAAGCCAATAAGCCAACAAACCAACAAACCAACAAACCAACAAACCAACAAGCCAACAAACCAACAAACCAACAAGCCAACAAGCCAAAAAGCCAACAAACCTACAAACCAACAAGCCAACAAGCCAACAAACCAACAAACCAACATGCCAACAAACCAACAAACTAAGTAACCAACAAGCCAACAAGCCAACAAACCAACAAACCAACAAACCGACAAGCCAACAAACCATCAAACCAACAAGCCAACAAGCCAACAAACCAACAAACCAACAAACCAACAAACCAACAACCCAATAAACCAACAAGCCAACAAACCAACAAGCCAACAAACCAACAAACCAACAAACCAAGTAACCAACAAACCAACAAACCATCAAACGAACAAAGCAACAAACCAACAAGCCAACAAGCCAACAAACCAACAAACCAAGTAACCAAAAAGCCAACAAACTAACAAACCAATAAGCCAACAAACCAACAAACTAAGTAGCCAACAAGCCAACAAACCAACAAACCAACAAACCAACAAGCCAACAAACCAACAAGCCAACAAACCAACAAACCAACAAACTAACAAACCAACAAACCAACAAACCAAAAAACCAACAAGCCAACAAACCAACAAACAAATAAACCAACAAACCAAAAAACCAACAAACCAACAAACCAAAAAGCCAACAAACCAACAAACCAACAAACCAACAAACCAAGTAACCAACAAGCCAACAAACCAACAAACCAACAAGCCAACAAGCCAACAAACCAACAAACCAACAAGCAAACAAACCAACAAACCAACAAACTAACAAACCAACAAACCAACAAACGAACAAACCAACAAGCCAACAAACCAACAAACAAATAAACCAACAAACCAACAAACCAACAAACCAACAAACCCACAAGCCAACAAACCAACAAACCAACAAACCAACAAACCAAGTAACCAAAAAGCCAACAAACTAACAAACCATCAAACCAACAAACCAACAAACCAACAAGCCAACAAACCAACAAACCAACAAACCAACATGCCAACAAACCAACAAACTAAGTAACCAACAAGCCAACAAACCAACAATACAACAAGCACACAAACCAACAAACCAACAAACCAACAAGCCAACAAACCAACAAACAAATAAACCAACAAACCAACAAACCAACAAGCCAACAAGCCAACAAACCAACAAACCAAAAAGCCAACAAACCAACAAACCAACAAACCAACATGCCAACAAACCAACAAACTAAGTAACCAACAAGCCAACAAACCAACAAACCAACAAACCAACAAGCCAACAAGCCAACAAACCAACAAACTAACAAACCAACAAGCCAACAAACCAACAAACCAACAAGCCAACAAACCAACAAACCAACAAACCAACAAGCCAACAAATCAACTAACCAACAAGCCAACAAACAAACAAACCAACAAACCAACAAACTAAGTAACCAACAAGCCAACAAACCAACAAACCAACAAGCCAACAAACCAACAAACAAATAAACCAACAAACCAACAAACCAACAAACCAACAAACCAACAAACCAACAAACCAACAAACCAACAAGCCAACAAACCAACAAACCAACAAACCAAGTAACCAACAAACCAACAAACCATCAAACGAACAAAGCAACAAACCAACAAGCCAACAAGCCAACAAACCAACAAACCAAGTAACCAAAAAGCCAACAAACTAACAAACCAACAAGCCAACAAACCAACAAACTAACAAACCAACAAACGAACTAACCTACAAACCAACAAACCAACAAACCAACAAACTAAGTAACCAACAAGCCAACAAACCAAGAAACCAACAAGCCAACAAGCCAACAAACCAACAAACCAACAAGCCAATAAACCAACAAACCAACAAACTAACAAGCCAACAAGCCAACAAACCAACAAACCAACAAACCAACAAGCAAACAAACTAACAAACCAACAAGCCAACAAACAGACAAACCAACAAACCAAAAAACCAACAAACCAACAAGCCAACAAACCAACAAACCAACAAACCAAAAAACCAACAAACCAACAAACCAACAAGCCAACAAACCAACAAACCAACAAACCAACAAACCAAAAAACCTACAAACCAACCCACCAACAAACCAACAAACCAACAAACCAACAAGCCAACAAGCCAACAAACCAACAAACCACCAAACCAACAAGCCAACAAACCAACAAAACAACAAACCAACAAAGCAACAAGCCAACAAGCCAACAAATCAACAAGCCAACAAGCCAACAAACCGACAAACCGACAAACCAACAAACTAAGTAACCAACAAGCCAACAAACCAACAAACCAACTAGCCAACAAACCAACAAACCAACAATCCAACAAGCCAACAAACCAACAAACCAACAAACCAACAAACCAACAAGCCAACAATCCAACAAACCAACAAGCCAACAAACCAACAAACCAACAAACCAACAAACCAACAAGCCAACAAGCCAACAAACCAACAAACCAACAAGCCAACAAGCCAACAAACCAACAAACCAACAAGCCAACAAACAAACAAGCCAACAAACCAACAAACCAACAAACCAACATGCCAACAAACCAACAAACTAAGTAAGCAACAAGCCAACAAGCCAACAAACCAACAAGCCACCAAACCAACAAACCAACAAACCAACAAGCCAACAAGCCAACAAACCAACAAACCAACAAGCCAACAAACCAACAAACCAACAAACCAACATGCCAACAAACCAACAAACTAAGTAGCCAACAAGCCAACAAGCCAACAAACCAACAAGCCAACAAGCCAACAAACCAACAAACCAACAAGCCAATAAACCAACAAACCAACAAACTAACAAGCCAACAAGCCAACAAACCAACAAACCAACAAACCAACAAGCAAACAAACCAACAAACCAACAAGCCAACAAACCGACAAACCAACAAACCAAAAAACCAACAAACCAACAAGCCAACAAACCAACAAACCAACAAACCAAAAAACCAACAAACCAACAAACCAACAAGCCAACAAACCAACAAACCAACAAACCAACAAACCAAAAAACCTACAAACCAACCCACCAACAAACCAACAAACCAACAAACCAACAAACCAACAAGCCAACAAACCAACAAACCAACAAGCCAACAAGCCAACAAACCAACAAACCAACAAACCAACAAGCCAACAAACCAATAAACCAACAAGCCAACAAGCCAACAAACCAACAAACCAACAAACCAACAAACCAACAAGCCAACAAGCCAACAAACCAACAAACCAACAAGCCAACAAACCAACAAACCAACAAGCCAACAAGCCAACAAACCAACAAACCAACAAGCCAACAAGCCAGCAAACCAACAAACCAACAAGCCAACAAACCAACAAACAAATAAACCAACAAACCAACAAACCAACAAACCAACAAGCCAACAAACCAACAAACCAACAAACCAACAAGCCAACAAACCAACAAACCAACAAGCCAACAAACAAACAAACCAACAAACCAACAAACTAAGTAACCAACAAGCCAACAAACCAACAAACCAACAAGCCAACAAACCAACAAACAAATAAACCAACAAACCAACAAACCAACAAACCAACAAACCAACAAACCAACAAACCAACAAACCAACAAGCCAACAAGCCAACAAACCAACAAACCAACAAACCAACAAGCCAACAAACCAACAAGCCAACAAACCAACAAACCAACAAACCAAGTAACCAACAAACCAACAAACCATCAAACGAACAAAGCAACAAACCAACAAGCCAAGAAGCCAACAAACCAACAAACCAAGTAACCAAAAAGCCAACAAACTAACAAACCAACAAGCTAACAAACCAACAAACTAACAAACCAACAAACGAACTAACCTACAAACCAACAAACCAACAAACCAACAAACTAAGTAACCAACAAGCCAACAAACCAAGAAACCAACAAGCCAACAAGCCAACAAACCAACAAACCAACA
Source organism: Atherix ibis (assembly GCA_958298945.1). Taxonomy (NCBI): domain Eukaryota; kingdom Metazoa; phylum Arthropoda; class Insecta; order Diptera; family Athericidae; genus Atherix; species Atherix ibis. The sequence goes on from OY282608.1 coordinate 93,885,831, forward strand.
AGCCAATAAACCAACAAACCAACAAACTAACAAACCAACAAACCAACAAACCAACAAACCAACAAGTCAACAAACCAACAAACAAATAAACCAACAAACCAAAAAACCAACAAACCAACAAACCAAAAAGCCAACAAACCAACAAACCAAGTAACCAACAATCCAACAAACCAAGAAACCAACAAGCCAACAAGCCAACAAACCAACAAACCAACAAGCCAACAAACCAACAAACCAACAAACTAACAAACCAACAAACCAACAAACGAACAAACCAGCAAGCCAACAAACCAACAAACAAATAAACCAACAAACCAACAAACCAACAAACCAACAAAGCAACAAGCCAACAAGCCAACAAACCAACAAACCAACAAGCCAAGAAACCAACAAACCAATAAGCCAACAAGCCAACAAACCAACAAACCAAGTAACCAAAAAGCCAACAAACTACCAAACCAACAAGCCAACAAGCCAAAAAACCAACAAACCAACAACCCAACAAACCAACAAACCAACAAACCAACAAGCCAACAAACGAACTAACCTACAAACCAACAAACCAACAAACTAAGTAACCAGCAAGCCAACAAACCAAGAAACCAACAAGCCAACAAGCCAACAAACCAACAAACCAACAAGCCAATAAACCAACAAACCAACAAACTAACAAACCAACAAACCAACAAACCAACAAACCAACAAACCAACAAGTCAAGAAACCAACAAACAAATAAACCAACAAACCAAAAAACCAACAAACCAACAAACCAAAAAGCCAACAAACCAACAAACCAAGTAACCAACAATCCAACGAACCAACAAACCAACAAGCCAACAAGCCAACAAACCAACAAACCAACAAACCAACAAACCAACAAACCAACAAGCAAACAAACCAACAAACCAACAAGCCAACAAACCGACAAACCAACAAACCAAAAAACCAACAAACCAACAAGCCAACAAACCAACAAACCAACAAACCAAAAAACCAACATACCAACAAACCAACAAGCCAACAAACCAACAAACCAACAAACCAACAAACCAAAAAACCTACAAACCAACCCACCAACAAACCAACAAACCAACAAAACAAAAAGCCAACAAGCCAACAAACCAACAAACCAACAAACCAACAAGCCAACAAACCAACAAAACAACAAACCAACAAAGCAACAAGCCAACAAGCCAACAAATCAACAAGCCAACAAGCCAACAAACCAACAAACCGACAAACCAACAAACTAAGTAACCAGCAAGCCAACAAACCAACAAACCAACTAGCCAACAAACCAACAAACCAACAAACCAACAAGCCAACAAACCAACAAACCAACAAACCAACAAACCAACAAGCCAACAAACCAACAAACCAACAAACCAACAAACCAACAAACCAACAAACCAACAAACCAACAAACCAACAAACCAACAAGCCAACAAGCCAACAAACCAACAAACCAACAAGCCAACAAGCCAACAAACCAACAAACCAACAAGCCAACAAACAAACAAGCCAACAAACCAACAAACCAACAAACCAACATGCCAACAAACCAACAAACTAAGTAACCAAAAAGCCAACAAGCCAACAAACCAACAAGCCACCAAACCAAAAAACCAACAAACCAACAAGCCAACAAGCCAACAAACCAACAAACCAACAAGCCAACAAACCAACAAACCAACAAACCAACATGCCAACAAACCAACAAACTAAGTAGCCAACAAGCCAACAAACGAACAAACCAACAAGCCAACAAACCAACAAGCCAACAAACCAACAAACCAACAAGCCAACAAGCCAACAAACCAACAAACCAACAAACCAACAAGCCAACAAACCAATAAACCAACAAGCCAACAAGCCAACAAACCAACAAACCAACAAACCAACAAGCCAACAAGCCAACAAACCAACAAACCAACAAGCCAACAAACCAACAAACCAACAAGCCAACAAGCCAACAAACCAACAAACCAACAAGCCAACAAGCCAGCAAACCAACAAACCAACAAGCCAACAAACCAACAAACAAATAAACCAACAAACCAACAAACCAACAAGCCAACAAGCCAACAAACCAATAAACCAACAAACCAACAAGCCAACAAACCAACAAACCAACAAACCAACAAACCAACAAACCAACAAGCCAACAAACCAACAAGCCAACAAGCCAACAAACCAACAAACCAACAAACCAACAAGCCAACAAACCAACAAACCAACAAACCAACAAGCCAACAAGCCAACAAACCAACAAACCAACAAGCCAACAAACCAACAAACCAACAAACCAATATGCCAACAAAACAACAAACTAAGTAACCAACAAGCCAACAAACCAACAAACCAACAAACCAACAAGCCAACAAACCAACAAACCAACAAGCCAACAAAGCAACAAACCAACAAACCAACAAACCAACAAACCAACAAGCCAACAAGCCAACAAGCCAACAAACCAACAAACCAACAAACCCAAAAACCAACAAACCAACAAGCCAACAAGCCAACAAACCAACAAACTAACAAACCAACAAACGAACTAACCAACAAACCAACAAGCCAACAAACCAACAAACCAACAAACCAACAAACCGACAAACCAACAAGCCAACAAGCCAACAAACCAACAAACCAACAAGCCAACAAACCAGCAAACCAACAAACCAACAAGCCAACAAACCAACAAAACAACAAACCAAGTAACCAACAAGCCAACAAATTAACAAGCCAACAAACCAACAAGCCAACAAGCCAACAAACCAACAAACCAACAAACCAACAAAGCAACAAACCAAAAACCAACAAACCAAAAAACCAACAAACCAACAAACCATCAAACGAACAAAGCAACAAGCCAACAAGCCAACAAACCAACAAACCAACAAGCCAACAAACCAACAAACCAACAAGCCAACAAGCCAAGAAACCAACAAACCAACAAACCAAAAAGCCAACAAACCAACAAACCAACAAACCAACAAGCCAACAAACCAACAAGCCAACAAACCAACAAACCAACAAACCAAGTAACCAAAAAGCGAACAAACTAACATACCAACAAGCCAACAAACCAACAAACCAACAAGCCAACAAGCCAACAAACCAACAAACCAACAAACCAACAAGCCAACAAACCAACAAACCAACAAACCAACAAACCAAGTAATCAACAAACCAACAAACTATCAAACGAACAAAGCAACAAACCAACAAGCCAACAAACCAACAATCCAACAAACCAACAAACCAACATGGCAACAAACCAACAAACTAAGTAACCAACAAGCCAACAAACCAACAAACCAACAAACCAACATGCCAACAAACCAACAAACTAAGTAACCAACAAGCCAACAAACCAACAAACCAACAAGCCAACAAGCCAACAAGCCAACAAACCAACAAACCAACAAACCAACAAGCCAACAAACCAATAAGCCAACAACCCAACAAACCAACAAGCCAACAAGCCAACAAACCAACAAACCAACAAACCAAGAAGCCAACAAACCAACAAACCAAGAAACCAACAAACCTACAAATTAACAAGCCAACAACCCAACAAACCAACAAAGCAACAAGCCAACAAACCAACAAGCCAACAAACCAACAAACCAACAAACCAAGTAACCAAAAAGCCAACAAACTAACAAACCAACAAGCCAACAAGCCAACAAACCAACAAACCAACAAGTCAACAAACCAACAAACCAACAAGCCAACAAACAAACAAACCAACAAACCAAAAAACCAACAAACCAACAAACCAACAAACCAACAAACTAACAAACCAACAAGCCAACAAACCAACAAACCAACAAACCAACAAGCCAACAAATCAACAAGCCAACAAACTAACAAACCAACAAACCAACAAACCAACAAACCAACAAACCAACAAGCCAACAAACCAACAAACCAACAAACCAACCAACCAACAAGCCAACAAGTCAACAAACCAACAAACCAACAAGCCAACAAACCAACAAACCAACAAACCAACAAACCAACAAACCAACAAACCAACAAACCAACAAGCCAACAAACCAACAAACAAATAAACCAACAAACCAACAAACCAACAAGCCAACAAGCCAACAAACCAACAAACCAACAAACCAACAAACCAACAAGCCAACAAACCAACAAACCAACAAACCAACAAGCCAACAAGCCAACAAACCAACAAACCAACAAGCCAAGAAACCAACAAACCAACATGCCAACAAACCAACAAACTAAGTAACCAACAAGCCAACAAACCAACAAACCAACAAACCAACATGCCAACAAACCAACAAACTTAGTAACCAACAAACCAACAAACCAACAAACCAAAAAACCAACAAACCAACAAGCCAACAAACCAACAAACTAAGTAACCAACAAGCCAACAAACCAACAAACCAACAAGCCAACAAACCAACAAGCCAACAAACCAACAAACCAATAAACAAATAAACAAACAAACCAACAAACTAACAAGCCAACAAGCCAACAAACCAACAAACCAACAAACCAACAAGCCAACAAACCAACAAACCAACAAACCAACAAACCAACAAGCCAGCAAACCAACAAACAAATAAACCAACAAACCAAAAAACCAACAAACCAACAAACCAACAAACCAACAAACAAACAAACCAACAAACCAACAAGCCAACAAGCCAACAAACCAACAAGCCAACAAACCAACAAACCAACAAACAAATAAACCAACAAAATAACAAACCAACAAACCAACAAACCAACAAACCAACAAACAAATAAACCAACAAACCAACAAACCAACAAACCAACAAACCAACATACCAACAAACCAACAAACCAATTAACCAACAACCCAACAAACGGACAAACCAACAAACCAACAAACCAACAAACTAACAAACCAACAAGTCAACAAGCCAACAAACCAACAAACCAACAAGCCAACAAACCCACAAGCCAACAAACCAACAAACCAACAAACCAAAAAACCAACAAACTAACAAACCAACAAGCCAACAAACCAACAAACCAACAAGCCAACAAACCAACAACCCAACAACCCAACAAACCAACAAACCAACAAGCCATCAAACCAACAAACCAACAAACCAAGTAACCAACAAGCCAACAAACGAACAAACCAACAAACCTACAAACAAATAAACCAACAAACCAACAAACCAACAAACCAACAAACCAACAAACCAACAAACCAATTAACGAACAAACCAACAAACGAACAAACCAACAAACCAACAAACCAACAAACCAACAAACCAACAAACCAACAAGCCAACAAACCAACAAGTCAACAAACCAACAAACCAACAAGCCAACAAACAAACAAACCAACAAACCAAAAAACCAACAAACCAACAAACCAACAAACCAACAAACTGACAAACCAACAAGCCAACAAACCAACAAACCAACAAACCAACAAGCCAACAAATCAACAAGCCAACAAACTAACAAACCAACAAACCAACAAACCAACAAACCAACAAACCGACAAGCCAACAAACCAACAAACCAACAAACCAACCAACCAACAAGCCAACAAATCAACAAACCAACAAGCCAACAAACCAACAAACCAACAAACCAGCAAGCCAACAAGTCAACAAACCAACAAACCAGCAAGCCAACAAGCCAACAAGCCAACAAACCACAAACCAACAAACCAACAAACCAACAAACCAACAAGCCAACAAACCAACAAACAAATAAACCAACAAACCAACAAGCCAAGAAACCAACAAACCAACATGCCAACAAACCAACAAACTAAGTAACCAACAAGCCAACAAACCAACAAACCAACAAACCAACAAGCCAACAAACCAACAAACTTAGTAACCAACAAACCAACAAACCAACAAACCAACAAACCAACATGCCAACAAACCGAAAAACTAAGCAACCAACAAGCCAACAAACCAACAAACCAACAAGCCAACAAGCAAACAAACCAACAAACCAACAAACCAACAAGCCAACAAACCAACAAACCAATAAACCAACAAACCAACAAGCCAACAAGCCAACAAACCAACAAACCAACAAACCAACAAACCAACAAACCAACAAAGCAACAAACCAAAAACCAACAAACCAAAAAACCAACAAACCAACAAACCATCAAACGAACAAAGCAACAAGCCAACAAGCCAACAAACCAACAAACCAACAAGCCAACAAACCAACAAACCAACAAGCCAACAAGCCAAGAAACCAACAAACCAACAAACCAAAAAGCCAACAAACCAACAAACCAACAAACCAACAAGCCAACAAACCAACAAGCCAACAAACCAACAAACCAACAAACCAAGTAACCAAAAAGCGAACAAACTAACATACCAACAAGCCAACAAACCAACAAACCAACAAGCCAACAAGCCAACAAACCAACAAACCAACAAACCAACAAGCCAACAAACCAACAAACCAACAAACCAACAAACCAAGTAATCAACAAACCAACAAACTATCAAACGAACAAAGCAACAAACCAACAAGCCAACAAACCAACAAAACAACAAACCAACAAACCAACATGGCAACAAACCAACAAACTAAGTAACCAACAAGCCAACAAACCAACAAACCAACAAACCAACATGCCAACAAACCAACAAACTAAGTAACCAACAAGCCAACAAACCAACAAACCAACAAGCTAACAAGCCAACAAGCCAACAAACCAACAAACCAACAAACCAACAAGCCAACAAACCAATAAGCCAACAACCCAACAAACCAACAAGCCAACAAGCCAACAAACCAACAAACCAACAAACCAAGAAGCCAACAAACCAACAAACCAAGAAACCAACAAACCTACAAATTAACAAGCCAACAACCCAACAAACCAACAAAGCAACAAGCCAACAAACCAACAAGCCAACAAACCAACAAACCAACAAACCAAGTAACCAAAAAGCCAACAAACTAACAAACCAACAAGCCAACAAGCCAACAAACCAACAAACCAACAAGTCAACAAACCAACAAACCAACAAGCCAACAAACAAACAAACCAACAAACCAAAAAACCAACAAACCAACAAACCAACAAACCAACAAACTAACAAACCAACAAGCCAACAAACCAACAAACCAACAAACCAACAAGCCAAAAAATCAACAAGCCAACAAACTAACAAACCAACAAACCAACAAACCAACAAACCAACAAACCAACAAGCCAACAAACCAACAAACCAACAAACCAACCAACCAACAAGCCAACAAGTCAACAAACCAACAAACCAACAAGCCAACAAACCAACAAACCAACAAACCAACAAACCAACAAACCAACAAACCAACAAACCAACAAGCCAACAAACCAACAAACAAATAAACCAACAAACCAACAAACCAACAAGCCAACAAGCCAACAAGCCAACAAACCAACAAACCAACAAACCAACAAACCAACAAGCCAACAAACCAACAAACCAACAAACCAACAAGCCAACAAGCCAACAAACCAACAAACCAACAAGCCAAGAAACCAACAAACCAACATGCCAACAAACCAACAAACTAAGTAACCAACAAGCCAACAAACCAACAAACCAACAAACCAACATGCCAACAAACCAACAAACTTAGTAACCAACAAACCAACAAACCAACAAACCAAAAAACCAACAAACCAACAAGCCAACAAACCAACAAACTAAGTAACCAACAAGCCAACAAACCAACAAACCAACAAGCCAACAAACCAACAAGCCAACAAACCAACAAACCAATAAACAAATAAACAAACAAACCAACAAACCAACAAGCCAACAAGCCAACAAACTAACAAACCAACAAACCAACAAGCCAACAAACCAACAAACCAACAAACCAACAAACCAACAAGCCAGCAAACCAACAAACAAATAAACCAACAAACCAAAAAACCAACAAACCAACAAACCAACAAACCAACAAACAAACAAACCAACAAACCAACAAGCCAACAAGCCAACAAACCAACAAGCCAACAAACCAACAAACCAACAAACAAATAAACCAACAAAATAACAAACCAACAAACCAACAAACCAACAAACCAACAAACAAATAAACCAACAAACCAACAAACCAACAACCCAACAAACCAACATACCAACAAACCAACAAACCAATTAACCAACAACCCAACAAACAGACAAACCAACAAACCAACAAACCAACAAACTAACAAACCAACAAGTCAACAAGCCAACAAACCAACAAACCAACAAGCCAACAAACCCACAAGCCAACAAACCAACAAACCAACAAACCAAAAAACCAACAAACTAACAAACCAACAAGCCAACAAACCAACAAACCAACAAGCCAACAAACCAACAACCCAACAACCCAACAAACCAACAAACCAACAAGCCATCAAACCAACAAACCAACAAACCAAGTAACCAACAAGCCAACAAACGAACAAACCAACAAACCTACAAACAAATAAACCAACAAACCAACAAACCAACAAACCAACAAACCAACAAACCAACAAACCAATTAACGAACAAACCAACAAACGAACAAACCAACAAACCAACAAACCAACAAACCAACAAACCAACAAACCAACAAGCCAACAAACCAACAAACCAACAAGTCAACAAACCAACAAACCAACAAGCCAACAAACAAACAAACCAACAAACCAAAAAACCAACAAACCAACAAACCAACAAACCAACAAACTGACAAACCAACAAGCCAACAAACCAACAAACCAACAAACCAACAAGCCAACAAATCAACAAGCCAACAAACTAACAAACCAACAAACCAACAAACCAACAAACCAACAAACCGACAAGCCAACAAACCAACAAACCAACAAACCAACCAACCAACAAGCCAACAAATCAACAAACCAACAAGCCAACAAACCAACAAACCAACAAACCAGCAAGCCAACAAGTCAACAAACCAACAAACCAGCAAGCCAACAAGCCAACAAGCCAACAAACCACAAACCAACAAACCAACAAACCAACAAACCAACAAGCCAACAAACCAACAAACAATTAAACCAACAAACCAACAAGCCAAGAAACCAACAAACCAACATGCCAACAAACCAACAAACTAAGTAACCAACAAGCCAACAAACCAACAAACCAACAAACCAACAAGCCAACAAACCAACAAACTTAGTAACCAACAAACCAACAAACCAACAAACCAACAAACCAACATGCCAACAAACCAAAAAACTAAGTAACCAACAAGCCAACAAACCAACAAACCAACAAGCCAACAAGCAAACAAACCAACAAACCAACAAACCAACAAGCCAACAAACCAACAAACCAATAAACCAACAAACCAACAAGCCAACAAGCCAACAAACCAACAAACCAACAAACCAACAAGCCAACAAACCAACAAACCAACAAGCCAACAAACCAACAAACTAAGTAACCAACAAGCCAACAAACTAACAAACCAACAAGCCAACAAACCAACAAACAAATAAACCAACAAACCAACAAACCAACAAAGCAACAAACCAACGAGCCAACAAGCCAACACACCAACAAACCAACAAACCAACAAGCCAACAAGCCAACAAGCCAACAAACCAACAAACCAACAAGCAACAAACCAACAAACCAACAAACCAACAAACCAACAAACCAACAAACTAACAAACTAACAAACTAACAAACCAACAAGCCAACAAACCAACAAACCAACAAGCCAACAAACCAACAAACCAACAAGCCAACAAGCCAACAAACTAACAAACCAACAAGCCAACAAACCAAGAAAGCAACAAACCAACATGCCAACAAACCAACAAACTAAGTAACCAACAAGCCAACAAACCAACAAACCAACAAGCCAACAAGTCAACAAACCAACAAACCAACAAACCAACAAACCAACAAACGAACAAGCCAACAAACCAACAATCCAACAAACCAACAAACCAACAAACCAACAAGCCAACAAACCAACAAAAAAATAAACCAACAAACCAACAAACCAACAAACCAACAAGCCAACAAGTTAACAAACCAACAAACCAACAAACCAACAAGCCAACAAACCAACAAGCCAACAAACCAACAAGCCAACAAACCAACAAACCAACAAACCAACAAACCAACAAGCCAACAAGCCAACAAACCAATAAACCAACAAGCCAACAAACCAACAAACCAACAAACCAACAAGCCAACAAACCAACAATCCAACAAACCAACAAACCAACAAACCAACAAGCCAACAAACCAACAAACAAATAAACCAACAAACCAACAAACCAACAAACGAACAAACCAACAAACCAACAAACCAACAAACCAACAAACCAACAAACCAACAAGCCAACAAACCAACAAACCAACAAGTCAACAAACCAACAAACCAACAAGCCAACAAACAAACAAACCAACAAACCAAAAAACCAACAAACCAACAAACCAACAAACCAACAAACTGACAAACCAACAAGCCAACAAACCAACAAACCAACAAACCAACAAGCCAACAAATCAACAAGCCAACAAACTAACAAACCAACAAACCAACAAACCAACAAACCAACAAACCGACAAGCCAACAAACCAACAAACCAACAAACCAACCAACCAACAAGCCAACAAATCAACAAACCAACAAGCCAACAAACCAACAAACCAACAAACCAGCAAGCCAACAAGTCAACAAACCAACAAACCAGCAAGCCAACAAGCCAACAAGCCAACAAACCACAAACCAACAAACCAACAAACCAACAAACCAACAAGCCAACAAACCAACAAACAAATAAACCAACAAACCAACAAGCCAAGAAACCAACAAACCAACATGCCAACAAACCAACAAACTAAGTAACCAACAAGCCAACAAACCAACAAACCAACAAACCAACAAGCCAACAAACCAACAAACTTAGTAACCAACAAACCAACAAACCAACAAACCAACAAACCAACATGCCAACAAACCAAAAAACTAAGTAACCAACAAGCCAACAAACCAACAAACCAACAAGCCAACAAGCAAACAAACCAACAAACCAACAAACCAACAAGCCAACAAACCAACAAACCAACAAACCAACAAACCAACAAGCCAACAAGCCAACAAACCAACAAACCAACAAACCAACAAGCCAACAAACCAACAAACCAACAAGCCAACAAACCAACAAACTAAGTAACCAACAAGCCAACAAACTAACAAACCAACAAGCCAACAAACCAACAAACAAATAAACCAACAAACCAACAAACCAACAAAGCAACAAACCAACGAGCCAACAAGCCAACACACCAACAAACCAACAAACCAACAAGCCAACAAGCCAACAAACCAACAAACCAACAAGCAACAAACCAACAAACCAACAAACCAACAAACCAACAAACCAACAAACTAACAAACTAACAAACTAACAAACCAACAAGCCAACAAACCAACAAACCAACAAGCCAACAAACCAACAAACCAACAAGCCAACAAGCCAACAAACTAACAAACCAACAAGCCAACAAACCAAGAAACCAACAAACCAACATGCCAACAAACCAACAAACTAAGTAACCAACAAGCCAACAAACCAACAAACCAACAAGCCAACAAGTCAACAAACCAACAAACCAACAAACCAACAAACCAACAAACGAACAAGCCAACAAACCAACAATCCAACAAACCAACAAACCAACAAACCAACAAGCCAACAAACCAACAAAAAAATAAACCAACAAACCAACAAACCAACAAACCAACAAGCCAACAAGTTAACAAACCAACAAACCAACAAACCAACAAGCCAACAAACCAACAAGCCAACAAACCAACAAGCCAACAAACCAACAAACCAACAAACCAACAAACCAACAAGCCAACAAGCCAACAAACCAACAAACCAACAAGCCAACAAACCAACAAACCAACAAACCAACAAGCCAACAAACCAACAATCCAACAAACCAACAAACCAACAAACCAACAAGCCAACAAACCAACAAACAAATAAACCAACAAACCAACAAACCAACAAACCAACAAGCCAACAAGTCAACAAACCAACAAACCAACAAACCAACAAGCCAACAAACCAACAAGCCAACAAACCAACAAACCAACAAACCAACAAACCAACAAACCAACAAGCCAACAAGCCAACAAACCAACAAACCAACAAGCCAACAAACCAACAAACCAACAAACCAACAAGCCAACAAGCCAACAAACCAACAAACCAACAAGCCAACAAACCAACAAACCAACAAACCAACATGCCAACAAACCAACAAACTAAGTAACCAACAAGCCAACAAACCAACAAACCAACAAACCAACATGCCAACAAACCAACAAACTAAGTAACCAACAAGCCAACAAACCAACAAACCAACAAGCCAACAAACCAACAAACCAACACACCAACATGCCAACAAACCAGCAAACTAAGTAACCAACAAGCCAACAAACCAACAAACCGAAAAGCCAACAAACCAACAAGCCAACAAACCAACAATCCAACAAACCAACAAACTAACAAACCAACAAGCCAACAAACCAACAAACCAACAAGCCAACAAACCAACAAACCAACAAACCAACAAGCCAACAAACCAACAATCCAACAAACCAACAAACCAACAAACCAACAAGCCAACAAACCAACAAACAAATAAACCAACAAACCAACAAACCATCAAACCAACATGCCAACAAACCAACAAACTAAGTAACCAACAAGCCAACAAACCAACAAACCAACAAACCAACATGCCAACAAACCAACAAACTAAGTAACCAACAAGCCAACAAACCAACAAACCAACAAGCCAACAAACCAACAAACCAACAAACCAACAAACCAACAAGCCAACAAACCAACAAACAAATAAACCAACAAACCAACAAACCAACAAACCAACAAGCCAACAAGTCAACAAACCAACAAACCAACAAACCAACAAGCCAACAAACCAACAAGCCAACAAACCAACAAACCAACAAACCAACAAACCAACAAACCAACAAGTCAACAAGCCAACAAGCCAACAAACCAACAAACTAACAAACCAACAAGCCAACAAACCAACAAGCCAACAAACCAACAAACCAACAAGTCAACAAGCCAACAAACCAACAAACCAACAAACCAACAAGCCAACAAACCAACAAACCAACAAGCCAATAAGCCAACAAACCAACAAACCAACAAACCAACAAGCCAACAAGCTAACAAACCAACAAACCAACAAGCCAACAAACCAACAAACCAACAAGCCAACAAGCCAACAAACCAACAAACCAACAAGCCAACAAGCCAACAAACCAAGAAGCCAACAAACCAACAAACAAATAAACCAACAAATCAACAAACCAACAAGCCAACAAGCCAACAAACCAACAAACCAACAAACCAACGAGCCAACAAACCAACAAACCAACAAACCAACAAACCAACAAACCAACAAACCAACAAACCAACAAGCCAACAAGCCAACAAACCAAAAAACCAACAAACCAACAAGCCAACAAGCCAACAAACCAACAAACCAACAAACCAACAAGCCAACAAACCAACAAACCAACAAGCCAACAAACCAACAAACCAACAAACCAACAAGCCAACAAACCAACAATCCAACAAACCAACAAACCAACAAACCAACAAGCCAACAAACCAACAAACAAATAAACCAACAAACCAACAGACCAACAAACCAACAAGCCAACAAGTCAACAAACCAACAAACCAACAAACCAACATGCCAACAAACCAACAAGCCAACAAACCAACAAACAAACAAACCAACAAACCAACAAACCAACAAGCCAACAAGCCAACAAACCAACAAACCAACAAGCCAACAAACCAACAAACCATCAAACCAACAAGCCAACAAGCCAACAAACCAACAAACCAACAAGCCAACAAACCAATAAACCAACAAACCAACATGCCAACAAACCAACAAACTAAGTAACCAACAAGCCAACAAACCAACAAACCAACAAACCAACATGCCAACAAACCAACAAACTAAGTAACCAACAAGCCAACAAACCAACAAACCAACAAGCCACCAAACCAACAAACCAACACACCAACATGCCAACAAACCGGCAAACTAAGTAACCAACAAGCCAACAAACCAACAAGCCAACAAACCAACAAGCCAACAAACCAACAAACCAACAAACCAACAAGCCAACAAACCAACAAGCCAACAAACCCACAAACCAACAAGTCAACAAGCCAACAAACCAACAAACCAACAAACCAACAAGCCAACAAACCAACAAACCAACAAGCCAACAAGCCAACAAACCAACAAACCAACAAACCAACAAGCCAACAAGCTAACAAACCAACAAACCAACAAGCCAACAAACCAACAAACCAACAAGCCAACAAGCCAACAAACCAACAAACCAACAAGCCAACAAGCCAACAAACCAACAAACCAAGAAACCAACAAACCAACAAACAAATAAACCAACAAATCAACAAACCAACAAGCCAACAAGCCAACAAACCAACAAACCAACAAACCAACAAGCCAACAAACCAACAAACCAACAAACCAACAAACCAACAAACCAACAAACCAACAAGCCAACAAGCCAACAAACCAAAAAACCAACAAACCAACAAGCCAACAAGCCAACAAACCAACAAACCAACAAACCAACAAACCAACGAACTAAGTAACCAACAAGCCAACAAACCAACAAACCAACAAAACAACAAGCCAACAAACCAACAAACCAACAAACCAACAAGCCAACAAACCAACAAACCAACAAACCAACAAACCAACAAACCAACAAACCAACAAACCAACAAGCCAACAAGCCAACAAACCAACAAACCAACAAGCCAACAAACCAACAAGCCAACAAACCAACAAACCAACAAGCCAACAAGCCAACAAACCAACAATCCAACAAGCCAATAAGCCAACAAACCAACAAACCAACAAGCCAACAAACCAACAATTAAATAAACGAACAAACCAACAAACCAACAAGCCAACAAGCCAACAAACCAACAAACCAACAAACCAACAAACCAACAAGCCAACAAACCAACAAACCAACAAACCAACAAACCAACAAACCAACAAGCCAACAAGCCAACAAACCAACAGACCAACAAGCCAACAAGCCAACAAACCAACAAACAAATAAACCAACGAACCAACAAACCAAACAACCAACAAACCAACAAACCAAAAAACCAACAAACCAACAAGCCAACAAGCCAACAAACCAACAAACTAACGAACCAACAAACGAACTAACCAACAAACCAACAAGCCAACAAGCCAACAAACCAACAAACCATTAAACCAACAAACCAACAAACCAACAAGCCAACAAGCCAACAAACCAACAAACCAACAAACCAACAAGCTAACAAGCCAACAAACCAACAAATCAACAAACCAACAAGCCAACAAACCAACAAGCCAACAAGCCAACAAACCAACAAAACCAACAAACCAAGTAACCAACAAACCAACAAACCATCAAACGAACAAAGCAACAAACCAACAAGCCAACAAACCAACAAGCCAACAAACCAACAAACCAACAAACCAACATGCCAACAAACCAACAAACTAAGTAACCAACAAGCCAACAAACCAACAAACCAACAAAATAACAAGCCAACAAACCAACAAGCCAACAAACCAACAAACCAACAAGCCAACAAGCCAACAAACCAACAAACCAACAAGCCAACAAACCAACAAACAAATAAACCAATAAACCAACAAACCAACAAACCAACAAGCCAACAAACCAACATACCAACAAACCAACAAACCAAGAAACCAAAAAACCAACAAACCAACAAGCCAACAAGCCAACAAACCAACAAACTAACATACCAACAAACCAACAAACTAAGTAACCAACAAGCCAACAAACCAACAAACCAACAAGCCAACAAACCAACAAACCAACAAACCAACAAGCCAACAAACCAACAAACAAATAAACCAACAAACCAACAAACCAACAAACCAACAAGCCAACAAGTCAACAAACCAACAAACCAACAAACCAACAAGCCAACAAACCAACAAGCCAACAAACCAACAAACCAACAAACCAACAAACCAACAAACCAACAAGCCAACAAGCCAACAAGCCAACAAACCAACAAACCAACAAACCAACAAGCCAACAAACCAACAAGCCAACAAACCAACAAACCAACAAGTCAACAAGCCAACAAACCAAGAAACCAACAAACCAACAAGCCAACAAACCAACAAACCAACAAGCCAATAAGCCAACAAACCAACAAACCAACAAACCAACAAGTCAACAAGCTAACAAACCAACAAACCAACAAGCCAACAAACCAACAAACCGACAAGCCAACAAGCCAACAAACCAACAATTCAACAAGCCAACAAGCCAACAAACCAAGAAGCCAACAAACCAACAAACAAATAAACCAACAAATCAACAAACCAACAAGCCAACAAGCCAACAAACCAACAAACCAACAAACCAACGAGCCAACAAACCAACAAACCAACAAACCAACAAACCAACAAACCAACAAACCAACAAACCAACAAGCCAACAAGCCAACAAACCAAAAAACCAACAAACCAACAAGCCAACAAGCCAACAAACCAACAAACCAACAAGCCAACAAACCAACAAACCAACAAGCCAACAAACCAACAAACCAACAAACCAACAAGCCAACAAACCAACAATCCAACAAACCAACAAACCAACAAACCAACAAGCCAACAAACCAACAAACAAATAAACCAACAAACCAACAGACCAACAAACCCACAAGCCAACAAGTCAACAAACCAACAAACCAACAAACCAACACGCCAACAAACCAACAAGCCAACAAAACAACAAACAAACAAACCAACAAACCAACAAACCAACAAGCCAACAAGCCAACAAACCAACAAACCAACAAGCCAACAAACCAACAAACCATCAAACCAACAAGCCAACAAGCCAACAAACCAACAAACCAACAAGCCAACAAACCAACAAACCAACAAACCAACATGCCAACAAACCAACAAACTAAGTAACCAACAAGCCAACAAACCAACAAACCAACAAACCAACATGCCAACAAACCAACAAACTAAGTAACCAACAAGCCAACAAACCAACAAACCAAGAAGCCACCAAACCAACAAACCAACACACCAACATGCCAACAAACCGGCAAACTAAGTAACCAACAAGCCAACAAACCAACAAACCAACAAGCCAACAAGCCAACAAACCAACAAACCAACAAACCAACAAGCCAACAAACCATCAAGCCAACAAACCAACAAACCAACAAGTCAACAAGCCAACAAACCAACAAACCAACAAACCAACAAGCCAACAAACCAACAAACCAACAAGCCAACAAGCCAACAAACCAACAAACCAACAAACCAACAAGCCAACAAGCTAACAAACCAACAAACCAACAAGCCAATAAACCAACAAACCAACAAGCCAACAAGCCAACAAACTAACAAACCAACAAGCCAACAAGCCAACAAACCAACAAACCAAGAAGCCAACAAACCAACAAACAAATAAACCAACAAATCAACAAACCAACAAGCCAACAAGCCAACAAACAAACAAACCAACAAACCAACAAGCCAACAAACCAACAAACCAACAAACCAACAAACCAACAAACCAACAAACCAACAAACCAACAAACCAACAAGCCAACAAGCCAACAAACCAAAAAACCAACAAACCAACAAGCCAACAAGCCAACAAACCAACAACCCAACAAGCCAACAAGCCAACAAACCAACAAACCAACAAGCCAACAAACCAACAAACCAACAAACCAACAAACCAACGAACTAAGTAACCAACAAGCCAACAAACCAACAAACCAACAAAACAACAAGCCAACAAACCAACAAACCAACAAACCAACAAGCCAACAAACCAACAAACCAACAAACCAACAAACCAACAAACCAACAAACCAACAAACCAACAAGCCAACAAGCCAACAAACCAACAAACCAACAAGCCAACAAACCAACAAGCCAACAAACCAACAAACCAACAAGCCAACAAGCCAACAAACCAACAATCCAACAAGCCAATAAGCCAACAAACCAACAAACCAACAAGCCAACAAACCAACAAACAAATAAACGAACAAACCAACAAACCAACAAGCCAACAAGCCAACAAACCAACAAACCAACAAACCAACAAACCAACAAGCCAACAAACCAACAAACCAACAAACCAACAAACCAACAAACCAACAAGCCAACAAGCCAACAAACCAACAGACCAACAAGCCAACAAGCCAACAAACCAACAAACAAATAAACCAACGAACCAACAAACCAAACAACCAACAAACCAACAAACCAAAATACCAACAAACCAACAAGCCAACAAGCCAACAAACCAACAAACTAACGAACCAACAAACGAACTAACCAACAAACCAACAAGCCAACAAGCCAACAAACCAACAAACCATTAAACCAACAAACCAACAAACCAACAAGCCAACAAGCCAACAAACCAACAAACCAACAAACCAACAAGCTAACAAGCCAACAAACCAACAAATCAACAAACCAACAAGCCAACAAACCAACAAGCCAACAAGCCAACAAACCAACAAAACCAACAAACCAAGTAACCAACAAACCAACAAACCATCAAACGAACAAAGCAACAAACCAACAAGCCAACAAACCAACAAGCCAACAAACCAACAAACCAACAAACCAACATGCCAACAAACCAACAAACTAAGTAACCAACAAGCCAGCAAACCAACAAACCAACAAAATAACAAGCCAACAAACCAACAAGCCAACAAACCAACAAACCAACAAGCCAACAAGCCAACAAACCAACAAACCAACAAGCCAACAAACCAACAAACAAATAAACCAACAAACCAACAAACCAACAAACCAACAAGCCAACAAACCAACATACCAACAAACCAACAAACCAAGAAACCAAAAAACCAACAAACCAACAAGCCAACAAGCCAACAAACCAACAAACTAACATACCAACAAACGAACTAACCAACAAACTAACAAGCCAACAAACCAACAAACCAACAAACCAACAAACCAACAACCCAGCAAACCAACAAGCCAACAAACCAACAAACCAACAAGCCAACAAACCAACAAACAAATAAACCAACAAACCAACAAGCCAACAAACCAACAAACCAAGAAACCAAAAAACCAACAAACCAACAAACCAACAAGCCAACAAGCCAACAAACCAACAAACTAACATACCAACAAACGAACTAACCAACAAACTAACAAGCCAACAAACCAACAAACCAACAAACCAACAAACCAACAAGCCAGCAAACCAACAAACCAACAAAATAACAAGCCAACAAACCAACAAGCCAACAAACCAACAAGCCAACAAACCAACAAACCAACAAGTCAACAAACCAACAAGCCAACAAGCCAACAAACCAACAAACCAACAAACCAACAAGCCAACAAACCAACAAGCCAACAAACCAACAAACCAACAAGTCAACAAGCCAACAAACCAACAAACCAACAAACCAACAAGCCAACAAACCAACAAACCAACAAGCCAATAAGCCAACAAACCAACAAACCAACAAACCAACAAGCCAACAAGCTAACAAACCAACAAACCAACAAGCCAACAAACCAACAAACCAACAAGCCAACAAGCCAACAAACCAACAAATCAACAAGCCAACAAGCCAACAAACCAACAAACCAAGAAGCCAACAAACCAACAAACAAATAAACCAACAAATCAACAAACCAACAAGCCAACAAGCCAACAAACCAACAAACCAACAAACCAACGAGCCAACAAACCAACAAACCAACAAACCAACAAACCAACAAACCAACAAACCAACAAGCCAACAAGCCAACAAACCAAAAAACCAACAAACCAACAAGCCAACAAGCCAACAAACCAACAAACCAACAAGCCAACAAACCAACAAACCAACAAGCCAACAAACCAACAAACCAACAAACCAACAAGCCAACAAACCAACAATCCAACAAACCAACAAACCAACAAACCAACAAGCCAACAAACCAAAAAACAAATAAACCAACAAACCAACAAACCAACAAACCAACAAGCTAACAAGTCAACAAACCAACAAACCAACAAACCAACAAGCCAACAAACCAACAAGCCAACAAACCAACAAACCAACAAACCAACAAACCAACAAACCAACAAACCAACAAGCCAACAAGCCAACAAACCAACAAACCAACAAGCCAACAAACCAACAAACCATCAAACCAACAAGCCAACAAGCCAACAAACCAACAAACCAACAAGCCAACAAACCAACAAACCAACAAACCAACATGCCAACAAACCAACAAACTAAGTAACCAACAAGCCAAGAAACCAACAAACCAACAAGCCAACAAACCAACAAGCCAACACAACAACATGCCAACAAACCGGCAAACTAAGTAACCACCAAGCCAACAAACCAACAAACCAACAAGCCAACAAGCCAACAAACCAACAAACCAACAAACCAACAAGCCAACAAACCAACAAGCCAACAAACCAACAAACCAACAAGTCAACAAGCCAACAAACCAACAAACCAACAAACCAACAAGCCAACAAACCAACAAACCAACAAGCCAAAAAGCCAACAAACCAACAAACCAACAAACCAACAAGCCAACAAGCTAACAAACCAACAAACCAACAAGCCAACAAACCAACAAACCAACAAGCCAACAAGCCAACAAACCAACAAACCAACAAGCCAACAAGCCAACAAACCAACAAACCAAGAAGCCAACAAACCAACAAACAAATAAACCAACATATCAACAAACCAACAAACCAACAAACCAACAAACCAACAAGCCAACAAGCCAACAAACCAACAAACCAACAAGCCAACAAACCAACAAGCCAACAAACCAACAAACCAACAAGCCAACAAGCCAACAAACCAACAATCCAACAAGCCAATAAGCCAACAAACCAACAAACCAACAAACCAACAAACCAACAAACCAACAAGCCAACAAGCCAACAAACCAAAAAACCAACAAACCAACAAGCCAACAAGCCAACAAACCAACAAACCAACAAGCCAACAAGCCAACAAACCAACAAACCAACAAGCCAACAAACCAACAAACCAACAAACCAACATGCCAACAAACCAACGAACTAAGTAACCAACAAGCCAACAAACCAACAAAACAACAAGCCAACAAACCAACAAACCAACAAACCAACAAGCCAACAAACCAACAAACCAACAAACCAACAAGCCAACAAGCCAACAAACCAACAAACCAACAAGCCAACAAACCAACAAACCAACAAACCAACATGCCAACAAACCAACGAACTAAGTAACCAACAAGCCAACAAACCAACAAAACAACAAGCCAACAAACCAACAAACCAACAAACCAACAAGCCAACAAACCAACAAACCATCAAACCAACAAGCCAACAAGCCAACAAACCAACAAACCAACAAGCCAACAAACCAACAAACCAACAAACCAACATGCCAACAAACCAACAAACTAAGTAACCAACAAGCCAACAAACCAACAAACCAACAAACCAACATGCCAACAAACCAACAAACTAAGTAACCAACAAGCCAACAAACCAACAAACCAACAAGCCAACAAACCAACAAGCCAACACAACAACATGCCAACAAACCAACAAACTAGGTAACCAACAAGCCAACAAACCAACAAACCAACAAACCAACATGCCAACAAACCAACAAACTAAGTAACCAACAAGCCAACAAACCAACAAACCAACAAGCCAACAAGCCAACAAACCAACAAACCAACAAACCAACAAGCCAACAAACCAACAAGCCAACAAACCAACAAACCAACAAGTCAACAAGCCAACAAACCAACAAACCAACAAACCAACAAGCCAACAAACCAACAAACCAACAAGCCAACAAGCCAACAAACCAACAAACCAACAAACCAACAAGCCAACAAGCTAACAAACCAACAAACCAACAAGCCAACAAACCAACAAACCAACAAGCCAACAAGCCAACAAACCAACAAACCAACAAGCCAACAAGCCAACAAACCAACAAACCAAGAAGCCAACAAACCAACAAACAAATAAACCAACATATCAACAAACCAACAAGCCAACAAGCCAACAAACCAACAAACCAACAAACCAACAAGCCAACAAACCAACAAACCAACAAACCAACAAACCAACAAACCAACAAACCAACAAGCCAACAAGCCAACAAACCAAAAAACCAACAAACCAACAAGCCAACAAGCCAACAAACCAACAAACCAACAAGCCAACAAGCCAACAAACCAACAAACCAACAAGCCAACAAACCAACAAACCAACAAACCAACATGCCAACAAACCAACGAACTAAGTAACCAACAAGCCAACAAACCAACAAAACAACAAGCCAACAAACCAACAAACCAACAAACCAACAAGCCAACAAACCAACAAACCAACAAACCAACAAACCAACAAACCAACAAACCAACAAGCCAACAAGCCAACAAACCAACAAACCAACAAGCCAACAAACCAACAAGCCAACAAACCAACAAACCAACAAGCCAACAAGCCAACAAACCAACAATCCAACAAGCCAATAAGCCAACAAACCAACAAACCAACAAGCCAACAAACCAACAAACAAATAAACGAACAAACCAACAAACCAACAAGCCAACAAGCCAACAAACCAACAAACCAACAAACCAACAAACCAACAAACCAACAAGCCAACAAACCAACAAACCAACAAACCAACAAACTAACAAACCAACAAGCCAACAAGCCAACAAACCAACAAACCAACAAACCAACAAGCCAACAAACCAACAAACAAATAAACCAACGAACCAACAAACCAACCAACCAACAAACCAACAAACCAAAAAACCAACAAACCAACAAGCCAACAAGCCAACAAACCAACAAACTAACGAACCAACAAACGAACTAACCAACAAACCAACAAGCCAACAAGCCAACAAACCAACAAACCATTAAACCAAAAAACCAACAAACCAACAAGCCAACAAGCCAACAAACCAACAAACCAACAAGCCAACAAGCCAACAAACCAACAAACCAACAAACCAACAAACCAACAAACCAACAAGCCAACAAACCAACAAACCAACAAACCAACAAACCAACAAACCAACAAACTAAGTAACCAACAAGCCAACAAACCAACAAGCCAACAAACCAACAAGCCAACAAGCCAACAAACCAACAAACCAACAAAGCAACAAACCAAAAAACCAACAAACCAAAAAACCAACAAACCAAAAAACCAACAAACCAAAAAACCATCAAACGAACAAAGCAACAAGCCAACAAGCCAACAAATCAACAAACCAACAAGCCAACAAACCAACAAACCAACAAGCCAACAAGCAAACAAACCAACAAACTAACAAACCAACAAGCCAACAAACCAACAAACCAACAAACCAACAAGCCAACAAACCAACAAGCCAACAAACCAACAAACCAACAAGCCAACAAACCAACAAACCAACAAACCAACATGCCAACAAACCAACGAACTAAGTAACCAACAAGCCAACAAACCAACAAAACAACAAGCCAACAAACCAACAAACCAACAAAACAACAAGCCAACAAACCAACAAACCAACAAACCAACAAACCAACAAACCAACAAACCAACAAGCCAACAAGCCAACAAACCAACAAACCAACAAACCAACAAACCAACAAGCCAACAAACCAACAAACCAACAAACCAACAAACCAACAAACCAACAAACCAACAAACCAACAAGCCAACAAGCCAACAAACCAAAAAACCAACAAACCAACAAGCCAACAAGCCAACAAACCAACAAACCAACAAGCCAACAAGCCAACAAACCAACAAACCAACAAGCCAACAAACCAACAAACCAACAAACCAACATGCCAACAAACCAACGAACTAAGTAACCAACAAGCCAACAAACCAACAAAACAACAAGCCAACAAACCAACAAACCAACAAACCAACAAGCCAACAAACCAACAAACCAACAAACCAACAAACCAACAAACCAACAAACCAACAAGCCAACAAGCCAACAAACCAACAAACCAACAAGCCAACAAACCAACAAGCCAACAAACCAACAAACCAACAAGCCAACAAGCCAACAAACCAACAATCCAACAAGCCAATAAGCCAACAAACCAACAAACCAACAAGCCAACAAACCAACAAACAAATAAACGAACAAACCAACAAACCAACAAGCCAACAAGCCAACAAACCAACAAACCAACAAACCAACAAACCAACAAGCCAACAAACCAACAAACCAACAAACCAACAAACTAACAAACCAACAAGCCAACAAGCCAACAAACCAACAAACCAACAAACCAACAAGCCAACAAACCAACAAACAAATAAACCAACGAACCAACAAACCAACCAACCAACAAACCAACAAACCAAAAAACCAACAAACCAACAAGCCAACAAGCCAACAAACCAACAAACTAACGAACCAACAAACGAACTAACCAACAAACCAACAAGCCAACAAGCCAACAAACCAACAAACCATTAAACCAAAAAACCAACAAACCAACAAGCCAACAAGCCAACAAACCAACAAACCAACAAGCCAACAAACCAACAAACCAACAAACCAACAAACCAACAAACCAACAAGCCAACAAACCAACAAACCAACAAACCAACAAACCAACAAACCAACAAACTAAGTAACCAACAAGCCAACAAATCAACAAGCCAACAAACCAACAAGCCAACAAGCCAACAAACCAACAAACCAACAAAGCAACAAACCAAAAAACCAACAAACCAAAAAACCAACAAACCAAAAAACCATCAAACGAACAAAGCAACAAGCCAACAAGCCAACAAATCAACAAACCAACAAGCCAACAAACCAACAAACCAACAAGCCAACAAGCCAACAAACCAACAAACTAACAAACCAACAAGCCAACAAACCAACAAACCAACAAACCAACAAGCCAACAAACCAACAAGCCAACAAACCAACAAACCAACAAGCCAACAAACCAACAAACCAACAAACCAACATGCCAACAAACCAACGAACTAAGTAACCAACAAGCCAACAAACCAACAAAACAACAAGCCAACAAACCAACAAACCAACAAACCAACAAGCCAACAAACCAACAAACCAACAAACCAACAAACCAACAAACCAACAAACCAACAAACCAACAAGCCAACAAGCCAACAAACCAACAAACCAACAAACCAACAAACCAACAAGCCAACAAACCAACAAACCAACAAACCAACAAACCAACAAACCAACAAACCAACAAGCCAACAAGCCAACAAACCAAAAAACCAACAAACCAACAAGCCAACAAGCCAACAAACCAACAAACCAACAAACCAACAAGCCAACAAGCCAACAAACCAACAAACCAACAAGCCAACAAACCAACAAACCAACAAACCAACATGCCAACAAACCAACGAACTAAGTAACCAACAAGCCAACAAACCAACAAAACAACAAGCCAACAAACCAACAAACCAACAAACCAACAAGCCAACAAACCAACAAACCAACAAACCAACAAACCAACAAACCAACAAACCAACAAGCCAACAAGCCAACAAACCAACAAACCAACAAGCCAACAAACCAACAAGCCAACAAACCAACAAACCAACAAGCCAACAAGCCAACAAACCAACAATCCAACAAGCCAATAAGCCAACAAACCAACAAACCAACAAGCCAACAAACCAACAAACAAATAAACGAACAAACCAACAAACCAACAAGCCAACAAGCCAACAAACCAACAAACCAACAAACCAACAAACCAACAAGCCAACAAACCAACAAACCAACAAACCAACAAACCAACAAACCAACAAACTAACAAACCAACAACCCAACAAGCCAACAAACCAACAAACCAACAAACCAACAAGCCAACAAACCAACAAACAAATAAACCAACGAACCAACAAACCAACCAACCAACAAACCAACAAACCAAAAAACCAACAAACCAACAAGCCAACAAGCCAACAAACCAACAAACTAACGAACCAACAAACGAACTAACGAACAAACCAACAAGCCAACAAGCCAACAAACCAACAAACCATTAAACCAAAAAACCAACAAACCAACAAGCCAACAAGCCAACAAACCAACAAACCAACAAGCCAACAAACCAACAAACCAACAAACCAACAAACCAACAAACCAACAAGCCAACAAACCAACAAACCAACAAACCAACAAACCAACAAACCAACAAACTAAGTAACCAACAAGCCAACAAACCAACAAGCCAACAAACCAACAAGCCAACAAGCCAACAAACCAACAAACCAACAAAGCAACAAACCAAAAAACCAAAAAACAAATAAACCAACAAACCAACAAACCAACAAACCAACAAGCTAACAAGTCAACAAACCAACAAACCAACAAACCAACAAGCCAACAAACCAACAAGCCAACAAACCAACAAACCAACAAACCAACAAACCAACAAACCAACAAGCCAACAAGCCAACAAACCAACAAACCAACTAGCCAACAAACCAACAAACCATCAAACCAACAAGCCAACAAGCCAACAAACCAACAAACCAACAAGCCAACAAACCAACAAACCAACAAACCAACATGCCAACAAACCAACAAACTAAGTAACCAACAAGCCAACAAACCAACAAACCAACAAACCAACATGCCAACAAACCAACAAACTAAGTAACCAACAAGCCAACAAACCAACAAACCAACAAGCCAACAAACCAACAAGCCAACACAACAACATGCCAACAAACCGGCAAACTAAGTAACCAACAAGCCAACAAACCAACAAACCAACAAGCCAACAAGCCAACAAACCAACAAACCAACAAACCAACAAGCCAACAAACCAACAAGCCAACAAACCAACAAACCAACAAGTCAACAAGCCAACAAACCAACAAACCAACAAACCAACAAGCCAACAAACCAACAAACCAACAAGCCAACAAGCCAACAAACCAACAAACCAACAAACCAACAAGCCAACAAGCTAACAAACCAACAAACCAACAAGCCAACAAACCAACAAACCAACAAGCCAACAAGCCAACAAACCAACAAACCAACAAGCCAACAAGCCAACAAACCAACAAACCAAGAAGCCAACAAACCAACAAACAAATAAACCAACATATCAACAAACCAACAAGCCAACAAGCCAACAAACCAACAAACCAACAAACCAACAAGCCAACAAACCAACAAACCAACAAACCAACAAACCAACAAACCAACAAACCAACAAGCCAACAAGCCAACAAACCAAAAAACCAACAAACCAACACGCCAACAAGCCAACAAACCAACAAACCAACAAGCCAACAAGCCAACAAACCAACAAACCAACAAGCCAACAAACCAACAAACCAACAAACCAACATGCCAACAAACCAACGAACTAAGTAACCAACAAGCCAACAAACCAACAAAACAACAAGCCAACAAACCAACAAACCAACAAACCAACAAGCCAACAAACCAACAAACCAACAAACCAACAAACCAACAAACCAACAAACCAACAAGCCAACAAGCCAACAAACCAACAAACCAACAAGCCAACAAACCAACAAGCCAACAAACCAACAAACCAACAAGCCAACAAGCCAACAAACCAACAATCCAACAAGCCAATAAGCCAACAAACCAACAAACCAACAAGCCAACAAACCAACAAACAAATAAACGAACAAACCAACAAACCAACAAGCCAACAAGCCAACAAACCAACAAACCAACAAACCAACAAACCAACAAGCCAACAAACCAACAAACCAACAAACCAACAAACTAACAAACCAACAAGCCAACAAGCCAACAAACCAACAAACCAACAAACCAACAAGCAAACAAACCAACAAACAAATAAACCAACGAACCAACAAACC
Organism: Atherix ibis; assembly: GCA_958298945.1. Lineage (NCBI taxonomy): Eukaryota > Metazoa > Arthropoda > Insecta > Diptera > Athericidae > Atherix > Atherix ibis. The sequence continues at coordinate 93,913,910 of OY282608.1, forward strand.
AACCAACCAACAAACCAACAAACCAAAAAACCAACAAACCAACAAACCAACAAGCCAACAAACCAGCAAACTAACGAACCAACAAACGAACTAACCAACAAACCAACAAACCAACAAACCAACAAACTAAGTAACCGACAAGCCAACAAACCAACAAGCCAACAAACCAACAAGCCAACAAGCCAACAAACCAACAAACCAACAAAGCAACAAACCAAAAAACCAACAAACCAAAAAACCAACAAACCAAAAAACCATCAAACGAACAAAGCAACAAGCCAACAAGCCAACAAATCAACAAACCAACAAGCCAACAAACCAACAAACCAACAAGCCAACAAGCCAACAAACCAACAAACTAACAAACCAACAAGCCAACAAACCAACAAACCAACAAACCAACAAGCCAACAAACCAACAAGCCAACAAACCAACAAACCAACAAGCCAACAAACCAACAAACCAACAAACCAACATGCCAACAAACCAACGAACTAAGTAAGCAACAAGCCAACAAACCAACAAAACAACAAGCCAACAAACCAACAAACCAACAAACCAACAAGCCAACAAACCAACAAACCAACAAACCAACAAACCAACAAACCAACAAACCAACAAGCCAACAAGCCAACAAACCAACAAACCAACAAACCAACAAACCAACAAACCAACAAGCCAACAAGCCAACAAACCAAAAAACCAACAAACCAACAAGCCAACAAGCCAACAAACCAACAAACCAACAAGCCAACAAGCCAACAAACCAACAAACCAACAAGCCAACAAACCAACAAACCAACAAACCAACATGCCAACAAACCAACGAACTAAGTAACCAACAAGCCAACAAACCAACAAAACAACAAGCCAACAAACCAACAAACCAACAAACCAACAAGCCAACAAACCAACAAACCAACAAACCAACAAACCAACAAACCAACAAACCAACAAGCCAACAAGCCAACAAACCAACAAACCAACAAGCCAACAAACCAACAAGCCAACAAACCAACAAACCAACAAGCCAACAAGCCAACAAACCAACAATCCAACAAGCCAATAAGCCAACAAACCAACAAACCAACAAGCCAACAAACCAACAAACAAATAAACGAACAAACCAACAAACCAACAAGCCAACAAGCCAACAAACCAACAAACCAACAAACCAACAAACCAACAAGCCAACAAACCAACAAACCAACAAACCAACAAACCAACAAACTAACAAACCAACAAGCCAACAAGCCAACAAACCAACAAACCAAGTAACCAACAAACCAACAAACCATCAAACGAACAAAGCAACAAACCAACAAGCCAACAAACCAACAAGCCAACAAACCAACAAACCAACAAACCAACATGCCAACAAACCAACGAACTAAGTAACCAACAAGCCAACAAACCAACAAAACAACAAGCCAACAAACCAACAAACCAACAAACCAACAAGCCAACAAACCAACAAACCAACAAACCAACAAACCAACAAACCAACAAACCAACAAGCCAACAAGCCAACAAACCAACAAACCAACAAGCCAACAAACCAACAAGCCAACAAACCAACAAACCAACAAGCCAACAAGCCAACAAACCAACAATCCAACAAGCCAATAAGCCAACAAACCAACAAACCAACAAGCCAACAAACCAACAAACAAATAAACGAACAAACCAACAAACCAACAAGCCAACAAGCCAACAAACCAACAAACCAACAAACCAACAAACCAACAAGCCAACAAACCAACAAACCAACAAACCAACAAACCAACAAACTAACAAACCAACAAGCCAACAAGCCAACAAACCAACAAACCAACAAACCAACAAGCCAACAAACCAACAAACAAATAAACCAACGAACCAACAAACCAACCAACCAACAAACCAACAAACCAAAAAACCAACAAACCAACAAGCCAACAAGCCAACAAACCAACAAACTAACGAACCAACAAACGAACTAACCAACAAACCAACAAGCCAACAAGCCAACAAACCAACAAACCATTAAACCAAAAAACCAACAAACCAACAAGCCAACAAGCCAACAAACCAACAAACCAACAAGCCAACAAACCAACAAACCAACAAACCAACAAACCAACAAACCAACAAGCCAACAAACCAACAAACCAACAAACCAACAAACCAACAAACCAACAAACTAAGTAACCAACAAGCCAACAAACCAACAAGCCAACAAACCAACAAGCCAACAAGCCAACAAACCAACAAACCAACAAAGCAACAAACCAAAAAACCAACAAACCAAAAAACCAACAAACCAAAAAACCATCAAACGAACAAAGCAACAAGCCAACAAGCCAACAAATCAACAAACCAACAAGCCAACAAACCAACAAACCAACAAGCCAACAAGCCAACAAACCAACAAACTAACAAACCAACAAGCCAACAAACCAACAAACCAACAAACCAACAAGCCAACAAACCAACAAGCCAACAAACCAAGTAACCAACAAACCAACAAACGAACAAAGCAACAAACCAACAAGCCAACAAACCAACAAGCCAACAAACCAACAAACCAACAAACCAACATGCCAACAAACCAACAAACTAAGTAACCAACAAACCAACAAACCATCAAACGAACAAAGCAACAAACCAACAAGCCAACAAACCAACAAGCCAACAAACCAACAAACCAACAAACCAACATGCCAACAAACCAACAAACTAAGTAACCAACAAGCCAGCAAACCAACAAACCAACAAAATAACAAGCCAACAAACCAACAAGCCAACAAACCAACAAACCAACAAGCCAAAAAGCCAACAAACCAACAAACCAACAAACCAACAAACCAACAAACCAACAAGCCAACAAGCCAACAAACCAACAAACCAACAAGCCAACAAACCAACAAACAAATAAACCAACAAACCAACAAACCAACAAACCAACAAGCCAACAAACCAACATACCAACAAACCAACAAACCAAGAAACCAAAAAACCAACAAACCAACAAGCCAACAAGCCAACAAACCAACAAACTAACATACCAACAAACGAACTAACCAACAAACTAACAAGCCAACAAACCAACAAACCAACAAACCAACAAACCAACAAACCAACAAACCAACAAACCAACAAACCAACAAACCAACAAACCAACAAGCCAACAAGCCAACAAGCCAACAAACCAACAAACCAACAAGCCAACAAACCAACAAACCAACAAGCCAACAAGCCAACAAACCAACAAAGCAACAAACCAACAAGCCAACAAACCAACAAGCCAACAACCCAACAAACCAACAAGCCAACAAGCCAACAAACCAACAAACCAACAAAACAACAAGCCAACAAACCAACAAACCAACAAGCCAACAAACCAACAAACCAACAAACCAACAAACCAAAAAACCAACAAACTAACAAACCAAAAAACCAACAAACCAACAAGCCAACAAACCAACAAACTAAGTAACCAACAAGCCAACAAACCAACAAACCAACAAGCCAACAAACCAACAAACCAACAAACCAACAAGCCAACAAACCAAGTAACCAAAAAGCCAACAAACTAACAAACCAACAAGCCAACAAGCCAACAAACCAACAAGCCAACAAACCAACAAACCAACAAAGCAACAAGCCAACAAGCCAACGAACCAACAAACCAACAAGCCAACAAACCAATAAACCAACAAACCAACAAGCCAACAAACCGACAAACCAGCAAACCAAGTAACCAAAAAGCCAACAAACTAACAAATCAACAAGCCAACAAGCCAACAAACCAACAAACCAACAAGCCAACAAGCCAACAAACCAACAAACCAACAAACCAACAAACCAACAAACTAAGTAGCCAACAAGCAAACAAACCAACAAACCAACAACCCAACAAGCCAACAAACCAACAAACCAACAAGCCAACAAACCCACAAACCAACAAGCCAACAAACCAACAAACCAACAAACAAAAAAACCAACAAACCAACAAACCAACAAACCAACAAACCAACAAACCAACAAACCAACAAGCCAACAAACCAACAAACCAACAAACCAAGTAACCAAAAAGCCAACAAACTAACAAACCAACAAGCCAACAAGCCAACAAACCAACAAGCCAACAAACCAACAAACCAACAAAGCAACAAGCCAACAAGCCAACAAACCAACAAACCAACAAACCAACAAGCCAACAAACCAACAAACCAACAAACCAACAAGCCAACAAGCCAACAAACTAACAAACCAAGTAACCAAAAAGCCAACAAACTAACAAACCAACAAGCCAACAAGCCAACAAACCAACAAACAAACAAACCAACAAGCCAACAAACCAACAAACCAACAAACCAACAAACCAAAAAACCAACAAACCAACAAGCCAACAAGCCAGCAAGCCAACAAACCAACAAACTAACAAACCAACAAACGAACTAACCAACAAACCAACAAGCCAACAAGCCAACAAACCAACAAACCAACAAACTAAGTAACCAACAAGCCAACAAACCAACAAACGAACAAGCCAACAAGCCAACAAACCAACAAACCAACAAACCAACAAACCAAAAAACCAACAAACCAAAAAACCAACAAACCAACAAACTAATAGACCAACAAACCAACAAGCCAACAAGCCAACAAACCAACAAACCAACAAACCAACAAGCCAACAAACCAACAAGCCAACAAACCAACAAACCAAATAACCAAAAAGCCAAAAAGCTAACAAACCAACAAGCCAACAAGCCAACAAACCAACAAACCAACAAAGCAACAAGCCAACAAGCCAACAAACCAACAAACCAACAAGTCAACAAACCAACAAAATAACAAGCCAAAAAGCCTACAAACCAACAAACCAACAAACCAACAAGCCAACAAACCAACAAACCAACAAACCAACAAACCAACAAGCCAACAAACCAACAAACCAACAAACCAAAAAACCAACAAACCAAAAAGCCTACAAACCAACAAACCAACAAACCAACAAGCCAACAAACCAACAAACCAACAAACCAACAAACCAACAAGCCAACAAACCAACAAACCAACAAACCAAAAAACCAACAAACCAAAAAACCAACAAACCAACAAACCAACAAACCAACAAACCAACAAGCCAACAAGCCAACAAACTAACAAACCAACAAGCCAACAAACCAACAAGCCAACAAACCAACAAACCAAAAAACCAACAAACCAACAAACCATCAAACGAACAAAGCAACAAGCCAACAAGCCAACAAACCAACAAACCAACAAGCCAACAAACCAACAAACCAACAAGCCAACAAGCCAACAAACCAACAAACCAACAAACCAACAAGCCAACAAACCAACAAACCAACAAGCCGACAAACCAACAAACCAACAAACCAACAAACCATTAAACCAAAAAACCAACAAACCAACAAGCCAACAAGCCAACAAACCAACAAACCAACAAGCCAACAAACCAACAAACCAACAAACCAACAAACCAACAAACCAACAAGCCAACAAACCAACAAACCAACAAACCAACAAACCAACAAACCAACAAACTAAGTAACCAACAAGCCAACAAACCAACAAGCCAACAAACCAACAAGCCAACAAGCCAACAAACCAACAAACCAACAAAGCAACAAACCAAAAAACCAACAAACCAAAAAACCAACAAACCAAAAAACCATCAAACGAACAAAGCAACAAGCCAACAAGCCAACAAATCAACAAACCAATAAGCCAACAAACCAACAAACCAACAAGCCAACAAGCCAACAAACCAACAAACTAACAAACCAACAACCCAACAAACCAACAAACCAACAAACCAACAAGCCAACAAACCAACAAGCCAACAAACCAACAAACCAACAAACCAAGTAACCAAAAAGCCAAAAAACTAACAAACCAACAAGGCAACAAACCAACAAACCAACAAGCTAACAAGCCAACAAACCAACAAATCAACAAACCAACAAGCCAACAAACCAACAAGCCAACAAGCCAACAAACCAACAAACCAACAAACCAAGTAACCAACAAACCAACAAACCATCAAACGAACAAAGCAACAAACCAACAAGCCAACAAACCAACAAGCCAACAAACCAACAAACCAACAAACCAACATGCCAACAAACCAACAAACTAAGTAACCAACAAGCCAGCAAACCAACAAACCAACAAAATAACAAGCCAACAAACCAACAAGCCAACAAACCAACAAACCAACAAGCCAAAAAGCCAACAAACCAACAAACCAACTAACCAACAAACCAACAAACCAACAAGCCAACAAGCCAACAAACCAACAAACCAACAAGCCAATAAACCAACAAACAAATAAACCAACAAACCAACAAACCAACAAACCAACAAGCCAACAAACCAACATACCAACAAACCAACAAACCAAGAAACCAAAAAACCAACAAACCAACAAGCCAACAAGCCAACAAACCAACAAACTAACATACCAACAAACGAACTAACCAACAAACTAACAAGCCAACAAACCAACAAACCAACAAACCAACAAACCAACAAACCAACAAACCAACAAACCAACAAACCAACAAACCAACAAACCAACAAGCCAACAAGCCAACAAGCCAACAAACCAACAAACCAACAAGCCAACAAACCAACAAACCAACAAGCCAACAAGCCAACAAACCAACAAAGCAACAAACCAACAAGCCAACAAACCAACAAGCCAACAACCCAACAAACCAACAAGCCAACAAGCCAACAAACCAACAAACCAACAAAACAACAAGCCAACAAACCAACAAACCAACAAGCCAACAAACCAACAAACCAACAAACCAACACACCAAAAAACCAACAAACTAACAAACCAAAAAACCAACAAACCAACAAGCCAACAAACCAACAAACTAAGTAACCAACAAGCCAACAAACCAACAAACCAACAAGCCAACAAACCAACAAACCAACAAACCAACAAGCCAACAAACCAAGTAACCAAAAAGCCAACAAACTAACAAACCAACAAGCCAACAAGCCAACAAACCAACAAGCCAACAAGCCAACAAACCAACAAACCAACAAAGCAACAAGCCAACAAGCCAACAAACCAACAAACCAACAAGCCAACAAACCAACAAACCAACAAACCAACAAACCAACAAGCCAACAAACCGACAAACCAACAAACCAAGTAACCAAAAAGCCAACAAACTAACAAACCAACAAGCCAACAAGCCAACAAACCAACAAACCAACAATCCAACAAGCCAACAAACCAACAAACCAACAAACCAACAAACCAACAAACTAAGTAGCCAACAAGCAAACAAACCAACAAACCAACAACCCAACAAGCCAACAAACCAACAAACCAACAAACCAACAAACCCACAAACCAACAAGCCAACAAACCAACAAACCAACAAACAAAAAAACCAACAAACCAACAAACCAACAAACCAACAAACCAACAAACCAACAAACCAACAAGCCAACAAACCAACAAACCAACAAACCAACAAACCAAGTAACCAAAAAGCCAACAAACTAACAAACCAACAAGCCAACAAGCCAACAAACCAACAAGCCAACAAACCAACAAACCAACAAAGCAACAAGCCAACAAGCCAACAAACCAACAAACCAACAAACCAACAAGCCAACAAACCAACAAACCAACAAACCAACAAGCCAACAAGCCAACAAACTAACAAACCAAGTAACCAAAAAGCCAACAAACTAACAAACCAACAAGCCAACAAGCCAACAAACCAACAAACAAACAAACCAACAAGCCAACAAACCAACAAACCAACAAACCAACAAACCAAAAAACCAACAAACCAACAAGCCAACAAGCCAACAAGCCAACAAACCAACAAACTAACAAACCAACAAACGAACTAACCAACAAACCAACAAGCCAACAAGCCAACAAGCCAACAAACCAACAAACCAACAAACTAAGTAACCAACAAGCCAACAAACCAACAAACGAACAAGCCAACAAGCCAACAAACCAACAAACCAACAAACCAACAAACCAAAAAACCAACAAACCAAAAAACCAACAAACCAACAAACTAATAGACCAACAAACCAACAAGCCAACAAGCCAACAAACCAACAAACCAACAAACCAACAAGCCAACAAACCAACAAGCCAACAAACCAACAAACCAAATAACCAAAAAGCCAAAAAGCTAACAAACCAACAAGCCAACAAGCCAACAAACCAACAAACCAACAAAGCAACAAGCCAACAAGCCAACAAACCAACAAACCAACAAGCCAACAAACCAACAAACCAACAAGCCAAAAAGCCTACAAACCAACAAACCAACAAACCAACAAGCCAACAAACCAACAAACCAACAAACCAACAAACCAACAAGCCAACAAACCAACAAACCAACAAACCAAAAAACCAACAAACCAAAAAACCAACAAACCAACAAACCAACAAACCAACAAACCAACAAGCCAACAAGCCAACAAACTAACAAACCAACAACCCAACAAACCAACAAGCCAACAAACCAACAAACCAACAAACCAAGTAACCAAAAAGCCAACAAACTAACAAACCAACAAGCCAACAAACCAACAAGCCAACAAGCCAACAAACCAACAAACCAACAAAGCAACAAACCAAAAAACCAACAAACCAAAAAACCAACAAACCAACAAACCATCAAACGAACAAAGCAACAAGCCAACAAGCCAACAAACCAACAAACCAACAAGCCAACAAACCAACAAACCAACAAGCCAACAAGCCAACAAACCAACAAACCAACAAACCAACAAGCCAACAAACCAACAAACCAACAAGCCGACAAACCAACAAACCAACAAACCAACAAATCAACAAGCCAACAAGCCAACAAACCAACAAACCAACAAGCCAACAAACCAACAAACCAACAAGCCAACAAACCAACAAACCAACAAACCAACATGCCAACAACCCAACAAACTAAGTAACCAACAAGCCAACAAATCAACAAACCAACAAGCCAACAAGCCAACAAACCAACAAATTAACAAACCAACAAACCAACAAACCAAGTAACCAACAAACCAACAAACCATCAAACGAACAAAGCAACAAACCAACAAACCAACAAACCAACAAGCCAACAAACCAACAAACAAATAAACCAACAAACCAACAAACCAACAAGCCAACAAACCAACAAACCAACAAACCAACAAACCAACAAGACAACAAACCAACAAACAAATAAACCAACAAACCAAAAAACCAATTAACCAACAAACCAACAAACCAACAAACCAACAAACCAACAAACCAACAAACCAACAAACCAACAAACCAACAAACCAACAAACCACCAAGCCAACAAACCAACAAACCAACAAACCAACAAGCCAACAAACCAACAAACAAATAAACCAACAAACCAACAAACCAACAAACCAACAAACCAAAAAACCAACAAACCAAGGAGCCAACAAGCCAACAAACCAACAAACTAACAAACCAACAAACAAACTAACCAACAAACCAACAAACTAAGTAACCAACAAGCCAACAAACCAACAAACCAACAAGCCAACAAGCCAACAAACCAACAAACCAACAAGCCAACAAACCAACAAACCAACAAACTAACAAACCAACAAACCAACAAACCAACAAACCAATAAGCCAACAAACCAACAAACAAATAAACCAACAAACCAAAAAACCAACAAACCAACAAACTAACAAGCCAACAAACCAACAAACCAACAAACCAAGTAACCAACAAGCCAATAAACCAACAAACCAACAAACCAACAAGCCAACAAACCAACAAACCAACAAGCAAACAAACCAACAAACCAACAAACCAACAAACCAACAAACAAATAAACCAACAAACCAACAAACCAACAAGCCAACAAGGCAACAAACCAACAAGCCAACAAACCAACAAACCAACAAACCAACAAACCAACAAACCAACAAACCAACAAACAAATAAACCAACAAACCAACAAGCCAACAAACCAATAAACAAATAAACCAACAAGCCAACAAACAAACAAACCAACAAACCAACAAACCAACAAGCCAACAAACCAACAAACCAAAAAACCAACAAACCAACAAACCAACAAACCAACAAACCAACAAACCAACAAGCCAACAAACCAACAAACCAAGTAACCAAAAAGCCAACAAACTAACAAACCAACAAGCCAACAAGCCAATAAACCAACAAGCCAACAAACCAACAAACCAACAAAGCAACAAGCCAACAAGCCAACAAACCAACAAACCAACGAGCCAACAAACCAACAAACCAACAAGCCCACAAGCCAACAAACCAACAAACCAAGTAACCAAAAAGCCAACAAACTAACAAACCAACAAGCCAACAAGCCAACAAACCAACAAGCCAACAAACCAACAAACCAACAAAGCAACAAGCCAACAAGCCAACAAACCAGCAATCCAACAAGCCAACAAACCAACAAACGAACAAGCCAACAAGCCAACAAACCAACAAACCAACAAGCCAACAAACCAAAAAACCAATAAACCAAAAAACCAACAAACCAACAAACTAATAGACCAACAAACCAACAAGCCAACAAGCCAACAAACCAACAAACCAACAAACCAACAAGCCAACAAACCAACAAGCCAACAAACCAACAAACCAAATAACCAAAAAGCCAACAAGCTAACAAACCAACAAGCCAACAAGCCAACAAGCCAACAAACCAACAAACCAACAAAGCAACAAGCCAACAAGCCAACAAACCAACAAGCCAACAAACCAACAAACAAATAAACCAACAAACCAACAAACCAACAAGCCAACAAACCAACAAACCAACAAACCAACAAACCAACAAGACAACAAACCAACAAACAAATAAACCAACAAACCAACAAACCATCAAACGAACAAAGCAACAAACCAACAAACCAACAAACCAACAAGCCAACAAACCAACAAACAAATAAACCAACAAACCAACAAACCAACAAGCCAACAAACCAACAAACCAACAAACCAACAAACCAACAAGACAACAAACCAACAAACAAATAAACCAACAAACCAAAAAACCAATTAACCAACAAACCAACAAACCAACAAACCAACAAACCAACAAACCAACAAACCAACAAACCAACAAACCAACAAGCCAAAAAGCCTACAAACCAACAAACGAAAAAACCAACAAGCCAACAAACCAACAAACCAACAAACCAACAAACCAACAAGCCAACAAACCAACAAACCAACAAACCAAAAAACCAACAAACCAAAAAACCAACAAACCAACAAACCAACAAACCAACAAACCAACAAGCCAACAAGCCAACAAACCAACAAACCAACAAGCCAACAAACCAACAAGCCAACAAACCAACAAACCAACAAACCAAGTAACCAAAAAGCCAACAAACTAACAAACCAACAAGCCAACAAACCAACAAGCCAACAAGCCAACAAACCAACAAACCAACAAAGCAACAAACCAAAAAACCAACAAACCAAAAAACCAACAAACCAACAAACCATCAAACGAACAAAGCAACAAGCCAACAAGCCAACAAACCAACAACCAACAAGCCAACAAACCAACAAACCAATAAGCCAACAAGCCAACAAACCAACAAACCAACAAACCAACAAGCCAACAAACCAACAAACCAACAAGCCGACAAACCAACAAACCAACAAACCAACAAACCAACAAATCAACAAGCCAACAAGCCAACAAACCAACAAACCAACAAGCCAACAAACCAACAAACCAACAAGCCAACAAACCAACAAACCAACAAACCAACATGCCAACAAACCAACAAACTAAGTAACCAACAAGCCAACAAACCAACAAATTAACAAACCAACAAACCAACAAACCAAGTAACCAACAAACCAACAAACCATCAAACGAACAAAGCAACAAACCAACAAACCAACAAACCAACAAGCCAACAAACCAACAAACAAATAAACCAACAAACCAACAAACCAACAAGCCAACAAACCAACAAACCAACAAACCAACAAACCAACAAGCCAACAAACCAACAAACAAATAAACCAACAAACCAAAAAACCAATAAACCAACAAACCAACAAACCAACAAACCAACAAACCAACAAACCAACAAACCAACAAACCAACAAACCAACAAACCAACAAGCCAACAAACCAACAAACCAACAAACCAACAAGCCAACAAACCAACAAACAAATAAACCAACAAACCAACAAACCAACAAACCAACAAACCAAAAAACCAACAAACCAAGAAGCCAACAAGCCAACAAACCAACAAACTAACAAACCAACAAACAAACTAACCAACAAACCAACAAACTAAGTAACCAACAAGCCAACAAGCCAACAAACCAACAAGCCAACAAGCCAACAAACCAACAAACCAACAAACCAACAAACCAACAAACCAATAAACTAACAAACCAACAAACCAACAAACCAACAAACCAACAAACCAACAAACAAATAAACCAACAAACCAAAAAACCAACAAACCAACAAACTAACAAGCCAACAAACAAACAAACCAACAAACCAAGTAACCAACAAGCCAATAAACCAACAAACCAACAAACCAACAAACCAACAAGCCAACAAACCAACAAACCAACAAGCAAACAAACCAACAAACCAACAAACCAACAAACAAATAAACCAACAAACCAACAAGCCAACAAACCAATAAACCAACAAACCAACAAGCCAACAAACCAACAAACCAACAAGCCAACAAACCAACAAACCAACAAACCAAGTAACCAAAAAGCCAACAAACCAACAAGCCAACAAGCCAACAAACCAACAAGCCAACAAACCAACAAACCAACAAAGCAACAAGCCAACAAGCCAACAAACCAACAAACCAACGAGCCAACAAACCAACAAACCAACAAGCCCACAAGCCAACAAACCAACAAACCAACAAACCAAGTAACCAAAAAGCCAACAAACTAACAAACCAACAAGCCAACAAGCCAACAAACCAACAAACCAACGAACAAATAAACCAACAAACCAACAAGCCAACAAACCAATAAACCAACAAACCAACAAGCCAACAAACCAACAAACCAACAAACCAACAAACCAACAAGCCAACAAACCAACAAACCAAAAAACCAACAAACCAACAAACCAACAAACCAACAAACCAACAAACCAACAAACCAACAAGCCAACAAACCAACAAACCAACAAACCAAGTAACCAAAAAGCCAACAAACTAACAAACCAACAAGCCAACAAGCCAACAAACCAACAAGCCAACAAACCAACAAACCAACAAAGCAACAAGCCAACAAGCCAACAAACCAACAAACCAACGAGCCAACAAACCAAAAAACCAACAAGCCCACAAGCGAACAAACCAACAAACCAACAAACCAAGTAACCAAAAAGCCAACAAACTAACAAATCAACAAGCCAACAAGCCAACAAACCAACAAGCCAACAAACCAACAAACCAACAAATCAACAATCCAACAAGCCAACAAACCAGCAATCCAACAAGCCAACAAATCAACAAACCAACAAGCCAACAAACCAACAAAGCAAGAAACCAAAAAACCAACAAACCAAAAAACCAACAAACCAACAAACCATCAAACGAACAAAGCAACAAGCCAACAAGCCAACAAACCAACAAACCAACAAGCCAACAAACCAACAAACCAACAAGCCAACAAGCCAACAAACCAACAAACCAACAAGCCAACAAACCAACAAACCAACAAACCAACAAACCAACAAGCCAACAAGCCAACAAACCAACAAACCAACAAGCCAACAAACCAACAAACCAACAAGCCAACAAACCAACAAACCAACAAACTAAGTAACCAACGAGCCAACAAATCAACAAACCAACAAGCCAACAAGCCAACAAACCAACAAACCAACAAACCAACATACCAAGTAACCAAAAAACCAACAAACCATCAAACAAACAAAGCAACAAACCAACAAACCAACAAACCAACAAGCCAACAAACCAACAAACAAATAAACCAACAAACCAACAAACAAATAACCCAACAAACCAACAAACCAACAAACCAACAAACCAACAAACCAACAAACCAACAAACCAAAAAACCAAAAAGCCAACAAACCAACAAACTAACAAACCAACAAACGAACTAACCAACAAACCAACAAACTAAGTAACCAACAAGCCAACAAACCAACAAACCAACAAGCCAACAAGCCAACAAACCAACAAACCAACAAGCCAACAAACCAACAAACCAACAAACCAACAAACTAACAACCCAATAAGCCAACAAACCAACAAGCCAACAAACCAACAAACCAACAAGCCAACAAGCCAACAAACCAACAAACCAACAAACCAACAACCCAACAAACCAACAGACCAACAAGCCAACAAACCAACAAACCAACAAACCAACAAATCAACAAGCCAACAAGCCAACAAACCAACAAACCAACAAGCCAACAAACCAACAAACCAACAAGCCAACAAACCAACAAACCAACAAACCAACATGCCAACAAACCAACAAACTAAGTAACCAACAAGCCAACAAATCAACAAACCAACAAGCCAACAAGCCAACAAACCAACAAATTAACAAACCAACAAACCAACAAACCAAGTAACCAACAAACCAACAAACCATCAAACGAACAAAGCAACAAACGAACAAACCAACAAACTAACAAGCCAACAAACCAACAAACAAATAAACCAACAAATCAACAAACAAATAAACCAACAAACCAACAAACCCACAAACCAACAAACCAACAAACCAACAAACCAAAAAACCAACAAACCAACAAACCAACAAGCCAACAAACCAACAAACCAACAAACCAACAAGCCAACAAACCAACAAACCAACAAACCAACAAACCAACAAGCCAACAAACCAACAAACAAATAAAACACAAACCAAAAAACTAATAAACCAACAAACCAACAAACCAACAAACCAACAAACCAACAAACCAACAAGCCAACAAACCAACAAACCAACAAACCAACAAGCCAACAAACCAACAAATAAATAAACCAACAAACCAACAAACCAACAAATCAACAAACCAAAAAACCAACAAACCAACAAGCCAACAAGCCAACAAACCAACAAACTAACAAACCAACAAACGAACTAACCAACAAACCAACAAACTAAGTAACCAACAAGCCAACAAACCAACAAACCAACAAGCCAACAAGCCAACAAACCAACAAACCAACAAGCCAGCAAACCAACAAACCAACAAACTAACAAACCAACAAACCAACAAACCAACAAACCAACAAGCCAACAAACCAACAAACAAATAAACCAACAAACCAAAAAACCAACAAACCAAGAAAACAACAAGCCAACAAACCAACAAACCAATAAACCAAGTAACCAACACGCCAATAAACCAACAAACCAAGAAGGCAACAAGCCAACAAACCAACAAACCAACAAGCAAACAAACCAACAAACCAACAAACCAACAAACCAACAAACCAACAAACAAATAAACCAACAAACCAACAAACCAACAAGCCAACAAGCCAACAAACCAACAAGCCAACAAACCAATAAACCCACAAACCAACAAACCAACAAACCAACAAACCAACAAACAAATAAACCAACAAACCAACAAGCCAACAAACCAACAAACCAACAAACCAACAAGCCAACAAACCGACAAACCAACAAACCAACAAACCAACAAACCAACAAACCAACAAACCAACAAACCAACAAGCCAACAAACCAACAAACAAATAAACCAACAAACCAAAAAACCAACAAACGAACAAACCAACAAACCAACAAAGTAAGAAACCAAAAAACCAACAAACCAAAAAACCAACAAACCAACAAACCATCAAACGAACAAAGCAACAAGCCAACAAGCCAACAAACCAACAAACCAACAAACCAACAAGCCAACAAACCAACAAACCAACAAGCCAACAAGCCAACAAATCAACAAACCAACAAACCAACAAACCAACAAACCAACAAGCCAACAAACCAACAAACCAACAAGCCAACAAACCAACAAACCAACAAACCAACAAACCAACAAGCCAACAAGCCAACAAACCAACAAACCAACAAACCAACAAGCCAACAAACCAACAAACCAACAAACCAACATGCCAACAAACCAACAAACTAAGTAACCAACGAGCCAACAAATCAACAAACCAACAAGCCAACAAGCCAACAAACCAACAAACCAACAAACCAACAAACCAAGTAACCAACAAACCAACAAACCATCAAACGAACAAAGCAACAAACCAACAAACCAACAAACCAACAAGCCAACAAACCAACAAACAAATAAACCAACAAACCAACAAACAAATAACCCAAAAAACCAACAAACCAACAAACCAACAAACCAACAAACCAACAAACCAACAAACAAAAAAACCAACAAACCAACAAGCCAACAAACCAACAAACAAATAAACCAACAAACCAACAAACCAACAAGCCAACAAGCCAACAAACCAACAAACTAACAAACCAACAAACGAACTAACCAACAAACCAACAACCTAAGTAACCAAAAAGCCAACAAACCAACAAACCAACAAGCCAACAAGCCAATAAACCAACAAACCAACAAGCCAACAAACCAACAAACCAACAAACTAACAAACCAATAAGCCAACAAACCAACAAGCCAACAAACCAACAAACCAACAAACCAACATGCCAACAAACCAACAAACTAAGTAACCAACAAGCCAACAAATCAACAAACCAACAAGCCAACAAGCCAACAAACCAACAAATTAACAAACCAACAAACCAACAAACCAAGTAACCAACAAACCAACAAACCATCAAACGAACAAAGCAACAAACGAACAAACCAACAAACCAACAAACCAACAAACCAACAAACCAACAAACCAACAAGCCAACAAACCAACAAACAAATAAACCAACAAACCAACAAACCAACAAACCAACAAACCAAAAAACCAACAAACCAACAAGCCAACAAGCCAACAAACCAACAAACAAAAAAACCAACAAACCAACAAACCAACAAACCAAGAAACCAAAAAACAAACAAACCAACAAACCAACAAGCCAACAAGCCAACAAACCAACAAACTAACAAACCAACAAACGAACTAACCAACAAACCAACAACCTAAGTAACCAAAAAGCCAACAAACCAACAAACCAACAAGCCAACAAGCCAATAAACCAACAAACCAACAAGCCAACAAACCAACAAACCAACAAACTAACAAACCAATAAGCCAACAAACCAACAAGCCAACAAACCAACAAACCAACAAACCAACATGCCAACAAACCAACAAACTAAGTAACCAACAAGCCAACAAATCAACAAACCAACAAGCCAACAAGCCAACAAACCAACAAATTAACAAACCAAAAAACCAACAAACCAAGTAACCAACAAACCAACAAACCATCAAACGAACAAAGCAACAAACGAACAAATCAACAAACCAACAAACCAACAAACCAACAAACCAACAAACCAACAAGCAAACAAACCAACAAACCAACAAACCAACAAACCAACAAAACAACAAACAAATAAACCAACAAACCAACAAACCAACAAGCCAACAAGCCAACAAACCAACAAGCCAACAAACCAACAAACCAACAAACCAACAAACCAACAAACCAACAAACAAATAAACCAACAAACCAACAATCCAACAAGCCAACAAACCAACAAACCAACAAACCAACAAGCCAACAAACCAACAAACCAACAAACCAACAAACCAACAAGCCAACTAACCAACAAACAAATAAACCAACAAACCAAAAAACCAACAAACGAACAAACCAACAAACCAACAAACCAACAACCCAAAAAACCAACAAACCAACAAACCAACAAACCAACAAACCAACAAACCAACAAGCCAACAAGCCAACAAACCAACAAACCAAGTAACCAAAAAGCCAACAAACTAACAAACCAACAAGCCAACAAGCCAACAAACCAACAAGCCAACAAACCAACAAGCCAACAAACCAACAAACCAACAAAGCAACAAGCCAACAAGCCAACAAACCAACAAACCAACAAGCCAACAAACGAACAAACCAACAAGCCAACAAACCAACAAACCAACAAACCAACAAACCAACAAGCCAACAAACCAACAAACAAATAAACCAACAAACCAACAAACCAACAAACCAACAAACCAAAAAACCAACAAACCAACAAGCCAACAAGCCAACAAACCAACAAACTAACAAACCAACAAACGAACTAACCAACAAACCAACAAACTAAATAACCAACAAGCCAACAAACCAACAAACCAACAAGCCAACAAGCCAACAAACCAACAAACCAACAAACCAACAAGCCAACAAACCAACAAACCAACAAACTAACAAACCAACAAACCAACAAACCAACAAACCAACAAGCCAACAAACCAACAAACAAATAAACCAACAAACCAAAAAACCAACAAACCAAGAAACCAACAAGCCAACAAACCAACAAACCAACAAACCAACAAACCAAGTAACCAACACGCCAATAAACCAACAAACCAAGAAGCCAACAAGCCAACAAACCAACAAACCAACAAGCAAACCAACAAACCAACAAGCCAACAAACCAACAAACAAATAAACCAACAAACCAAAAACCAACAAACGAACAAACCAACAAACCAACAAACCAACAACCCAAAAAACCAACAAACCAACAAACCAACAAACCAACAAACCAACAAACCAACAAGCCAACAAACCAACAAACCAACAAACCAACAAACCAAGTAACCAAAAAGCCAACAAACTAACAAACCAACAAGCCAAAAAGCCAACAAACCAACAAGCCAACAAACCAACAAACCAACAAAGCAACAAGCCAACAAGCCAACAAACCAACAAACCAACGAGCCAACAAACCAACAAACCAACAAGCCCACAAGCCAACAAACCAACAAACCAACAAACCAAGTAACCAAAAAGCCAACAAACTAACAAACCAACAAGCCAACAAGCCAACAAACCAACAAGCCAACAAACCAACAAACCAACAAAGCAACAAGCCAACAAGCCAACAAACCAACAAACCAACAAGCCAACAAACCAACAAACCAACAAGCCAACAAGCCAACAAACCAACAAACCAATAAAGCAACAGACCAAAAAACCAATAAACCAAAAAACCAACAAACCAACAAACCATCAAACGAACAAAGCAACAAGCCAACAAGCCAACAAACCAAAAAACCAACAAACCAACATATCAACAAGCCAACAAACCAACAAACCAACAAACCAACAAGCCAACAAACCAACAAACCAACAAGGCAACAAACAAATAAACCAACAAACCAAAAAACCAATAAACCAACAAACCAACAAACCAACAAACCAACAAACCAACAAGCCAACAAACCAACAAACCAACAAACCAACAAGCCAACAAACCAACAAACCAACAAAACAACAAACCAACAAGCCAACAAGCCAACAAACCAACAAACCAACAAGCCAACAAACCAACAAACCAACAAGCCAACAAACCAACAAACCAATAAACCAACATTCCAACAAACCAACAAACTAAGTAACCAACGAGCCAACAAATCAACAAACCAACAAGCCAACAAGCCAACAAACCAACAAACCAACAAACCAAGTAACCAACAAACCAACAAACCATCAAACGAACAAAGCAACAAACCAACAAACCGACAAGTTAACAAACCAACTAACAAATAAACCAACAAACGAACAAACAAATAACCCAACAAACCAACATACCAACAAACCAACAAACCAACAAACCAACAAACCAACAAACCAACAAACCAACAAACCAAAAAACCAACAAACCAACAAACCAACAAGCCAACAAACCAACAAACCAACAAACCAACAAACCAACAAACCAACAAACCAACAAGCCAACAAACAAATAAACCAACAAACCAAAAAACCAATAAACCAACAAACCAACAAACCAACAAACCAACAAACCAACAAACCAACAAGCCAACAAACCGACAAACAAATAAACCAACAAACCAACAAACCAACAAACCAACAAACCAAAAAACCAACAAACCAACAAGCCAACAAGCCAACAAACCAACAAACTAACAAACCAACAAATGAACTAACCAACAAACCAACAAACTAAGTAACCAACAAGCCAACAAACCAACAAACCAACAAGCCAACAAGCCAACAAACCAACAAACCAACAAGCCAACAAACCAACAAACCAACAAACTAACACACCAACAAACCAACAAAGTAACAAACCAACAAGCCAACAAACCAACAAACAAATAAACCAACAAACCAAAAAACCAACAAACCAACAAACCAACAAGCCAACAAACCAACAAACCAACAAACCAACAAACCAAGTAAATAACAAGCCAATAAACCAACAATCCAACAAGCCACAAGCAAACAAACCAACAAACCAACAAGCAAACAAACCAACAAACCAACAAACCAACAAGCCAACAAACCAACAAACCAACAAACCAACAAGCCAACAAACCAACAAATAAATAAACAAACAAACCAAGAAACCAAGTAACCAAAAAGCCAACAAACTAACAAACCAACAAGCCAACAAGCCAACAAACCAACAAGCTAACAAACCAACAAACCAACAAAGCAACAAGCCAACAAGCCAACAAACCAAAAAACCAACAAGCCAACAAACCAACAAACCAACAAGCCAACAAGCCAACAAACCAACAAACCAACAAAGCAACAAACCAAAAAACCAACAAACCAAAAAACCAACAAACCAACAAACCATCAAACGAACAAAGCAACAAGCCCACAAGCCAACAAACCAACAAACCAACAAGCCAACAAACCAACAAACCAACAAGCCAACAAGCCAACAAACCAACAAACCAACAAACCAACAAACCAACAAGCCAACAAACCAACAAGCCAACAAACCAACAAACCAACAAACCAACAAACCAACAAGCCAACAAGCCAACAAACCAACAAACCAACAAGCCAACAAACCAACAAACCAACAAGCCAACAAACCAACTAACCAACAAACCAACATGCCAACAAACCAACTAACTAAGTAACCAACGAGCCAACAAATCAACAAACCAACAAGCCAACAAGCCAACAAACCAACAAACCAACAAACCAACAAACCAAGTAACCAACAAACCAACAAACCATTAAACGAACAAAGCAACAAAACCAACAAACCAACAAGCCAACAAACCAACAAACAAATAAACCAACAAACCAACAAACAAATAACCCAACAATCCAACATACCAACAAACCAACAAACCAACAAACCAACAAACCAACAAACTAAAAAACCAACAAACCAACAAACCAACAAGCCAACAAACCAACAAACCAACAAACCAACAAGCCAACAAACCAACAAACCAACAAACCAACAAACCAACAAACCAACAAGCCAACAAACAAATAAACCAACAAACCAAAAAACCAATAAACCAACAAACCAAAAACCAACAAACCAACAAACCAACAAACCAACAAACCAACAAGCCAACAAACCAACAAACCAACAAACAAATAAACCAACAAACCAACAAACCAACAAACCAACAAACCAAAAAACCAACAAACCAACAAGCCAACAAGCCAACAAACCAAAAAACTAACAAACCAACAAACGAACTAACCAACAAACCAACAAACTAAGTAACCAACAAGCCAACAAACCAACAAACCAACAAACCAACAAGCCAACAAGCCAACAAACCAACAAACCAACAAGCCAACAAACCAACAAACCAACAAACTAACAAACCAACAAACCAACAAACCAACAAACCAACAAACCAACAAGCCAACAAACCAACAAACAAATAAACCAACAAACCAAAAAACCAACAAACCAACAAACCAACAAGCCAACAAACCAACAAACCAACAAACCAACAAACCAAGTAACCAACAAGCCAATAAACCAACAAACCAACAAGCCAACAAGCCAACAAACCAACAAACCAACAAGCAAACAAACAAACAAACCAACAAACCAACAAACCAACAAACCAACAAACCAACAAACCAACAAACAAATAAACCAACAAACCAACAAACCAACAAGCCAACAAGCCAACAAACCAACAAGCCAACAAACCAACAAACCAACAAGCCATCAAACCAACAAACCAACAAACCAACAAACAAATCAACCAACAAACCAACAAGCCAACAAACCAACAAACCAACAAACCAACAAGCCAACAAACCAACAAACCAACAAACCAACAAACCAACAAGCCAACAAAGCAACAAATAAATAAACCAACAAACCAAAAACCCAACAAACGAACAAACCAACAAACCAACAAACCAACAAACCAAAAAACCAACAAACCAACAAACCAACAAACCAACAAACCAACAAACCAACAAACCAACAAGCCAACAAACCAACAGACCAACAAACCAACAAACCAAGTAACCAAAAAGCCAACAAAATAACAAACCAACAAGCCAACAAGGCAACAAACCAACAAGCCAACAAACCAACAAACCAACAAACCAACAAACCAAGTAACCAAAAAGCCAACAAACTAACAAACCAACAAGCCAACAAGCCAACAAACCAACAAGCCAACAAACCAACAAAGCAACAAGCCAACAAGCCAACAAACCAACAAACCAACAAGCCAACAAACCAACAAACCCACAAGCCAACAAGCCAACAAACCAACAAACCAACAAACCAAGTAGCCAAAAAGCCAACAAACTAACAAACCAACAAGCCAACAAGCCAACAAACCAACAAACCAACAAGCCAACAAGCCAACAAACCAACAAACCAACAAACCAACAAACCAACAAACCAACAAACCAACAAACCAACAAACTAAGTAACCAACAAACCAACAAACCAACAAACCAACAAGCCAACAAGCCAACAAACTAACAAACCAACAAGCCAACAAACCAACAATACCAACAAGCCAACAAACCAACAAACCAACAAACCAAAAAACCAACAAACCAACAAGCCCACAAACCAACAAACCAACAAACCAACAAACCAACAAGCCAACAAACCAACAAACCAAGTAACCGAAAAGCTAACAAGCTAACAAACCAACAAGCCAACAAGCCAAGAAACCAACAAGCCAATAAACCAACAAACCAACAAAGCAACAAGCCAACAAGCCAACATACCAACAAACCAACAAGCCAACAAACCAACAAACCAACAAGCCAACACGCCAACAAACCAACAAACCAACAAACCAAGTAACCAAAAAGCCAACAAACTAACAAACCAAGAAGCCAACAAGCCAACAAATCAACAAACCAACAAACCAACAAGCCAACAAACCAGCAAAAAAATAAACGAACAAACAAACAAACCAACAAACCAACAAACCAACAAACCAAAAAACCAACAAACCAACAAGCCAACAAGCCAACAAGCCAACAAACCAACAAACTAACAAACCAACTAACGAACTAACCAACAAACCAACAAGCCAACAAGCCAACAAACCAACAAACCAAAAAACCAACAAACCAACAAACCAACAAACTAAGTAACCAACAAGCTAACAAACCAACAAAGCAACAACCCAAAAAACCAACAAACCAAAAAACCAACAAACCAACAAACCATCAAACGAACAAAGCAACAAGCCAACAAGCCAACAAACCAACAAACCAACAAGCCAACAAACCAACAAACCAACAAGCCAACAAGCCAACCAACCAACAAACCAACAAACCAACAAGCCAACAAACCAACAAACCAACAAGCCAACAAACCAACAAACCAACAAACCAACAAACCAACAAGCCAACAAGCCAACAAACCAACAAACCAACAAGCCAACAAACCAACAAACCAACAAGCCAACAAACCAACTAACCAACAAACCAACATGCCAACAAACCAACAAACTAAGTAACCAAGGAGCCAACAAATCAACAAACCAACAAGCCAACAAACCAACAAACAAATAAACCAACAAACCAACAAACAAATAACCCAACAATCCAACATACCAACAAACCAACAAACCAACAAACCAACAAACCAACAAACCAAAAAACCAACAAACCAACAAACCAACAAGCCAACAAACCAACAAACCAACAAACCAACAAGCCAACAAACCAACAAACCAACAAACCAACAAACCAACAAACAAATAAACCAACAAAGCAACAAACCAACAAACCAACAAACCAAAAAACCAACAAACCAACAAGCCAACATGCCAACAAACCAACAAACTAACAAACCAACAAACGAACTAACCAACAAACCAACAAACTAAGTAACCAACAAGCCAACAAACCAACAAACCAACAAGCCAACAAGCCAACAAACCAACAAACCAACAAACCAACAAACCAACAAACCAACAAACCAACAAACCAACAAACCAAAAAACCAACAAACCAAAAAACCAACAAATCATCAAACGAACAAAGCAACAAGCCAACAAGCCAACAAACTAACAAACCAACAAGCCAACAAACCAACAAACCAACAAACCAACAAACCAACAAACCAACAAGCCAACAAACCAACAAACCAACAAGCCAACAAACCAACAAACCAACAAACCAACATGCCAACAAACCAACAAACTAAGTAACCAACACGCTAACAAACCAACAAACCAAACAGCCAACAAGCCAACAAACCAACAAACCAACAAACCAACAAACCATCAAACCAAGTAACCAACAAACCAACAAACCATCAAACGAACAAAGCAACAAACCAACAAGCCAACAAACCAACAAACCAACCAGCCAACAAGCCAACAAACCAACAAACCAACAAGCCAACAAACCAACAAACCAACAAACTAACAAACCAACAAACCAACAAACCAACAAACCAACAAGCCAACAAACCAACAAACAAATAAACAAACAAACCAAAAAACCAACAAACCAACAAACCAACAAGCCAACAAACCAACAAACCAACAAACCAAGTAACCAACAAGCCCACAAACCAACAAACCAACAAGCCAATAAGCCAACAAACCAACAAACCAACAAACCAACAACCCAACAAACCAACAAGCCAACAAAATAAAAAACCAACAAACCAACAAGCCAACAAACCAACACACCAATAAACCAAGTAACCAAAAAGCCAACAACCTAACAAACCAACAAGCCAACAAGCCAACAAGCCAACAAACCAACAAACCAACAAGCCAACAAACCAACAAACCAACAAGCCAACAAACCAACAAACCAAAAAACCAAAAAGCCAACAAACCAACAAACCAACAAACCAACAAACCAACAAACCAACAAGCCACCAAACCAACAAACCAGCAAACCAACAAACCAGCAAACCAACAAACCAACAAGCCAATAAGCCAACAAACAAACAAACCAACAAACCAACAAACCAACAAACCAACAAACCAACAAACGAACAAACCAAAAAACCAACAAACCAACAAACCAACAAGCCAACAAGCCAACAAACAAACAAGCCAACAAGCCAACAAACCAACAAACCAACAAACCAACAAACCAACAAACCAACAAACCAACAAACCAACAAACCAACAAACCAACAAACGAACAAACCAAAAAACCAACAAACCAAAAAACCAACAAACCAACAAACCAACAAACCAACAAACTAACAAACCAACAAACCAACAAGCCAACAAACCAACAAACAAATAAACCGACAAACCAACAAACCAACAAACCAACAAAACAAAAAACCAACAAACGAACTAATCAACAACCCAACAAACTAAGTAACCAACAAGCCAACTAACCAACAAACCGACAAGCCAACAAGCCAACAAACCAACAAACCAACAAGCCAACAAACCAACAAACCAACAAACTAACAAACCAACAAACCAACAAGCCAACAAACCAACAAACAAATAAACCAACAAACCAAAAAACCAACAAACCAACAAACCAACAAGCCAACAAACCAACAAACCAACAAACCAACAAACGAAGTAACCAACAAGCCCACAAACCAACAAACCAAAAACCGACAAGCCAACAAACCAACAAACCAACAAGCCAACAAACCAACAAACCAGCAAACTAACAAAACAACAAACCAACAAACCAACAAGCCAATAACCCAACAAACCAACAAACCAACAAACCAACAAGCCAACAAACCAACAAGCCAACAAACCAAAAAACCAACAAACCAACAAGCCAACAAACCAACACACCAACAAACCAAGTAACCAAAAAGCCAACAACCTAACAAACCAACAAGCCAACAAGCCAAAAAGCCAACAAACCAACAAACCAACAAGCCAACAAACCAAGTAACCAAAAAGCCAACAACCTAACAAACCAACAAGCCAACAAGCCAAAAAGCCAACAAACCAACAAACCAACAAGCCAACAAACCAACAAACCAACATGCCAACAAACCAACAAACTAAGTAACCAACAAGCCAACAAACCAACAAACCAACAAACCAACATGCCAACAAACCAACAAACTAAGTAACCAAAAAGCCAACAAAAAAGCAAACCAATAAGCCAACAAGCCAACAAACCAACAAACCAACAAACCAACAAGCCAACAAACCAACAAGCCAACAAACCAACAAACCAACAAGCCAACAAGCAAACAAACCAACAAACCAACAAACCAACAAGGCAACAAACCAACAAACCAACAAGCCAACAAACCAACAAACCAACAAACCAACAAACCAACAAACCAACAAGCCAACAAGCCAACAAACCAACAAAGCAACAAGCCAACAAACCAACAAACCAACAAACCAACAAACCAACAAACGAACAAACCAAAAAACCAACAAACCAACAAACCAACAAGCCAACAAGCCAACAAACAAACAAGCCAACAAGCCAACAAACCAACAAACCAACAAACCAACAAACCAACAAACCAACAAACCAACAAACCAACAAACCAACAAACCAACAAACGAACAAACCAAAAAACCAACAAACCAAAAAACCAACAAACCAACAAACCAACAAACCAACAAACTAACAAACCAACAAACCAACAAGCCAACAAACCAACAAACAAATAAACCGACAAACCAACAAACCAACAAACCAACAAAACAAAAAACCAACAAACGAACTAATCAACAACCCAACAAACTAAGTAACCAACAAGCCAACTAACCAACAAACCGACAAGCCAACAAGCCAACAAACCAACAAACCAACAAGCCAACAAACCAACAAACCAACAAACTAACAAACCAACAAACCAACAAGCCAACAAACCAACAAACAAATAAACCAACAAACCAAAAAACCAACAAACCAACAAACCAACAAGCCAACAAACCAACAAACCAACAAACCAACAAACGAAGTAACCAACAAGCCCACAAACCAACAAACCAAAAACCGACAAGCCAACAAACCAACAAACCAACAAGCCAACAAACCAACAAACCAGCAAACTAACAAAACAACAAACCAACAAACCAACAAGCCAATAAGCCAACAAACCAACAAACCAACAAACCAACAAGCCAACAAACCAACAAGCCAACAAACCAAAAAACCAACAAACCAACAAGCCAACAAACCAACACACCAACAAACCAAGTAACCAAAAAGCCAACAACCTAACAAACCAACAAGCCAACAAGCCAAAAAGCCAACAAACCAACAAACCAACAAGCCAACAAACCAAGTAACCAAAAAGCCAACAACCTAACAAACCAACAAGCCAACAAGCCAAAAAGCCAACAAACCAACAAACCAACAAGCCAACAAACCAACAAACCAACATGCCAACAAACCAACAAACTAAGTAACCAACAAGCCAACAAACCAACAAACCAACAAACCAACATGCCAACAAACCAACAAACTAAGTAACCAAAAAGCCAACAAAAAAGCAAACCAATAAGCCAACAAGCCAACAAACCAACAAACCAACAAACCAACAAGCCAACAAACCAACAAGCCAACAAACCAACAAACCAACAAGCCAACAAGCAAACAAACCAACAAACCAACAAACCAACAAGGCAACAAACCAACAAACCAACAAGCCAACAAACCAACAAACCAACAAACCAACAAACCAACAAACCAACAAGCCAACAAGCCAACAAACCAACAAAGCAACAAGCCAACAAACCAAGAAGCCAACAAACCAAGTAACCAAAAAGCCAACAAACTAACAAACCAACAAGCCAACAAGCCAACAAACCAACAAACCAACAAAGCAACAAAACAACAAACCAACAAACCAACAAACCAACAAGCCAACAAGCCAACAAACCAACAAACCAACAAGCCAACAAGCCAACAAACCAACAAACCAACAAAGCAACAAACCAACAAACCAACAAACCAACAAACCAACAAACCAACAAGCCAACAAGCCAACAAACCAACAAACCAACAAGCCAACAAACCAACAAACCAACAAGCCAACAAACCAACAAACCAACAAACCAACATGCCAACAAACCAACAAACTAAGTAACCAACACGCTAACAAACCAGCAAACCAAAAAGCCAACAAGCCAACAAACCAACAAACCAACAAACCAACAAACCATCAAACCAAGTAACCAACAAACCAACAAACCATCAAACGAACAAAGCAACAAACCAACAAGCCAACAAACCAACAAGCCAACAAACCAACAAACAAATAAACCAACAAACCAACAAACAATCAAACCAACAAACCAACAAACTAACAAACCAACAAACCAACAAACCAACAAACGAACAAACCAAAAAACCAACAAACCAACAAGCCAACAAGCCAACAAGCCAACAAACCAACAAGCCAACAAGCCAACAAACCAACAAACCAACAAACCAATAAGCCAACAAACCAACAAACCAACAAACCAACAAACCAACAAGCCAACAAACCAACAAACAAATAAACCAACAAATCAAAAAACCAACAAACCAACAAACCAACAAACCAACAAACCAACAAACCAACAAGCCAACAAACCAACAAACCAACAAACCAACAAGCCAACAAACCAACAAACAAATAAACCAACAAATCAACAAACCAACAAACCAACAAAACAAAAAACCAACAAACGAACTAAGCAACAACCCAACAAACTAAGTAACCAACAAGCCAACTAACCAACAAACCAACCAGCCAACAAGCCAACAAACCAACAAACCAACAAGCCAACAAACCAACAAACCAACAAACTAACAAACCAACAAACCAACAAACCAACAAACCAACAAGCCAACAAACCAACAAACAAATAAACCAACAAACCAAAAAACCAACAAACCAACAAACCAACAAACCAACAAGCCAACAAACCAACAAACCAACAAACCAAGTAACCAACAAGCCCACAAACGAACAAACCAACAAGCCAATAAGCCAACAAACCAACAAACCAACAAACCAACAAGCCAACAAACCAACAAGCCAACAAACCAAAAAACCAACAAACCAACAAGCCAACAAACCAACACACCAATAAACCAAGTAACCAAAAAGCCAACAACCTAACAAACCAACAAGCCAACAAGCCAACAAGCCAACAAACCAACAAACCAACAAGCCAACAAACCAACAAACCAACAAGCCAACAAACCAACAAACCAAAAAACCAAAAAGCCAACAAACCAACAAACCAACAAACCAACAAACTAACAAACCAACAAGCCACCAAACCAACAAACCAGCAAACCAACAAACCAACAAGCCAACAAACAAACAAGCCAACAAGCCAACAAACCAACAAACCAACAAACCAACAAACCAACAAACCAACAAACCAACAAACCAACAAACCAACAAACGAACAAACCAAAAAACCAACAAACCAACAAACCAACAAGCCAACAAGCCAACAAACCAACAAGCCAACAAGCCAACAAACCAACAAACCAACAAACCAACAAGCCAACAAACCAACAAACCAACAAACCAACAAACCAACAAGCCAACAAACCAACAAACAAATAAACCAACAAACCAAAAAACCAACAAACCAACAAACCAACAAACCAACAAACCAACAAACCAACAAACCAACAAGCCAACAAACCAACAAACCAACAAACCAACAAGCCAACAAACAAATAAACCGACAAACCAACAAACCAACAAACCAACAAAACAAAAAACCAACAAACGAACTAATCAACAACCCAACAAACTAAGTAACCAACAAGCCAACTAACCAACAAACCGACAAGCCAACAAGCCAACAAACCAACAAACCAACAAGCCAACAAACCAACAAACCAACAAACTAACAAACCAACAAACCAACAAGCCAACAAACCAACAAACAAATCAACCAACAAACCAAAAAACCAACAAACCAACAAACCAACAAGCCAACAAACCAACAAACCAACAAACCAACAAACCAAGTAACCAACAAGCCCACAAACCAACAAACCAAAAACCGACAAGCCAACAAACCAACAAACCAACAAGCCAAAAAACCAACAAACCAGCAAACCAAAAAACCAAAAAACCAACAAACCAACAAGCCAACAAACCAACACACCAACAAACGAAGTAACCAAAAAGCCAACAACCTAACAAACCAACAAGCCAACAAGCCAAAAAGCCAACAAACCAACAAACCAACAAGCCAACAAACCAAGTAACCAAAAAGCCAACAACCTAACAAACCAACAAGCCAACAAGCCAAAAAGCCAACAAACCAACAAACCAACAAGCCAACAAACCAACAAACCAACATGCCAACAAACCAACAAACTAAGTAACCAACAAGCCAACAAACCAACAAACCAACAAACCAACATGCCAACAAACCAACAAACTAAGTAACCAAAAAGCCAACAAAAAAGCAAACCAATAAGCCAACAAGCCAACAAACCAACAAACCAACAAACCAACAAGCCAATAAACCAACAAGCCAACAAACCAACAAACCAACAAGCCAACAAGCAAACAAACCAACAAACCAACAAACCAACAAGGCAACAAACCAACAAACCAACAAGCCAACAAACCAACAAACCAACAAACCAACAAACCAACAAGCCAACAAGCCAACAAACCAACAAAGCAACAAGCCAACAAACCAAGAAGCCAACAAACCAACATACCAACAAACCAAGTAACCAAAAAGCCAACAAACTAACAAACCAACAAGCCAACAAGCCAACAAGCCAACAAACCAACAAACCAACAAGCCAACAAACCAACAAACCAACAAGCCAAAAAACCAACAAACCAAAAAACCAAAAAGCCAAGAAACCAACAAACCAACAAACCAACAAGCCAACAAACCAACAAGCCACCAAACCAACAAACCAGCAAACCAACAAACCAACAAACCAACAAACCAACAAGCCAATAAGCCAACAAACAAACAAACCAACAAACCAACAAACCAACAAACCAACAAACCAACAAACCAACAAACGAACAAACCAAAAAACCAACAAACCAACAAACCAACAAGCCAACAAGCCAACAAACAAACAAGCCAACAAGCCAACAAACCAACAAACCAACAAACCAACAAACCAACAAACCAACAAACCAACAAACCAACAAACCAACAAACGAACAAACCAAAAAACCAACAAACCAACAAACCAACAAGCCAACAAGCCAACAAACCAACAAGCCAACAAGCCAACAAACCAACAAACCAACAAGCCAACAAACCAACAAACCAACAAACCAACAAACCAACAAGCCAACAAACCAACAAACAAATAAACCAACAAACCAAAAAACCAACAAACCAACAAACAAACAAACCAACAAACCAACAAACCAACAAACCAACAAGCCAACAAACCAACAAACCAACAAACCAACAAGCCAACAAACCAACAAACAAATAAACCGACAAACCAACAAACCAACAAACCAACAAAACAAAAAACCAACAAACGAACTAATCAACAACCCAACAAACTAAGTAACCAACAAGCCAACTAACCAACAAACCGACAAGCCAACAAGCCAACAAACCAACAAACCAACAAGCCAACAAACCAACAAACCAACAAACTAACAAACCAACAAACCAACAAGCCAACAAACCAACAAACAAATAAACCAACAAACCAAAAAACCAACAAACCAACAAACCAACAAGCCAACAAACCAACAAACCAACAAACCAACAAACGAAGTAACCAACAAGCCCACAAACCAACAAACCAAAAACCGACAAGCCAACAAACCAACAAACCAACAAGCCAACAAACCAACAAACCAGCAAACCAACAAAACAACAAACCAACAAACCAACAAGCCAATAAGCCAACAAACCAACAAACCAACAAACCAACAAGCCAACAAACCAACAAGCCAACAAACCAAAAAACCAACAAACCAACAAACCAACAAGCCAACAAACCAACACACCAACAAACCAAGTAACCAAAAAGCCAACAACCTAACAAACCAACAAGCCAACAAGCCAAAAAGCCAACAAACCAACAAACCAACAAGCCAACAAACCAAGTAACCAAAAAGCCAACAACCTAACAAACCAACAAGCCAACAAGCCAAAAAGCCAACAAACCAACAAACCAACAAGCCAACAAACCAACAAACCAACATGCCAACAAACCAACAAACTAAGTAACCAACAAGCCAACAAACCAACAAACCAACAAACCAACATGCCAACAAACCAACAAACTAAGTAACCAAAAAGCCAACAAAAAAGCAAACCAATAAGCCAACAAGCCAACAAACCAACAAACCAACAAACCAACAAGCCAACAAACCAACAAGCCAACAAACCAACAAACCAACAAGCCAACAAGCAAACAAACCAACAAACCAACAAACCAACAAGGCAACAAACCAACAAACCAACAAGCCAACAAACCAACAAACCAACAAACCAACAAACCAACAAGCCAACAAGCCAACAAACCAACAAAGCAACAAGCCAACAAACCAAGAAGCCAACAAACCAACATACCAACAAACCAAGTAACCAAAAAGCCAACAAACTAACAAACCAACAAGCCAACAAGCCAACAAACCAACAAACCAACAAAGCAACAAAACAACAAACCAACAAACCAACAAACCAACAAGCCAACAAGCCAACAAACCAACAAACCAACAAGCCAACAAGCCAACAAACCAACAAACCAACAAAGCAACAAACCAACAAACCAACAAACCAACAAACCAACAAACCAACAAGCCAACAAGCCAACAAACCAACAAACCAACAAGCCAACAAACCAACAAACCAACAAGCCAACAAACCAACAAACCAACAAACCAACATGCCAACAAACCAACAAACTAAGTAACCAACACGCTAACAAACCAGCAAACCAAAAAGCCAACAAGCCAACAAACCAACAAACCAACAAACCAACAAACCATCAAACCAAGTAACCAACAAACCAACAAACCATCAAACGAACAAAGCAACAAACCAACAAGCCAACAAACCAACAAGCCAACAAACCAACAAACAAATAAACCAACAAACCAACAAACAATCAAACCAACAAACCAACAAACTAACAAACCAACAAACCAACAAACCAACAAACGAACAAACCAAAAAACCAACAAACCAACAAGCCAACAAGCCAACAAGCCAACAAACCAACAAGCCAACAAGCCAACAAACCAACAAACCAACAAACCAATAAGCCAACAAACCAACAAACCAACAAACCAACAAACCAACAAGCCAACAAACCAACAAACAAATAAACCAACAAACCAAAAAACCAACAAACCAACAAACCAACAAACCAACAAACCAACAAACCAACAAGCCAACAAACCAACAAACCAACAAACCAACAAGCCAACAAACCAACAAACAAATAAACCAACAAACCAACAAACCAACAAACCAACAAAACAAAAAACCAACAAACGAACTAAGCAACAACCCAACAAACTAAGTAACCAACAAGCCAACTAACCAACAAACCAACCAGCCAACAAGCCAACAAACCAACAAACCAACAAGCCAACAAACCAACAAACCAACAAACTAACAAACCAACAAACCAACAAACCAACAAACCAACAAACAAATAAACCAACAAACCAAAAAAACAACAAACCAACAAACCAACAAACCAACAAGCCAACAAACCAACAAACCAACAAACCAAGTAACCAACAAGCCCAAAAAACCAACAAACCAACAAGCCAATAAGCCAACAAACCAACAAACCAACAAACCAACAAGCCAACAAACCAACAAGCCAACAAACCAAAAAACCAACAAACCAACAAGCCAACAAACCAACACACCAATAAACCAAGTAACCAAAAAGCCAACAACCTAACAAACCAACAAGCCAACAAGCCAACAAGCCAACAAGCCAACAAACCAACAAACCAACAAGCCAACAAACCAACAAACCAACAAGCCAACAAACCAACAAACCAAAAAACCAAAAAGCCAACAAACCAACAAACCAACAAACCAACAAACCAACAAACCAACAAGCCACCAAACCAACAAACCAGCAAACCAACAAACCAACAAACCAACAAACCAACAAGCCAATAAGCCAACAAACAAACAAACCAATAAACCAACAAACCAACAAACCAACAAACCAACAAACCAACAAACGAACAAACCAAAAAACCAACAAACCAACAAACCAACAAGCCAACAAACCAACAAACAAACAAGCCAACAAGCCAACAAACCAACAAACCAACAAACCAACAAACCAACAAACCAACAAACCAACAAACCAACAAACCAACAAACGAACAAACCAAAAAACCAACAAACCAACAAACCAACAAGCCAACAAGCCAACAAACCAACAAGCCAACAAGCCAACAAACCAACAAACCAACAAACCAACAAGCCAACAAACCAACAAACCAACAAACCAACAAACCAACAAGCCAACAAACCAACAAACAAATAAACCAACAAACCAAAAAACCAACAAACCAACAAACCAACAAACCAACAAACCAACAAACCAACAAACCAACAAGCCAACAAACCAACAAACCAACAAACCAACAAGCCAACAAACCAACAAACCAACAAACAAATAAACCGACAAACCAACAAACCAACAAACCAACAAAACAAAAAACCAACAAACGAACTAATCAACAACCCAACAAACTAAGTAACCAACAAGCCAACTAACCAACAAACCGACAAGCCAACAAGCCAACAAACCAACAAACCAACAAGCCAACAAACCAACAAACCAACAAACTAACAAACCAACAAACCAACAAGCCAACAAACCAACAAACAAATAAACCAACAAACCAAAAAACCAACAAACCAACAAACCAACAAGCCAACAAACCAACAAACCAACAAACCAAGTAACCAACAAGCCCACAAACCAACAAACCAAAAACCGACAAGCCAACAAACCAACAAACCAACAAGCCAACAAACCAACAAACCAGCAAACCAACAAACCAACAAACCAACAAACCAACAAGCCAATAAGCCAACAAACCAACAAACCAACAAACCAACAAGCCAACAAACCAACAAGCCAACAAACCAAAAAACCAACAAACCAACAAGCCAACAAACCAACACACCAACAAACCAAGTAACCAAAAAGCCAACAACCTAACAAACCAACAAGCCAACAAGCCAAAAAGCCAACAAACCAACAAACCAACAAGCCAACAAACCAAGTAACCAAAAAGCCAACAACCTAACAAACCAACAAGCCAACAAGCCAAAAAGCCAACAAACCAACAAACCAACAAGCCAACAAACCAACAAACCAACATGCCAACAAACCAACAAACTAAGTAACCAACAAGCCAACAAACCAACAAACCAACAAACCAACATGCCAACAAACCAACAAACTAAGTAACCAAAAAGCCAACAAAAAAGCAAACCAATAAGCCAACAAGCCAACAAACCAACAAACCAACAAACCAACAAGCCAATAAACCAACAAGCCAACAAACCAACAAACCAACAAGCCAACAAGCAAACAAACCAACAAACCAACAAACCAACAAGGCAACAAACCAACAAACCAACAAGCCAACAAACCAACAAACCAACAAACCAACAAACCAACAAGCCAACAAGCCAACAAACCAACAAAGCAACAAGCCAACAAACCAAGAAGCCAACAAACCAACATACCAACAAACCAAGTAACCAAAAAGCCAACAAACTAACAAACCAACAAGCCAACAAGCCAACAAACCAACAAACCAACAAAGCAACAAACCAACAAACCAACAAACCAACAAACCAACAAGCCAACAAGCCAACAAACCAACAAACCAACAAACCAACAAGCCAACAAGCCAACAAACCAACAAACCAACAAAGCAACAAACCAACAAACCAACAAACCAACAAACCAACAAACCAACAAGCCAACAAGCCAACAAACCAACAAACCAACAAGCCAACAAGCCAACAAACCAACAAACCAACAAAGCAACAAACCAACAAACCAGCAAACCAACAAACCAAAAAACCAACAAGCCAACAAACCAACAAGCCAACAAACCAACAAACCAAGTAACCAAAAAGCCAACAAACTAACAAACCAAAGAGCCAACAAGCCAACAAACCAAAAAACCAACAAAGCAACAAGCCCACAAGCCAACAAACCAACAAACCAACAAACCAACAAGCCAACAAGCCAACAAACCAACAAACCAACAAACCAACAAGCCAACAAACCAACAAACCAACAAACCAAGTAACCAAAAAGCCAACAAACTAACAAACCAACAAGCCAACAAACCAACAAGCCAACAAGCCAACAAACCAACAAACCAACAAAGCAACAAACCAAAAAACCAACAAACCAAAAAACCAACAAACCAACAAACCATCAAACGAACAAAGCAACAAGCCAACAAGCCAAAAAAACAACAAACCAACAAACCAATAAGCCAATAAACCAACAAACCAACAAGCCAACAAGCCAACAAACCAACAAACCAACAAACCAACAAGCCAACAAACCAACAAACCAACAAGCCAACAAACCAACAAACCAACAAACCAACAAACCAACAAGCCAACAAGCCAACAAACCAACAAACCAACAAGCCAACAAACCAACAAACTAACAAGCCAACAAACCAACAAACCAACATGCCAAAAAACCAACAAACTAAGTAACCAACAAGCCAACAAACCAACAAACCAACAAGCCAACACGCCAACAAACCAACAAACCAACAAACCAACAAGCCAACAAACCAACAAACCAACAAACCAACAAACCAATTAACCAAAAGGCCAACAAACTAACAAACCAACAAGCCAACAAGCCAACAAACCAACAAGCCAACAAACCAACAAACCAACAAAGCAACAAGCCAACAAGCCAACGAACCAACAAGCCAACAAACCAACAAACCAACAAACCAACAAACCAACAAACCAACAAACCAACATGCCAACAAACCAACAAACTAAGTAACCAACAAGCCAACAAACCAACAAACCAACAAACCAACATGCCAACAAACCAACAAACTAAGTAAGCAAAAAGCCAACAAACCAACAAACCAACAAGCCAACAAGCCAACAAACCAACAAACCAACAAACCAACAAGCCAACAAACCAACAAGCCAACAAACCAACAAACCAACAAGCCAACAAGCCAACAAACCAACAAACCAACAAACCAACAAGCCAACAAACCAACAAACCATCAAACGAACAAAGCAACAAGCCAACAAGCCAACAAGCCAACAAACCAACAAACCAACAAACCAATAAGCCAATAAACCAACAAACCAACAAGCCAACAAGCCAACAAACCAACAAAACAACAAACCAACAAGCCAACAAGCCAACAAACCAACAAACCAACAAGCCAACAAGCCAACAAACCAACAAACCAACAAACCAACAAACCAACAAACCAACAAGCCAACAAGCCAACAAACCAACAAACCAACAAGCCAACAAACCAACAAACCAACAAGCCAACAAATTAACAAACCAACAAACCAACATGCCAACAAACCAACAAACTAAGTAACCAACAAGCCAACAAACCAACAAACCAACAAGCCAACACGCCAACAAACCAACAAACCAATAAACCAACAAGCCAACAAACCAACAAACCAACAAACCAACAAACCAAGTAACCAAAAGGCCAACAAACTAACAAACCAACAAGCCAACAAGCCAACAAACCAACAAGCCAACAAACCAACAAACCAACAAAGCAACAAGCCAACAAGCCAACAAACCAACAAACTAACAAACCAAGTAACCAAAAGGCCAACAAACTAACAAACCAACAAGCCAACAAGCCAACGAACCAACAAGCCAACAAACCAACAAACCAACAAACCAACAAACCTACAAACCAACAAACCAACATGCCAACAAACCAACAAACTAAGTAACCAACAAGCAAACAAACCAACAAACCAACAAACCAACATGCCAATAAACCAACAAACTAAGTAACCAAAAAGCCAACAAACCAACAAACCAACAAGCCAACAAACCCATAAACCAACAAACCAACAAGCCAACAAACCAACAAGCCAACAAACCAACAAACCAACAAGCCAACAAGCCAACAAATCAACAAACCAACAAACCAACAAGCCAACAAACCAACAAGCCAACAAACCAACAAACCAACAAACCAACAAACCAACAAACCAACAAGCCAACAAGCCAACAAAGAACAAACCAACAAAGCAACAAGCCAACAAACCAACAAGCCAACAAACCAACAAACCAACAAACCAAGTAACTAAAAAGCCAACAAACTAACAAACCAACAAACCAACAAGCCAACAAGCCAACAAACCAACAAACCAACAAAGCAACAAACCAACAAACCAACAAACCAACAAACCAACAAGCCAACAATCCAACAAACCAACAAACCAACAAGCCAACAAGCCAACAAACCAACAAACCAACAAAGCAACAAACCAACAAACTAAGTAACCAACAAACCAACAAACCAACAAGCCAACAAGCCAACAAACCAACAAAACCAACAAAGCAACAAACCAACAAACCAACAAACCAACAAACCAACAAACCAAGTAACCAAAAAGCCAACAAACTAACAAACCAACAAGCCAACAAACCAACAAGCCAACAAGCCAACAAACCAACAAAGCAACAAGCCCACAAGCCAACAAACCAACAAACCAACAAGCCAAAAAACCAACAAACCAACAAGCCAACAAGCCAACAAACCAACAAACCAACAAACCAACAAGCCAACAAACCAACAAACCAACAAACCAAGTAACCAAAAAGCCAACAAACTAACAAACCAACAAGCCAACAAACCAACAAGCCAACAAGCCAACAAACCAACAAACCAACAAAGCAACAAACCAAAAAACCAACAAACCAAAAAACCAACAAACCAACAAACCATCAAACGAACAAAGCAACGAGCCAACAAGCCAAAAAAACAACAAACCAACAAACCAATAAGCCAATAAACCAACAAACCAACAAGCCAACAAGCCAACAAACCAACAAACCAACAAACCAACAAGCCAACAAACCAACAAACCAACAAGCCAACAAACCAACAAACCAACAAACCAACAAACCAACAAGCCAACAAGCCAACAAACCAACAAACCAACAAGCCAACAAACCAACAAACCAACAAGCCAACAAACCAACAAACCAACATGCCAACAAACTAAGTAACCAACAAGCCAACAAACCAACAAACCAACAAGCCAACACGCCAACAAACCAACAAACCAATAAACCAACAAGCCAACAAACCAACAAACCAACAAACCAACAAACCAAGTAACCAAAAGGCCAACAAACTAACAAACCAACAAGCCAACAAGCCAACAAACCAACAAGCCAACAAACCAACAAACCAAGAAAGCAACAAGCCAACAAGCCAACAAACCAACAAACTAACAAACCAAGTAACCAAAATGCCAACAAACTAACAAACCAACAAGCCAACAAGCCAACAAACCAACAAGCCAACAAACCAACAAACCAACAAACCAACAAACCAACAAGCCAACAAGCCAACAAACCAACAAACCAACAAGCCAACAAACCAACAAACCAACAAGCCAACAAACCAACAAACCAACATGCCAACAAACCAACAAACTAAGTAACCAACAAGCCAACAAACCAACAAACCAACAAACTAACAAACCAACAAACCAACAAGCCAACAAACCAACAAACAAATAAACCAACAAACCAAAAAACCAACAAACCAACAAACCAACAAGCCAACAAACCAACAAACCAACAAACCAAGTAACCAACAAGCCCACAAACCAACAAACCAAAAACCGACAAGCCAACAAACCAACAAACCAACAAGCCAACAAACCAACAAACCAGCAAACCAACAAACCAACAAACCAACAAACCAACAAGCCAATAAGCCAACAAACCAACAAACCAACAAACCAACAAGCCAACAAACCAACAAGCCAACAAACCAAAAAACCAACAAACCAACAAGCCAACAAACCAACACACCAACAAACCAAGTAACCAAAAAGCCAACAACCTAACAAACCAACAAGCCAACAAGCCAAAAAGCCAACAAACCAACAAACCAACAAGCCAACAAACCAAGTAACCAAAAAGCCAACAACCTAACAAACCAACAAGCCAACAAGCCAAAAAGCCAACAAACCAACAAACCAACAAGCCAACAAACCAACAAACCAACATGCCAACAAACCAACAAACTAAGTAACCAACAAGCCAACAAACCAACAAACCAACAAACCAACATGCCAACAAACCAACAAACTAAGTAACCAAAAAGCCAACAAAAAAGCAAACCAATAAGCCAACAAGCCAACAAACCAACAAACCAACAAACCAACAAGCCAATAAACCAACAAGCCAACAAACCAACAAACCAACAAGCCAACAAGCAAACAAACCAACAAACCAACAAACCAACAAGGCAACAAACCAACAAACCAACAAGCCAACAAACCAACAAACCAACAAACCAACAAACCAACAAGCCAACAAGCCAACAAACCAACAAAGCAACAAGCCAACAAACCAAGAAGCCAACAAACCAACATACCAACAAACCAAGTAACCAAAAAGCCAACAAACTAACAAACCAACAAGCCAACAAGCCAACAAACCAACAAACCAACAAAGCAACAAACCAACAAACCAACAAACCAACAAACCAACAAGCCAACAAGCCAACAAACCAACAAACCAACAAACCAACAAGCCAACAAGCCAACAAACCAACAAACCAACAAAGCAACAAACCAACAAACCAACAAACCAACAAACCAACAAACCAACAAGCCAACAAGCCAACAAACCAACAAACCAACAAGCCAACAAGCCAACAAACCAACAAACCAACAAAGCAACAAACCAACAAACCAGCAAACCAACAAACCAAAAAACCAACAAGCCAACAAACCAACAAGCCAACAAACCAACAAACCAAGTAACCAAAAAGCCAACAAACTAACAAACCAAAGAGCCAACAAGCCAACAAACCA
This sequence comes from Atherix ibis, assembly GCA_958298945.1. Taxonomy (NCBI): domain Eukaryota; kingdom Metazoa; phylum Arthropoda; class Insecta; order Diptera; family Athericidae; genus Atherix; species Atherix ibis. Next base: position 93,955,419 of record OY282608.1, read on the forward strand.
AAAAACCAACAAAGCAACAAGCCCACAAGCCAACAAACCAACAAACCAACAAACCAACAAGCCAACAAGCCAACAAACCAACAAACCAACAAACCAACAAGCCAACAAACCAACAAACCAACAAACCAAGTAACCAAAAAGCCAACAAACTAACAAACCAACAAGCCAACAAACCAACAAGCCAACAAGCCAACAAACCAACAAACCAACAAAGCAACAAACCAAAAAACCAACAAACCAAAAAACCAACAAACCAACAAACCATCAAACGAACAAAGCAACAAGCCAACAAGCCAAAAAAACAACAAACCAACAAACCAATAAGCCAATAAACCAACAAACCAACAAGCCAACAAGCCAACAAACCAACAAACCAACAAACCAACAAGCCAACAAACCAACAAACCAACAAGCCAACAAACCAACAAACCAACAAACCAACAAACCAACAAGCCAACAAGCCAACAAACCAACAAACCAACAAGCCAACAAACCAACAAACTAACAAGCCAACAAACCAACAAACCAACATGCCAAAAAACCAACAAACTAAGTAACCAACAAGCCAACAAACCAACAAACCAACAAGCCAACACGCCAACAAACCAACAAACCAACAAACCAACAAGCCAACAAACCAACAAACCAACAAACCAACAAACCAATTAACCAAAAGGCCAACAAACTAACAAACCAACAAGCCAACAAGCCAACAAACCAACAAGCCAACAAACCAACAAACCAACAAAGCAACAAGCCAACAAGCCAACGAACCAACAAGCCAACAAACCAACAAACCAACAAACCAACAAACCAACAAACCAACAAACCAACATGCCAACAAACCAACAAACTAAGTAACCAACAAGCCAACAAACCAACAAACCAACAAACCAACATGCCAACAAACCAACAAACTAAGTAAGCAAAAAGCCAACAAACCAACAAACCAACAAGCCAACAAGCCAACAAACCAACAAACCAACAAACCAACAAGCCAACAAACCAACAAGCCAACAAACCAACAAACCAACAAGCCAACAAGCCAACAAACCAACAAACCAACAAACCAACAAGCCAACAAACCAACAAACCATCAAACGAACAAAGCAACAAGCCAACAAGCCAACAAGCCAACAAACCAACAAACCAACAAACCAATAAGCCAATAAACCAACAAACCAACAAGCCAACAAGCCAACAAACCAACAAAACAACAAACCAACAAGCCAACAAGCCAACAAACCAACAAACCAACAAGCCAACAAGCCAACAAACCAACAAACCAACAAACCAACAAACCAACAAACCAACAAGCCAACAAGCCAACAAACCAACAAACCAACAAGCCAACAAACCAACAAACCAACAAGCCAACAAATTAACAAACCAACAAACCAACATGCCAACAAACCAACAAACTAAGTAACCAACAAGCCAACAAACCAACAAACCAACAAGCCAACACGCCAACAAACCAACAAACCAATAAACCAACAAGCCAACAAACCAACAAACCAACAAACCAACAAACCAAGTAACCAAAAGGCCAACAAACTAACAAACCAACAAGCCAACAAGCCAACAAACCAACAAGCCAACAAACCAACAAACCAACAAAGCAACAAGCCAACAAGCCAACAAACCAACAAACTAACAAACCAAGTAACCAAAAGGCCAACAAACTAACAAACCAACAAGCCAACAAGCCAACGAACCAACAAGCCAACAAACCAACAAACCAACAAACCAACAAACCTACAAACCAACAAACCAACATGCCAACAAACCAACAAACTAAGTAACCAACAAGCAAACAAACCAACAAACCAACAAACCAACATGCCAATAAACCAACAAACTAAGTAACCAAAAAGCCAACAAACCAACAAACCAACAAGCCAACAAACCCATAAACCAACAAACCAACAAGCCAACAAACCAACAAGCCAACAAACCAACAAACCAACAAGCCAACAAGCCAACAAATCAACAAACCAACAAACCAACAAGCCAACAAACCAACAAGCCAACAAACCAACAAACCAACAAACCAACAAACCAACAAACCAACAAGCCAACAAGCCAACAAAGAACAAACCAACAAAGCAACAAGCCAACAAACCAACAAGCCAACAAACCAACAAACCAACAAACCAAGTAACTAAAAAGCCAACAAACTAACAAACCAACAAACCAACAAGCCAACAAGCCAACAAACCAACAAACCAACAAAGCAACAAACCAACAAACCAACAAACCAACAAACCAACAAGCCAACAATCCAACAAACCAACAAACCAACAAGCCAACAAGCCAACAAACCAACAAACCAACAAAGCAACAAACCAACAAACTAAGTAACCAACAAACCAACAAACCAACAAGCCAACAAGCCAACAAACCAACAAAACCAACAAAGCAACAAACCAACAAACCAACAAACCAACAAACCAACAAACCAAGTAACCAAAAAGCCAACAAACTAACAAACCAACAAGCCAACAAACCAACAAGCCAACAAGCCAACAAACCAACAAAGCAACAAGCCCACAAGCCAACAAACCAACAAACCAACAAGCCAAAAAACCAACAAACCAACAAGCCAACAAGCCAACAAACCAACAAACCAACAAACCAACAAGCCAACAAACCAACAAACCAACAAACCAAGTAACCAAAAAGCCAACAAACTAACAAACCAACAAGCCAACAAACCAACAAGCCAACAAGCCAACAAACCAACAAACCAACAAAGCAACAAACCAAAAAACCAACAAACCAAAAAACCAACAAACCAACAAACCATCAAACGAACAAAGCAACGAGCCAACAAGCCAAAAAAACAACAAACCAACAAACCAATAAGCCAATAAACCAACAAACCAACAAGCCAACAAGCCAACAAACCAACAAACCAACAAACCAACAAGCCAACAAACCAACAAACCAACAAGCCAACAAACCAACAAACCAACAAACCAACAAACCAACAAGCCAACAAGCCAACAAACCAACAAACCAACAAGCCAACAAACCAACAAACCAACAAGCCAACAAACCAACAAACCAACATGCCAACAAACTAAGTAACCAACAAGCCAACAAACCAACAAACCAACAAGCCAACACGCCAACAAACCAACAAACCAATAAACCAACAAGCCAACAAACCAACAAACCAACAAACCAACAAACCAAGTAACCAAAAGGCCAACAAACTAACAAACCAACAAGCCAACAAGCCAACAAACCAACAAGCCAACAAACCAACAAACCAAGAAAGCAACAAGCCAACAAGCCAACAAACCAACAAACTAACAAACCAAGTAACCAAAATGCCAACAAACTAACAAACCAACAAGCCAACAAGCCAACAAACCAACAAGCCAACAAACCAACAAACCAACAAACCAACAAACCAACAAGCCAACAAGCCAACAAACCAACAAACCAACAAGCCAACAAACCAACAAACCAACAAGCCAACAAACCAACAAACCAACATGCCAACAAACCAACAAACTAAGTAACCAACAAGCCAACAAACCAACAAACCAACAAGCCAACACGCCAACAAACCAACAAACCAACAAACCAATAAACCAACAAGCCAACAAACCAACAAACCAACAAACCAACAAACCAAGAAACCAAAAGGCCAACAAACTAACAAACCAACAAGCCAACAAGCCAACAAACCAACAAACCAACATGCCAAAAAACCAACAAACTAAGTAACCAACAAGCCAACAAACCAACAAACCAACAAGCCAACACGCCAACAAACCAACAAACCAACAAACCAACAAACCAACAAACCAACAAACCAACAAACCAACAAGCCAACAAGCCAACAAACCAACAAACCAACAAGCCAACAAACCAACAAACCAACAAGCCAACAAATTAACAAACCAACAAACCAACATGCCAACAAACCAACAAACTAAGTAACCAACAAGCCAACAAACCAACAAACCAACAAGCCAACACGCCAACAAACCAACAAACCAATAAACCAACAAGCCAACAAACCAACAAACCAACAAACCAACAAGCCAACAAACCAACAAGCCAACAAACCAACAAACCAACAAAGCAACAAGCCAACAAGCCAACGAACCAACAAGCCAACAAACCAACAAACCAACAAACCAACAAACCAACAAACCAACAAACCAACATGCCAAAAAACCAACAAACTAAGTAACCAACAAGCCAACAAACCAACAAACCAACAAACCAACATGCCAACAAACCAACAAACTAAGTAAGCAAAAAGCCAACAAACTAACAAACCAACAAGCCAACAAGCCAATAAACCAACAAACCAACAAACCAACAAGCCAACAAACCAACAAGCCAACAAACCAACAAACCAACAAGCCAACAAGCCAACAAACCAACAAACCAACAAACCAACAAGCCAACAAACCAACAAACCATCAAACGAACAAAGCAACAAGCCAACAAGCCAACAAGCCAACAAACCAACAAACCAACAAACCAATAAGCCAATAAACCAACAAACCAACAAGCCAACAAGCCAACAAACCAACAAAACAACAAACCAACAAGCCAACAAACCAACAAACCAACAAGCCAACAAGCCAACAAACCAACAAACCAACAAACCAACAAACCAACAAACCAACAAGCCAACAAGCCAACAAACCAACAAACCAACAAGCCAACAAACCAACAAACCAACAAGCCAACAAATTAACAAACCAACAAACCAACATGCCAACAAACCAACAAACTAAGTAACCAACAAGCCAACAAACCAACAAACCAACAAGCCAACACGCCAACAAACCAACAAACCAATAAACCAACAAGCCAACAAACCAACAAACCAACAAACCAACAAACCAAGTAACCAAAAGGCCAACAAACTAACAAACCAACAAGCCAACAAGCCAACAAACCAACAAGCCAACAAACCAACAAACCAACAAAGCAACAAGCCAACAAGCCAACAAACCAACAAACTAACAAACCAAGTAACCAAAAGGCCAACAAACTAACAAACCAACAAGCCAACAAGCCAACGAACCAACAAGCCAACAAACCAACAAACCAACAAACCAACAAACCTACAAACCAACAAACCAACATGCCAACAAACCAACAAACTAAGTAACCAACAAGCCAACAAACCAACAAACCAACAAACCAACATGCCAATAAACCAACAAACTAAGTAACCAAAAAGCCAACAAACCAACAAACCAACAAGCCAACAAGCCAACAAACCCATAAACCAACAAACCAACAAGCCAACAAACCAACAAGCCAACAAACCAACAAACCAACACGCCAACAAGCCAACAAATCAACAAACCAACAAACCAACAAGCCAACAAACCAACAAGCCAACAAACCAACAAACCAACAAACCAACAAACCAACAAACCAACAAGACAACAAGCCAACAAAGCAACAAACCAACAAAGCAAGAAGCCAACAAACCAACAAGCCAACAAACCAACAAACCAACAAACCAAGTAACCAAAAAGCCAACAAACTAACAAACCAACAAACCAACAAGCCAACAAGCCAACAAACCAACAAACCAACAAAGCAACAAACCAACAAACCAACAAACCAACAAACCAACAAGCCAACAATCCAACAAACCAACAAACCAACAAGCCAACAAGCCAACAAACCAACAAACCAACAAAGCAACAAACCAACAAACCAAAAACCAACAAACCAACAAACCAACAAGCCAACAAGCCAACAAACCAACAAACCAACAAGCCAACAAGCCAACAAACCAACAAAACCAACAAAGCAACAAACCAACAAACCAACAAACCAACAAACCAACAAACCAAGTAACCAAAAAGCCAACAAACTAAAAAACCAACAAGCCAACAAACCAACAAGCCAACAAGCCAACAAACCAACAAACCAACAAAGCAACAAACCAAAAAACCAACAAACCAAAAAACCAACAAACCAACAAACCATCAAACGCACAAAGCAACAAGCCAACAAGCCAACAAACCAACAAACCAACAAGCCAACAAACCAACAAACCAACAAGCCAACAAGCCAACAAACCAACAAACCAACAAACCAATAAGCCAACAAACCAACAAACCAACAAGCCAACAAACCAACAAACCAACAAACCAACAAGTCAACAAACCAACAAACCAACAAGCCAACAAACCAACAAACCAACAAACCAACATGCCAACAAACCAACAAACTAAGTAACCAACAAGCCAACAAACCAACAAACCAACAAACCAACAAGCCAACAAGCCAACAAACCAACAAACCAACAAACCAACAAACCAACAATACAAGTAACCAACAAACCAACAAACCATCAAACGAACAAAGCAACAAACCAACAAACCAACTAACCAACAAGCCAACAAACCAACAAACAAATAAACCAACAAACCAACAAACCAATAAACCAACAAACCAACAAACCAACAAACCAACAAACCAAAAAACCAACAAACCAACAAACCAACAAGCCAACAAGCCAACAAACCAACAAGCCAACAAGCCAACAAACCAACAAACCAACAAACCAACAAGCCAACAAACCAACAAACCAACAAACCAACAAACCAACAAGCCAACAAACCAACAACCAAATTAACCAACAAACCAAAAAACCAACAAAACAACAAACCAACAAACCAACAAACCAACAAACCAACAAGCCAAAAAACCAACAAACCAACAAACCAACAAGCCAACAAACCAACAAACAAATAAACCAACAAACCAACAAACCAACAAACCAATAAACCAACAAACCAAAAAACCAACAAACCAACAAGCCAACAAGCCAACTAACCAACAAACTAACAAACAAACAAACGAACTAATCAACAAACCAACAAACTAAGTAACCAATAAGCCAACAAACCAACAAACCAACAAGCCAACAAGCCAACAAACCAACAAACCAACAAGCGAACAAACCAACTAACCAACAAACTAACAAACCAACAAACCAACAAACCAACAAACCAACAAGCCAACAAGCCAACAAACAAATAAACCAACAAACCAAAAAACCAACAAACCAACAAACCAACAAACCAACAAGCCAACAAACCAACAAACCAGCAAACCAACAAACCAAGTAACCAACAAGCCAACAAACCAACAAACCAAAAACCGCCAAGCCAACAAACCAACAAACCAACAAGCCAACAAACCAACAAACCAACAAACCAACAAACCAACAAGCCAACAAGCCAACAAACCAACAAAACAACAAACCAACAAGCCAACAAAACAACAAGCCAACAAACCAACAAACCAACAAACCAACAAGCCAACAAACCAACAAACCAAGTAACCAAAAAGCCAACAAACTAAAAAACCAACAAGCCAACAAACCAACAAGCCAACAAGCCAACAAACCAACAAACCAACAAAGCAACAAACCAAAAAACCAACAAACCAAAAAACCAACAAACCAACAAACCATCAAACGAACAAAGCAACAAGCCAACAAGCCAACAAACCAACAAACCAACAAACCAACAAGCCAACAAACCAACAAACCAACAAGCCAACAAGCCAACCAGCCAACAAACCAACAAACCAACAAACCAATAAGCCAACAAACCAACAAACCAACAAGCCAACAAACCAACAAACCAACAAACCAACAAACCAACAAACCAACAAGCCAACAAGCCAACAAACCAACAAACCAACAAGCCAACAAACCAACAAACCAACAAGCCAACAAACCAACAAACCAACAAACCAACATGCCAACAAACCAACAAACTAAGTAACCAACAAGCCAACAAACCAACAAACCAACAAACCAACAAGCCAACAAGCCAACAAACCAACAAACTAACAAACCAACAAACCAACAAACCAACAATACAAGTAACCAACAAACCAACAAACCATCAAACGAACAAAGCAACAAACCAACAATCCAACTAACCAACAAGCCAACAAACCAACAAACAAATAAACCAACAAACCAACAAACAAATAAACCAACAAACCAACAAACCAACAAACCAACAAACCAAAAAACCAACAAACCAACAAACCAACAAGCCAACAAGCCAACAAACCAACAAGCCAACAAGCCAACAAACCAACAAACCAACAAACCAACAAGCCAACAAACCAACAAACCAACAAACCAACAAGCCAACAAACCAACAAACAAATAAACCAACAACAAAAAAACCAACAAACCAACAAACCAACAAACCAACAAACCAACAAACCAACAAGCCAACAAACCAACAAACCAACAAACCAACAAGCCAACAAACCAACAAACAAATAAACCAACAAACCAACAAACCAACAAACCAATAAACCAACAAACCAAAAAACCAACAAACCAACAAGCCAACAAGCCAACTAACCAACAAACTAACAAACAAACAAGCGAACTAATCAACAAACCAACAAACTAAGTAACCAATAAGCCAACAAACCAACAAACCAACAAGCCAACAAGCCAACAAACCAACAAACCAACAAGCGAACAAACCAACTAACCAACAAACTAACAAACCAACAAACCAACAAACCAACAAACCAACAAGCCAACAAACCAACAAACAAATAAACCAACAAATCAAAAAACCAACAAACCAACAAACCAACAAACCAACAAGCCAACAAACCAACAAACCAGCAAACCAACAAACCAAGTAACCAACAAGCCAACAAACCAACAAACCAAAAACCGACAAGCCAACAAACCAACAAACCAACAAGCCAACAAACCAACAAACCAACAAACCAACAAACCAACAAGCCAACAAGCCAACAAACCAACAAAACAACAAACCAACAAGCCAACAAAACAACAAGCCAACAAACCAACAAACCAACAAACCAACAAGCCAACAAACCAACAAACCAACAAACCAAGTAACCAAAAAGCCAACAAACTAACAAACCAACAAGCCAACAAGCCAACAAGCCAACAAACCAACAAACCAAAAAGCCAACAAACCAACAAACCAACAAACCAACAAGCCAACAAACCAACAAACCAACAAACCAACAAGCCAACAAACCAACAAACCAACAAACCAAAAAACCAACAAACCAACAAACCAACAAACCAACAAACCAACAAACCAACAAGCCAACAAGCCAACAAACCAACAAACCAACAAACCAACAAGCCAACAAACCAACCAGCCAACAAACCAACAAACCAAGTAACCAAAAAGCCAACAAACTAACAAACCAACAAGCCAACAAACCAACAAGCCAACAAGCCAACAAACCAACAAACCAACAAAGCAACAAACCAAAAAACCAACAAACCAAAAAATCAACAAACCATCAAACGAACAAAGCAACAAGCCAACAAGCCAACAAACCAACAAACCAACAAGCCAACAAACCAACAAACCAACAAGCCAACAAGCCAACAAACCAACAAACCAACAAACCAACAAGCCAACAAACCAACAAACCAACCAGCCAACAAATCAACAAACCAATAAACCAACAAACCAACAAACCAACAAGTCAACAAACCAACAAACCAACAAGCCAACAAACCAACAAACCAACAAACCAGCAAGCCAACAAACCAACAAACCAACAAGCCAACAAGCCAACAAACCAACAAACCAACAAACCAACAAACCAGCAAGCCAACAAACCAACAAACCAACAAACCAAGTAACCAAAAGGCCAACAAACTAACAAACCAACAAGCCAACAAGCCAACAAACCAAAAAGCAAACAAACCAACTAACCAACAAAGCAACAAGCCAACAAACCAACAAACCAACAAACCAACAAGCCAACAAACCAACAAACCTACAAGCCAACAAACCAACAAACCAATAAACCAGCAAACCAACAAGCCAACAAGCCAACAAACCAACAAACCAACAAGCCAACAAACCAACAAACCAACAAGCCAACAAACCAACAAACCAACAAACCAACATGCCAACAAACCAACAAACTAAGTAAACAACAAGCCAACAAACCAACAAACCAACAAGCCAACAAGCCAACAAACCAACAAACCAACAAACCAACAAGCCAACAAACCAACAAACCAAGTAAACAAAAGGCCAACAAACTAACAAACCAACAAGCCAACAAACCAACAAGCCAACAAACCAACAAACCAACAAAGCAACAAGCCAACAAGCCAACAAACAAACAAACCAACAAACCAAGTAACCAAAAGGCCAACAAACTAACAAACCAACAAGCCAACAAGCCAACAAACCAACAAGCCAACAACCCAACAAACCAACAAACCAATAAACCAACAAACCAATAAACCAACAAACCAACAAACCAACATGCCAACAAACCAACAAACTAAGCAACCAACAAGCCAACAAACCAACAAACCAACAAACCAACATGCCAACAAACCAACAAACTAAGTAACCAAAAAGCCAACAAACCAACAAACCAACAAGCCAACAAGCCAACAAACCAACAAACCAACAAACCAACAAGCCAACAAACCAACAAGCCAACAAGCCAACAAACCAACAAACCAACAAGCCAACAAGCCAACAAACCAACAAACCAACAAACCAACAAGCCAACAAACCAACAAACCAATAAACCAACAAGCCAACAAACCAACAAACCAACAAGCAAACAAACCAACAAACCAACAAACCAGCAAACCAACAAACCAAGTAACCAACAAGCCAACAAACCAACAAACCAAAAACCGACAAGCCAACAAACCAACAAACCAACAAGCCAACAAACCAACAAACCAACAAAGCAACAAGCCAACAAGCCAACAAACCAACAAACCAACAAGCCAACAAACCAACAAACCAACAAGCCAACAAGCCAACAAACCAATAAACCAACAAACCAACAAGCCAACAAACCAACAAACCAACAAGCAAACAGACCAACAAACCAACAAACCAACAAACCAACAAGCCAACAAACCAACAAACCAACAAACCAAAAAACCAACAAACCAACAAACCAACAAACCAACAAACCAACAAACCAACAAGCCAACAAGCCAATAAACCAACAAACCAACAAACCAACAAGCCAACAAACCAACAAGCCAACAAACCAACAAACCAAGTAACCAAAAAGCCAACAAACTAAAAAACCAACGAGCCAACAAACCAACAAGCCAACAAGCCAACAAACCAACAAACCAACAAAGCAACAAACCAAAAAACCAACAAACCAAAAAACCAACAAACCAACAAACCATCAAACGAACAAAGCAACAAGCCAACAAGCCAACAAACCAACAAACCAACAAGCCAACAAACCAACAAACCAACAAGCCAACAAGCCAACAAACCAACAAACCAATAAGCCAACAAACCAACAAACCAACAAGCCAACAAACCAACAAACCAACAAACCAACAAACCAACAAACCAGCAAGCCAACAAGCCAACAAACCAACAAACCAACAAGCCAACAAACCAACAAACCAACAAGCCAACAAACCAACAAACCAACAAACCAACATGCCAACAAACCAACAAACTAAGTAACCAACAAGCCAACAAACCAACAAACCAACAAACCAACAAGCCAATAAGCCAACAAACCAACAAACCAACAAACCAACAATACAAGTAACCAACAAACCAACAAACCATCAAACGAACAAAGCAACAAACCAACAAACCAACTAACCAACAAGCCAACAAACCAACAAACAAATAAACCAACAAACCAACAAACAAATAAACCAACAAACCAACAAACCAACAAACCAACAAACCAAAAAACCAACAAACCAACAAACCAACAAGCCAACAAGCCAACAAACCAACAAGCCAACAAGCCAACAAACCAACAAACCAACAAACCAACAAGCCAACAAACCAACAAACCAACAAACCAACAAACCAACAAGCCAACAAACCAACAAACAAATAAACCAACAAACCAAAAAACCAACAAACCAACAAACCAACAAACCAACAAACCAACAAACCAACAAGCCAACAAACCAACAAACCAACACACCAACAAGCCAACAAACCAACAAACAAATAAACCAACAAACCAACAAACCAACAAACCAACAAACCAAAAAACCAACAAACCAACAAGCCAACAAGCCAACTAACCAACAAACTAACAAACAAACAAACGAACTAATCAACAAACCAACAAACTAAGTAACCAATAAGCCAACAAACCAACAAACCAACAAGCCAACAAGCCAACAAACCAACAAACCAACAAGCGAACAAACCAACTAACCAACAAACTAACATACCAACAAACCAACAAACCAACAAACCAACAAGCCAACAAACCAACAAACAAATAAACCAACAAGCCAAAAAACCAACAAACCAACAAACCAACAAACCAACAAGCCAACAAACCAACAAACCAGCAAACCAACAAACCAAGTAACCAACAAGCCAACAAACCAACAAACCAAAAACCAACAAGCCAACAAACCAACAAACCAACAAGCCAACAAACCAACAAACCAACAAGCCAACAAACCAACAAACCAACAAACCAACAAACCAACAAGCCAACAAGCCAACAAACCAACAAACCAACAAACCAACAAGCCAACAAAACAACAAGCCAACAAACCAACAAACCAACAAACCAACAAGCCAACAAACCAACAAACCAACAAACCAAGTAACCAAAAAGCCAACAAACTAACAAACCAACAAGCCAACAACCCAAGAAGCCAACAAACCAACAAACCAACAAGCCAACAAACCAACAAACCAACAAACCAACAAGCCAACAAACCAACAAACCAACAAACCAACAAGCCAACAAACCAACAAACCAACAAACCAAAAAACCAACAAACCAACAAACCAACAAACCAATAAACCAACAAACCAACAAACCAACAAGCCAACAAGCCAACAAACCAACAAACCAACAAACCAACAAGCCAACAAACCAACCAGCCAACAAACCAACAAACCAACAAACCAAGTAACCAAAAAGCCAACAAACTAACAAACCAACAAGCCAACAAACCAACAAGCCAACAAGCCAACAAACCAACAAACCAACAAAGCAACAAACCAAAAAACCAACAAACCAAAAAACCAACAAACCATCAAACGAACAAAGCAACAAGCCAACAAGCCAACAAACCAACAAACCAACAAGCCAACAAACCAACAAACCAACAAACCAACAAGCCAACAAACCAACAAACCAACAAACCAACAAGCCAACAAACCAACAAACCAACAAGCCAACAAATCAACAAACCAATAAACCAACAAACCAACAAGCCAACAAGTCAACAAACCAACAAACCAACAAGCCAACAAACCAACAAACCAACAAACCAGCAAGCCAACAAACCAACAAACCAACAAGCCAACAAGCCAACAAACCAACAAACCAACAAACCAGCAAGCCAACAAACCAACAAACCAACAAACCAAGTAACCGAAAGACCAACAAACTAACAAACCAACAAGCCAACAAGCCAACAAACCAACAAGCCAACAAACCAACAAACCAACAAAGCAACAAGCCAACAAACCAACAAACCAACAAACCAACAAGCCAACAAACCAACAAACCTAAAAGCCAACAAACCAACAAACCAATAAACCAACAAACCAACAAGCCAACAAGCCAACAAACCAACAAACCAACAAGCCAACAAACCAACAAACCAACAAGCCAACAAACCAACAAACCAACAAACCAACATGCCAATAAACCAACAAACTAAGTAAACAACAAGCCAACAAACCAACAAACCAACAAGCCAACAAGCCAACAAACCAACAAACCAACAAACCAACAAGCCAACAAACCAACAAACCAACAAACCAAGTAACCAAAAGGCCAAAAAACTAACAAACCAACAAGCCAACAAACCAACAAGCCAACAAACCAACAAACCAACAAAGCAACAAGCCAACAAGCCAACAAACAAACAAACCAACAAACCAAGTAACCAAAAGGCCAACAAACTAACAAACCAACAAGCCAACAAGCCAAAAAACCAACAAGCCAACAACCCAACAAACCAACAAACCAACAAACCAACAAACCAACAAACCAACAAACCAAAATGCCAACAGACCAACAAACTAAGTAACCAACAATCCAACAAACCAACAAACCAACAAACCAACATGCCAACAAACCAACAAACTAAGTAACCAAAAAGCCAACAAACCAACAAACCAACAAGCCAACAAGCCAACAAACCAACAAACCAACAAACCAACAAGCCAACAAACCAACAAGCCAACAAGCCAACAAACCAACAAACCAACAAACCAACAAGCCAACAAACCAACAAACCAACAAGCCAACAAACCAACAAACCAACAAACCAACATGCCAACAAACCAACAAACTAAGTAAACAACAAGCCAACAAACCAACAAACCAACAAGCCAACAAGCCAACAAACCAACAAACCAACACACCAACAAGCCAACAAACCAACAAACCAAGTAAACAAAAGGCCAACAAACTAACAAACCAACAAGCCAACAAACCAACAAGCCAACAAACCAACAAACCAACAAAGCAACAAGCCAACAAGCCAACAAACAAACAAACCAACAAACCAAGTAACCAAAAGGCCAACAAACTAACAAACCAACAAGCCAACAAGCCAACAAACCAACAAGCCAACAACCCAACAAACCAACAAACCAATAAACCAACAAACCAATAAACCAACAAACCAACAAACCAACATGCCAACAAACCAACAAACTAAGCAACCAACAAGCCAACAAACCAACAAACCAACAAACCAACATGCCAACAAACCAACAAACTCAGTAACCAAAAAGCCAACAAACCAACAAACCAACAAGCCAACAAGCCAACAAACCAACAAACCAACAAACCAACAAGCCAACAAACCAACAAGCCAACAAGCCAACAAACCAACAAACCAACAAGCCAACAAGCCAACAAACCAACAAACCAACAAACCAGCAAACCAACAAACCAAGTAACCAACAAGCCAACAAACCAACAAACCAAAAACCGACAAGCCAACAAACCAACAAACCAACAAGCCAACAAACCAACAAACCAACAAAGCAACAAGCCAACAAGCCAACAAACCAACAAACCAACAAGCCAACAAACCAACAAACCAACAAGCCAACAAGCCAACAAACCAATAAACCAACAAACCAACAAGCCAACAAACCAACAAACCAACAAGCAAACAGACCAACAAACCAACAAACCAACAAACCAACAAGCCAACAAACCAACAAACCAACAAACCAAAAAACCAACAAACCAACAAACCAACAAACCAACAAACCAACAAACCAACAAGCCAACAAGCCAATAAACCAACAAACCAACAAACCAACAAGCCAACAAACCAACAAGCCAACAAACCAACAAACCAAGTAACCAAAAAGCCAACAAACTAAAAAACCAACGAGCCAACAAACCAACAAGCCAACAAGCCAACAAACCAACAAACCAACAAAGCAACAAACCAAAAAACCAACAAACCAAAAAACCAACAAACCAACAAACCATCAAACGAACAAAGCAACAAGCCAACAAGCCAACAAACCAACAAACCAACAAGCCAACAAACCAACAAACCAACAAGCCAACAAGCCAACAAACCAACAAACCAATAAGCCAACAAACCAACAAACCAACAAGCCAACAAACCAACAAACCAACAAACCAACAAACCAACAAACCAGCAAGCCAACAAGCCAACAAACCAACAAACCAACAAGCCAACAAACCAACAAACCAACAAGCCAACAAACCAACAAACCAACAAACCAACATGCCAACAAACCAACAAACTAAGTAACCAACAAGCCAACAAACCAACAAACCAACAAACCAACAAGCCAACAAGCCAACAAACCAACAAACCAACAAACCAACAATACAAGTAACCAACAAACCAACAAACCATCAAACGAACAAAGCAACAAACCAACAAACCAACTAACCAACAAGCCAACAAACCAACAAACAAATAAACCAACAAACCAACAAACAAATAAACCAACAAACCAACAAACCAACAAACCAACAAACCAAAAAACCAACAAACCAACAAACCAACAAGCCAACAAGCCAACAAACCAACAAGCCAACAAGCCAACAAACCAACAAACCAACAAACCAACAAGCCAACAAACCAACAAACCAACAAACCAACAAACCAACAAGCCAACAAACCAACAAACAAATAAACCAACAAACCAAAAAACCAACAAACCAACAAACCAACAAACCAACAAACCAACAAACCAACAAGCCAACAAACCAACAAACCAACACACCAACAAGCCAACAAACCAACAAACAAATAAACCAACAAACCAACAAACCAACAAACCAACAAACCAAAAAACCAACAAACCAACAAGCCAACAAGCCAACTAACCAACAAACTAACAAACAAACAAACGAACTAATCAACAAACCAACAAACTAAGTAACCAATAAGCCAACAAACCAACAAACCAACAAGCCAACAAACCAACAAACCAACAAGCGAACAAACCAACTAACCAACAAACTAACATACCAACAAACCAACAAACCAACAAACCAACAAGCCAACAAACCAACAAACAAATAAACCAACAAACCAAAAAACCAACAAACCAACAAACCAACAAACCAACAAGCCAACAAACCAACAAACCAGCAAACCAACAAACCAAGTAACCAACAAGCCAACAAACCAACAAACCAAAAACCAACAAGCCAACAAACCAACAAACCAACAAGCCAACAAACCAACAAACCAACAAGCCAACAAACCAACAAACCAACAAACCAACAAACCAACAAGCCAACAAGCCAACAAACCAACAAACCAACAAACCAACAAGCCAACAAAACAACAAGCCAACAAACCAACAAACCAACAAACCAACAAGCCAACAAACCAACAAACCAACAAACCAAGTAACCAAAAAGCCAACAAACTAACAAACCAACAAGCCAACAACCCAAGAAGCCAACAAACCAACAAACCAACAAGCCAACAAACCAACAAACCAACAAACCAACAAGCCAACAAACCAACAAACCAACAAACCAACAAGCCAACAAACCAACAAACCAACAAACCAAAAAACCAACAAACCAACAAACCAACAAACCAACAAACCAACAAACCAACAAACCAACAAGCCAACAAGCCAACAAACCAACAAACCAACAAACCAACAAGCCAAGTAACCAAAAAGCCAACAAACTAACAAACCAACAAGCCAACAAACCAACAAGCCAACAAAGCAACAAACCAAAAAACCAACAAACCAAAAAACCAACAAACCATCAAACGAACAAAGCAACAAGCCAACAAGCCAACAAACCAACAAACCAACAAGCCAACAAACCAACAAACCAACAAACCAACAAGCCAACAAACCAACAAACCAACAAACCAACAAGCCAACAAACCAACAAACCAACAAGCCAACAAATCAACAAACCAATAAACCAACAAACCAACAAGCCAACAAGTCAACAAACCAACAAACCAACAAGCCAACAAACCAACAAACCAACAAACCAGCAAGCCAACAAACCAACAAACCAACAAGCCAACAAGCCAACAAACCAACAAACCAACAAACCAGCAAGCCAACAAACCAACAAACCAACAAACCAAGTAACCGAAAGACCAACAAACTAACAAACCAACAAGCCAACAAGCCAACAAACCAACAAGCCAACAAACCAACAAACCAACAAAGCAACAAGCCAACAAACCAACAAACCAACAAACCAACAAGCCAACAAACCAACAAACCTAAAAGCCAACAAACCAACAAACCAATAAACCAACAAACCAACAAGCCAACAAGCCAACAAACCAACAAACCAACAAGCCAACAAACCAACAAACCAACAAGCCAACAAACCAACAAACCAACAAACCAACATGCCAATAAACCAACAAACTAAGTAAACAACAAGCCAACAAACCAACAAACCAACAAGCCAACAAGCCAACAAACCAACAAACCAACAAACCAACAAGCCAACAAACCAACAAACCAACAAACCAAGTAACCAAAAGGCCAAAAAACTAACAAACCAACAAGCCAACAAACCAACAAGCCAACAAAACAACAAACCAACAAAGCAACAAGCCAACAAGCCAACAAACAAACAAACCAACAAACCAAGTAACCAAAAGGCCAACAAACTAACAAACCAACAAGCCAACAAGCCAAAAAACCAACAAGCCAACAACCCAACAAACCAACAAACCAACAAACCAACAAACCAACAAACCAACAAACCAAAATGCCAACAGACCAACAAACTAAGTAACCAACAATCCAACAAACCAACAAACCAACAAACCAACATGCCAACAAACCAACAAACTAAGTAACCAAAAAGCCAACAAACCAACAAACCAACAAGCCAACAAGCCAACAAACCAACAAACCAACAAACCAACAAGCCAACAAACCAACAAGCCAACAAGCCAACAAACCAACAAACCAACAAGCCAACAAGCCATCAAACCAACAAACCAACAAACCAACAAGCCAACAAACCAACAAACCAACAAACCAACAAGCCAACAAACCAACAAACCAACAAGCAAACAAACCAACAAACCAACAAACCAACAAACCAACAAAGCAACAAGCCAACAAGCCAACAAATCAACAAACCAACAAGCCAACAAACCAACAAACCAACAAGCCAACAAGCCAACAAACCAACAAACCAACAAACCAACAAGCCAACAAACCAACAAACCAACAAGCAAACAAACCAACAAACCAACAAACCAACAAACCAACAAACCAACAAACCAACAAGCCAACAAACCAACAAACCAACAAACCAACAAACCAACAAGCCAACAAAAAAACAAGCTAACAAACCAACAAACCAACAAACCAAGTAACCAAAAAGCCAACAAACTAACAAACCAACAAGCCAACAAACCAACAAGCCAACAAACCAACAAACCAACAAAGCAACAAACCAAAAAACCAACAAACCAAAAAACCAACAAACCAACAAACCATCAAACGAACAAAGCAACAAGCCAACAAGCCAACAAACCAACAAACCAACAAACCAACAAGCCAACAAAACAACAAGCCAACAAACCAACAAACCAACAAACCAACAAGCCAACAAACCAACAAACCAACAAACCAAGTAACCAAAAAGCCAACAAACTAACAAACCATAAAGGCAACAAGCCAACAAGCCAACAAACCAACAAACCAAAAAGCCAACAAACCAACAAACCAACAAGCCAACAAACCAACAAACCAACAAACCAACAAGCCAACAAACCAACAAACCAACAAACCAAAAAACCAACAAACCAACAAACCAACAAACCAACAAACCAACAAACCAACAAGCCAACAAGCCAACAAACCAACAAACCAACAAACCAACAAGCCAACAAACCAACCAGCCAACAAACCAACAAACCAACAAACCAAGTAACCAAAAAGCCAACAAACTAACAAACCAACAAGCCAACAAACCAACAAGCCAACAAGCCAACAAACCAACAAACCAACAAAGCAACAAACCAAAAAACCAACAAACCAAAAAACCAACAAACCATCAAACGAACAAAGCAACAAGCCAACAAGCCAACAAACCAACAAACCAACAAACCAACAAACCAACAAACCTAAATGCCAACAGACCAACAAACTAAGTAACCAACAATCCAACAAACCAACAAACCAACAAACCAACATGCCAACAAACCAACAAACTAAGTAACCAAAAAGCCAACAAACCAACAAACCAACAAGCCAACAAGCCAACAAACCAACAAACCAACAAACCAACAAGCCAACAAACCAACAAGCCAACAAGCCAACAAACCAACAAACCAACAAGCCAACAAGCCAACAAACCAACAAACCAACAAACCAACAAGCCAACAAACCAACAAACCAACAAACCAACAAGCCAACAAACCAACAAACCAACAAGCAAACAAACCAACAAACCAACAAACCAACAAACCAACAAAGCAACAAGCCAACAAGCCAACAAATCAACAAACCAACAAGCCAACAAACCAACAAACCAACAAGCCAACAAGCCAACAAACCAACAAACCAACAAACCAACAAGCCAACAAACCAACAAACCAACAAGCAAACAAACCAACAAACCAACAAACCAACAAACCAACAAACCAACAAACCAACAAGCCAACAAACCAACAAACCAACAAACCAACAAACCAACAAGCCAACAAAAAAACAAGCTAACAAACCAACAAACCAACAAACCAAGTAACCAAAAAGCCAACAAACTAACAAACCAACAAGCAAAACAAACCAACAAGCCAACAAACCAACAAACCAACAAAGCAACAAACCAAAAAACCAACAAACCAAAAAACCAACAAACCAACAAACCATCAAACGAACAAAGCAACAAGCCAACAAGCCAACAAACCAACAAACCAACAAACCAACAAGCCAACAAAACAACAAGCCAACAAACCAACAAACCAACAAACCAACAAGCCAACAAACCAACAAACCAACAAACCAAGTAACCAAAAAGCCAACAAACTAACAAACCATAAAGGCAACAAGCCAACAAGCCAACAAACCAACAAACCAAAAAGCCAACAAACCAACAAACCAACAAGCCAACAAACCAACAAACCAACAAACCAACAAGCCAACAAACCAACAAACCAACAAACCAAAAAACCAACAAACCAACAAACCAACAAACCAACAAACCAACAAACCAACAAGCCAACAAGCCAACAAACCAACAAACCAACAAACCAACAAGCCAACAAACCAACCAGCCAACAAACCAACAAACCAACAAACCAAGTAACCAAAAAGCCAACAAACTAGCAAACCAACAAGCCAACAAACCAACAAGCCAACAAGCCAACAAACCAACAAACCAACAAAGCAACAAACCAAAAAACCAACAAACCAAAAAACCAACAAACCATCAAACGAACAAAGCAACAAGCCAACAAGCCAACAAACCAACAAACCAACAAACCAACAAACCAACAAACCTAAATGCCAACAGACCAACAAACTAAGTAACCAACAATCCAACAAACCAACAAACCAACAAACCAACATGCCAACAAACCAACAAACTAAGTAACCAAAAAGCCAACAAACCAACAAACCAACAAGCCAACAAGCCAACAAACCAACAAACCAACAAACCAACAAGCCAACAAACCAACAAGCCAACAAGCCAACAAACCAACAAACCAACAAGCCAACAAGCCAACAAACCAACAAACCAACAAACCAACAAGCCAACAAACCAACAAACCAACAAACCAACAAGCCAACAAACCAACAAACCAACAAGCAAACAAACCAACAAACCAACAAACCAACAAACCAACAAAGCAACAAGCCAACAAGCCAACAAATCAACAAACCAACAAGCCAACAAACCAACAAACCAACAAGCCAACAAGCCAACAAACCAACAAACCAACAAACCAACAAGCCAACAAACCAACAAACCAACAAGCAAACAAACCAACAAACCAACAAACCAACAAACCAACAAACCAACAAACCAACAAGCCAACAAACCAACAAACCAACAAACCAACAAACCAACAAGCCAACAAAAAAACAAGCTAACAAACCAACAAACCAACAAACCAAGTAACCAAAAAGCCAACAAACTAACAAACCAACAAGCCAACAAACCAACAAGCCAACAAACCAACAAACCAACAAAGCAACAAACCAAAAAACCAACAAACCAAAAAACCAACAAACCAACAAACCATCAAACGAACAAAGCAACAAGCCAACAAGCCAACAAACCAACAAACCAACAAACCAACAGGCCAACAAAACAACAAGCCAACAAACCAACAAACCAACAAACCAACAAGCCAACAAACCAACAAACCAACAAACCAAGTAACCAAAAAGCCAACAAACTAACAAACCATAAAGGCAACAAGCCAACTAGCCAACAAACCAACAAACCAAAAAGCCAACAAACCAACAAACCAACAAGCCAACAAACCAACAAACCAACAAACCAACAAGCCAACAAACCAACAAACCAACAAACCAAAAAACCAACAAACCAACAAACCAACAAACCAACAAACCAACAAACCAACAAGCCAACAAGCCAACAAACCAACAAACCAACAAACCAACAAGCCAACAAACCAACCAGCCAACAAACCAACAAGCCAACAAACCAAGTAACCAAAAAGCCAACAAACTAGCAAACCAACAAGCCAACAAACCAACAAGCCAACAAGCCAACAAACCAACAAACCAACAAAGCAACAAACCAAAAAACCAACAAACCAAAAAACCAACAAACCATCAAACGAACAAAGCAACAAGCCAACAAGCCAACAAACCAACAAACCAACAAACCAACAAGCCAACAACCCAACAAGCCAACAAACCAACAAACCAACAAACCAACAAGCCAACAAACCAACAAACCAACAAACCAACTAACCAACAAACCAACAAACCAAAAAACCAACAACCCAACAAACCAACAAACCAACAAAGCAACAAGCCAACAAACTAACAAACCAACAAGCCAACAAGCCAACAAGCCAACAAACCAACAAACCAACAAAGCAACAACCCAACAAACTAACAAACCAACAAACCAACAAGCCAACAAGCCATCAAACCAACAAACCAACAAGCCAACAAGCCAACAAACCAACAAACCAACAAAGCAACAATCCAACAAACCAACAAACCAACAAACCAACAAACCAACAAGCCAACAAGCCAACAAACCAACAAACAAACAAGCCAACTAGCCAACAAACCAACAAACCAACAAGCCAACAAACCAACAAACCAACAAACCAAAAAACCAACAAACCAACAAGCCAACAAACCAACAAACTAAGTAACCAACAAGCCAACAAACCAACAAACCAACAAGCCAACAAACCAACAAACCAACAAACTAACAAGCCAGCAAACCAACAAACCAACAAACCAACAAACCAACAAACCAACAAACCAAAAAACCAACAAACCAACAAACCAACAAACCAAGAAGCCAACAAACCAAGTAACCAAAACGCCAACAAACTAAAAAACCAACAAGCCAACAAGCCAACAAACCAACAAACCAACACAGCAACAAACCAAAAAACCAACAAACCAAAAAACCAACAAACCATCAAACGAACAAAGCAACAAGCCAACAAGCCAACAAACCAACAAACCAACAAGCCAACAAACCAACAAACCAACAAGCCAACAAGCCAACAAACCAACAAACCAACAAACCAACAAGCCAACAAACCAACAAACCAACAAGCCAACAAATCAACAAACCAATAAACCAACAAACCAACAAGCCAACAAGTCAACAAACCAACAAACCAACAAGCCAACAAACCAACAAACCAACAAGCCAGCAAGCCAACAAACCAACAAACCAACAAGCCAACAAGCCAACAAACCAACAAACCAACAAACCAGCAAGCCAACAAACCAACAAACCAACAAACCAAGTAACCAAAAGGCCAACAAACTAACAAACCAACAAGCCAACAAGCCAACAAACCAACAAGCCAACAAACCAACAAACCAACAAAGCAAGAAGCCAACAAACCAACAAACCAACAAACCAACAAGCCAACAAACCAACAAACCTACAAGCCAACAAACCAACAAACCAATAAACCAACAAACGAACAAGCCAACAAGCCAACAAACCATCAAACCAACAAGCCAACAAACCAACAAACCAAGTAACCAAAAAGCCAACAAACTAACAAACCAACAAGCCAACAAACCAACAAGCCAACAAGCCAACAAACCAACAAACCAACAAAGCAACAAACCAAAAAACCAACAAACCAAAAAACCAACAAACCATCAAACGAACAAAGCAACAAGCCAACAAGCCAACAAACCAACAAACCAACAAACCAACAAGCCAACAACCCAACAAGCCAACAAACCAACAAACCAACAAACCAACAAGCCAACAAACCAACAAACCAACAAACCAACAAACCAACAAACCAACAAACCAAAAAACCAACAACCCAACAAACCAACAAACCAACAAAGCAACAAGCCAACAAACTAACAAACCAACAAGCCAACAAGCCAACAAACCAACAAACCAACAAAGCAACAACCCAACAAACTAACAAACCAACAAACCAACAAGCCAACAAGCCATCAAACCAACAAACCAACAAGCCAACAAGCCAACAAACCAACAAACCAACAAAGCAACAATCCAACAAACCAACAAACCAACAAACCAACAAACCAACAAGCCAACAAGCCAACAAACCAACAAACAAACAAGCCAACTAGCCAACAAACCAACAAACCAACAAGCCAACAAACCAACAAACCAACAAACCAAAAAACCAACAAACCAACAAGCCAACAAACCAACAAACTAAGTAACCAACAAGCCAACAAACCAACAAACCAAAAAACCAACAAACCAACAAACCAACAAACCAACAAGCCAACAAACCAAGTAACCAAAACGCCAACAAACTAAAAAACCAACAAGCCAACAAGCCAACAAACCAACAAACCAACACAGCAACAAACCAAAAAACCAACAAACCAAAAAACCAACAAACCATCAAACGAACAAAGCAACAAGCCAACAAGCCAACAAACCAACAAACCAACAAGCCAACAAACCAACAAACCAACAAGCCAACAAGCCAACAAACCAACAAACCAACAAACCAACAAGCCAACAAACCAACAAACCAACAACCCAACAAATCAACAAACCAATAAACCAACAAACCAACAAGCCAACAAGTCAACAAACCAACAAACCAACAAGCCAACAAACCAACAAACCAACAAGCCAGCAAGCCAACAAACCAACAAACCAACAAGCCAACAAGCCAACAAACCAACAAACCAACAAACCAGCAAGCCAACAAACCAACAAACCAACAAACCAAGTAACCAAAAGGCCAACAAACTAACAAACCAACAAGCCAACAAGCCAACAAACCAACAAGCCAACAAACCAACAAACCAACAAAGCAAGAAGCCAACAAACCAACAAACCAACAAACCAACAAGCCAACAAACCAACAAACCTACAAGCCAACAAACCAACAAACCAATAAACCAACAAACCAACAAGCCAACAAGCCAACAAACCATCAAACCAACAAGCCAACAAACCAACAAACCAACAAGCCAACAAACCAACAAACCAACAAACCAACATGCCAATAAACCAACAAACTAAGTAAACAACAAGCCAACAAACCAACAAACCAACAAGCCAACAAGCCAACAAACCAACAAACCAACAAACCAACAAACCAACAAGCCAACAAACCAACAAACCAACAAACCAAGTAACCAAAAGGCCAAAAAACTAACAAACCAACAAGCCAACAAACCAACAAGCCAACAAACCAACAAACCAACAAAGCAACAAGCCAACAAGCCAACAAACAAACAAACCAACAAACCAAGTAACCAAAAGGCCAACAAACTAACAAACCAACAAGCCAACAAGCCAAAAAACCAACAACCCAACAACCCAACAAACCAACAAACCAACAAACCAACAAACCAACAAACCAACAAACCAACAAACCAACATGCCAACAAACCAACAAACTAAGTAACCAACAATCCAACAAACCAACAAACCAACAAGCCAACAAGCCAACAAACCAACAAACCAACAAACCAACAAGCCAACAAACCAACAAGCCAACAAGCCAACAAACCAACAAACCAACAAGCCAACAAGCCAACAAACCAACAAACCAACAAACCAACAAGCCAACAAACCAACAAACCAACAAACCAACAAGCCAACAAACCAACAAACCAACAAGCAAACAAACCAACAAAGCAACAAACCAACAAACCAACAAAGCAACAAGCCAACAAGCCAACAAACCAACAAACCAACAAGCCAACAAACCAACAAACCAACAAGCCAACAAGCCAACAAACCAACAAACCAACAAACCAACAAGCCAACAAACCAACAAACCAACAAGCAAACAAACCAACAAACCAACAAACCAACAAACCAACAAACCAACAAACCAACAAGCCAACAAACCAACAAACCAACAAACCAACAAACCAACAAGCCAACAAACCAACAAGCTAACAAACCAACAAACCAACAAACCAAGTAACCAAAAAGCCAACAAACTAACAAACCAACAAGCCAACAAACCAACAAGCCAACAAACCAACAAACCAACAAAGCAACAAACCAAAAAACCAACAAACCAAAAAACCAACAAACCAACAAACCATCAAACGAACAAAGCAACAAGCCAACAAGCCAACAAACCAACAAACCAACAAACCAACAAGCCAACAAAACAACAAGCCAACAAACCAACAAACCAACAAACCAACAAGCCAACAAACCAACAAACCAACAAACCAAGTAACCAAAAAGCCAACAAACTAACAAACCATAAAGGCAACAAGCCAACAAGCCAACAAACCAACAAACCAACAAGCCAACAAACCAACAAACCAACAAACCAACAAACCAACAAACCAACAAACCAACAAACCAACAAGCCAACAAACCAACAAACCAACAAACCAAAAAACCAACAAACCAACAAACCAACAAACCAACAAACCACCAAACCAACAAGCCAACAAGCCAACAAACCAACAAACCAACAAAACCAACAAGCCAACAAACCAACCAGCCAACAAACCAACAAACCAACAAACCAAGTAACCAAAAAGCCAACAAACTAACAAACCAACAAGCCAACAAACCAACAAGCCAACAAGCCAACAAACCAACAAACCAAAAAACCAACAAACCAAAAAACCAACAAACCATCAAACGAACAAAGCAACAAGCCAACAAGCCAACAAACCAACAAACCAACAAACCAACAAGCCAACAACCCAACAAGCCAACAAACCAACAAACCAACAAACCAACAAGCCAACAAACCAACAAACCAACAAACCTACAAACCAACAAACCAACAAACCAAAAAACCAACAAGCCAACAAACCAACAAACCAACAAAGCAACAAGCCAACAAACTAACAAACCAACAAGCCAACAAGCCAACAAACCAACAAACCAACAAAGCAACAACCCAACAAACTAACAAACCAACAAACCAACAAGCCAACAAGCCATCAAACCAACAAACCAACAAGCCAACAAGCCAACAAACCAACAAACCAACAAAGCAACAATCCAACAAACCAACAAACCAACAAACCAACAAGCCAACAAGCCAATAAACCAACAAACCAACAAGCCAACTAGCCAACAAACCAACAAACCAACAAGCCAACAAACCAACAAACCAACAAACCAAAAAACCAACAAACCAACAAGCCAACAAACCAACAAACTAAGTAACCAACAAGCCAACAAACCAACAAACCAACAAGCCAACAAACCAACAAACCAACAAACTAACAAGCCAGCAAACCAACAAACCAACAAACCAACAAACCAACAAACCAACAAACCAAAAAACCAACAAACCAACAAACCAACAAACCAACAAGCCAACAAACCAAGTAACCAAAAAGCCAACAAACTAAAAAACCAACAAGCCAACAAGCCAACAAACCAACAAGCCAACAAACCAACAAACCAACAAAGCAAAAAGCCAACAAGCCAACAAACCAACAAACCAACAAGCCAACAAACCAACAAACCAACAAACCAACAAGCCAACAAACCAACAAACCAACAAACCAAGTAACCAAAAAGCCAACAAACTAACAAACCAACAAGCCAACAAGCCAACAAACCAACAAACCAACAAGCCAACAAGCCAACAAACCAACAAACCAACAAACCAACAAACCAACAAACTAAGTAGCCAACAAGCCAACAAACCAACAAACCAACAAGCCAACAAGCCAACAAACCAACAAACCAACAAGCCAACAAACCAACAAACCAACAAGCCAACAAACCAACAAACCAACAAACCAAAAAACCAACAAACCAACAAACCAACAAACCAACAAACCAACAAGCCAACAAACCAACAAACCAACAAACCAAGTAACCAAAAAGCCAACAAACTAACGAACCAACAAGCCAACAAGCCAACAAACCAACAAGCCAACAAACCAACAAACCAACAAAGCAACAAGCCAACAAGCCAACAAACCAACAAACCAACAAACCAGCAAGCCAACAAGCCAACAAACCAACAAACCAACAAACCAACAAACTAAGTAGCCAACAAGCCAACTAACCAACAAACCAACAAGCCAACAAGCCAACAAACCAACAAACAAACAAACCAACAAGCCAACAAACCAATAAACCAACAAACCAACAAACCAAAAAACCAACAAACCAACAAGCCAACAAGCCAACAAGCCAACAAACCAACAAATAACAAACCAACAAACGAACTAACCAACAAACCAACAAGCCAACAAGCCAACAAGCCAACAAACCAACAAACCAACAAACCAACAAGCCAACAAATCAACAAACCAATAAACCAACAAACCAACAAGCCAACAAGTCAACAAACCAAGAAACCAGCAAGCCAACAAACCAACAAACCAACAAACCAGCAAGCCAACAAATCAACAAACCAACAAGCCAACAAGCCAACAAACCAACAAACCAACAAACCAGCAAGCCAACAAACCAACAAACCAACAAACCAAGTAACCAAAAGGCCAACAAACTAACAAACCAATAAGCCAACAAGCCAACAAACCAACAAGCCAACAAACCAACAAACCAACAAAGCAACAAGCCAACAAATCAACAAACCAACAAGCCAACAAACCAACAAACCTATAAGCCAACAAACCAACAAACCAATAAACCAACAAACCAACAAGCCAACAAGCCAACAAACCAACAAACCAACAAGCCAACAAACCAACAAACCAACAAACCAACAAACCAACAAACCAACATGCCAATAAACCAACAAACTAAGTAAACAACAAGCCAACAAACCAACAAACCAACAAGCCAACAAGCCAACAAACCAACAAACCAACAAACCAACAAGCCAACAAACCAACAAACCAACAAACCAAGTAACCAAAAGGCCAAAAAACTAACAACCCAACAAGCCAACAAACCAACAAGCCAACAAACCAACAAACCAACAAAGCAACAAGCCAACAAGCCAACAAACAAACAAACCAACAAACCAAGTAACCAAAAGGCCAACAAACTAACAAACCAACAAGCCAACAAGCCAAAAAACCAACAAGCCAACAACCCAACAAACCAACAAACCAACAAACCAACAAACCAATAAACCAACAAACCAACAAACCAACATGCCAACAAATCAACAAACTAAGTAACCAACAATCCAACAAACCAACAAACCAACAAACCAACATGCCAACAAACCAACAAACTAAGTAACCAAAAAGCCAACAAACCAACAAACCAACAAGCCAACAAGCCAACAAACCAACAAACCAACAAACCAACAAGCCAACAAACCAACAAGCCAACAAGCCAACAAACCAACAAACCACCAAGCCAACAAGCCAACAAACCAACAAACCAACAAACCAACAAGCCAACAAACCAACAAACCAACAAACCAACAAGCCAACAAACCAACAAACCAACAAGCAAACAAACCAACAAACCAACAAACCAACAAACCAACAAAGCAACAAGCCAACAAGCCAACAAACCAACAAACCAACAAGCCAACAAACCAACAAACCAACAAGCCAACAAGCCAACAAACCAACAAACCAACAAACCAAGAAGCCAACAAACCAACAAACCAACAAGCAAACAAACCAACAAACCAACAAACCAACAAACCAACAAACCAACAAGCCAACAAACCAACAAACCAACAAACCAACAAACCAACAAGCCAACAAACCAACAAGCTAACAAACCAACAAACCAACAAACCAAGTAACCAAAAAGCCAACAAACTAACAAACCAACAAGCCAACAAACCCACAAGCCAACAAACCAACAAACCAACAAAGCAACAAACCAAAAAACCAACAAACCAAAAAACCAACAAACCAACAAACCATCAAACGAACAAAGCAACAAGCCAACAAGCCAACAAACCAACAAACCAACAAACCAACAAGCCAACAAAACAACAAGCCAACAAACCAACAAACCAACAAACCAACAAGCCAACAAACCAACAAACCAACAAACCAAGTAACCAAAAAGCCAACAAACTAACAAACCATAAATGCAACAAGCCAACAAGCCAACAAACCAACAAACCAACAAACCAACAAACCAACAAACCAACAAGCCAACAAGCCAACAAACCAACAAACCAACAAACCAAAAAACCAACAAACCAACAAACCAACAAACCAACAAACCAACAAACCAACAAGCCAACAAGCCAACAAACCAACAAGCCAACAAACCAACAAGCCAACAAACCAACCAGCCAACAAACCAACAAACCAACAAACCAAGTAACCAAAAAGCCAACAAACTAACAAACCAACAAGCCAACAAACCAACAAGCCAACAAGCCAACAAACCAACAAACCAACAAAGCAACAAACCAAAAAACCAACAAACCAAAAAACCAACAAACCATCAAACGAACAAAGCAACAAGCCAACAAGCCAACAAACCAACAAACCAACAAACCAACAAACCAACAAGCCAACAACCCAACAAGCCAACAAACCAACAAACCAACAAACCAACAAGCCAACAAACCAACAAACCAACAAGCCAACAAACCAACAAACCAACAAACCAACAAACCAAAAAACCAACAAGCCAACAAACCAACAAACCAACAAAGCAACAAGCCAACAAACTAACAAACCAACAAACCAACAAGCCAACAAACCAACAAACCAACAAAGCAACAACCTAACAAACTAACAAACCAACAAACCAACAAGCCAACAAGCCAACAAGCCAACAAACCAACAAACCAACAAACCAAAAAACCAACAAACCAACAAACCAACAAACCAACAAACCAACAAACCAACAAGCCAACAAACCAACAAACCAACAAGCCAACTAGCCAACAAACCAACAAACCAACAAGCCAACAAACCAACAAACCAACAAACCAAAAAACCAACAAACCAACAAGCCAACAAACCAACAAACTAAGTAACCAACAAGCCAACAAACCAACAAACCAACAAGCCAACAAACCAACAAACCAACAAACTAACAAGCCAGCAAACCAACAAACCAACAAACCAACAAACCAACAAACCAACAAACCAAAAAACCAAAAAACCAACAAACCAACAAACCAACAAACCAACAAGCCAACAAACCAAGTAACCAAAAAGCCAACAAACTAAAAAACCAACAAGCCAACAAGCCAACAAACCAACAAGCCAACAAACCAACAAACCAACAAAGCAACAAGCCAACAAGCCAACAAACCAACAAACCAACAAGCCAACAAACCAACAAACCAACAAACCAACAAACCAACAAGCCAACAAACCAACAAACCAACAAACTAAGTAACCAAAAAGCCAACAAACTAACAAACCAACAAGCCAACAAGCCAACAAACCAACAAACCAACAAGCCAACAAGCCAACAAACCAACAAACCAACAAACCAACAAACCAACAAACCAACAAACCAACAAACTAAGTAGCCAACAAGCCAACAAACCAACAAACCAACAAGCCAACAAGCCAACAAACCAACAAACCAACAAGCCAACAAACCAACAAACCAACAAGCCAACAAACCAACAAACCAATAAACCAAAAAACCAACAAACCAACAAACCAACAAACCAACAAACCAACAAGCCAACAAACCAACAAACCAACAAACCAACAAACCAACAAACCAAAAAGCCAACAAACTAACAAACCAACAAGCCAACAAGCCAACAAACCAACAAGCCAACAAACCAACAAACCAACAAAGCAACAAGCCAACAAGCCAACAAACCAACAAACCAACAAACCAACAAGCCAACAAGCCAACAAACCAACAAACCAACAAACCAACAAACTAAGTAGCCAACAAGCCAACTAACCAACAAACCAACAAACCAACAAGCCAACAAACCAACAAACAAACAAACCAACAAGCCAACAAACCAACAAACCAACAAACCAACAAACCAAAAAACCAACAAACCAACAAGCCAACAAGCCAACAAGCCAACAAACCAACAAATAACAAACCAACAAACGAACTAACCAACAAACCAACAAGCCGACAAGCCAACAAGCCAACAAACCAACAAACCAACAAACTAAGTAACCAACAAGCCAACAAACCAACAAACGAATAAGCCAACAAGCCAACAAACCAACAAACCAACAAGCCAACAAACCAAAAAACCAACAAACCAAAAAACCAACAAACCAACAAACTAATAGACCAACAAACCAACAAGCCAACAAGCCAACAAACCAACAAACCAAGTAACCAAAAAGCCAACAAACTAACAAACCAACAAGCCAACAAGCCAACAAAGCAACAAACCAACAAGCCAACAAGCCAACAAACCAACAAACCAACAAACCAAGTAACCAAAAAGCCAACAAACTAACAAACCAACAAGCCAACAAGCCAACAAACCAACAAACAAACAAACCAACAAGCCAACAAACCAACAAACCAACAAACCAACAAACCAAAAAACCAACAAACCAACAAGCCAACAAGCCAACAAGCCAACAAACCAACAAACTAACAAACCAACAAACGAACTAACCAACAAACCAACAAGCCAACAAGCCAACAAGCCAACAAACCAACAAACCAACAAACTAAGTAACCAACAAGCCAACAAACCAACAAACGAACAAGCCAACAAGCCAACAAACCAACAAACCAACAAGCCAACAAACCAAAAAACCAACAAACCAAAAAACCAACAAACCAAAAAACCAACAAACCAACAAACTAATAGACCAACAAACCAACAATCCAACAAGCCAACAAACCAACAAACCAACAAACCAACAAGCCAACACACCAACAAGCCAACAAACCAACAAACCAAATAACTAAAAAGCCAACAAGCTAACAAACCAACAAGCCAACAAGCCAACGAACCAACAAACCAACAAAGCAACAAGCCAATAAGCCAACAAACCAACAAGCCAACAAGCCAACAAACCAACAAACCAACAAGCCAAAAAGCCAACAAACCAACAAACCAACAAACCAACAAGCCAACTAACCAACAAACCAACAAACCAACAAACCAACAAGCCAACAAACCAACAAACCAACAAACCAAAAAACCAACCAACCAAAAAACCAACAAACCAACAAACCAACAAACCAACAAACCCACAAACCAACAAGCCAACAAGCCAACAAACCAACAAACCAACAAGCCAACAAACCAACAAGCCAACAAACCAACAAACCAACAAACCAAGTAACCAAAAAGCCAACAAACTAACAAACCAACAAGCCAACAAACCAACAAGCCAACAAGCCAACAAACCAACAAACCAACAAAGCAACAAACCAAAAAACCAACAAACCAAAAAACCAACAAACCAACAAACCATCAAACGAACAAAGCAACAAGCCAACAAGCCAACAAACCAACAAACCAACAAGCCAACAAACCAACAAACCAACAAGCCAACAAGCCAACAAACCTACAAACCAACAAACCAACAAGCCAACAAACCAACAAACCAACAAGCCAACAAACCAACAAACCAACAAACCAACAAATCAACAAGCCAACAAACCAACAAACTAAGTAGCCAACAAGCCAACTAACCAACAAACCAACAAACCAACAAGCCAACAAACCAACAAACAAACAAACCAACAAGCCAACAAACCAACAAACCAACAAACCAACAAACCAAAAAACCAACAAACCAACAAGCCAACAAGCCAACAAGCCAACAAACCAACAAATAACAAACCAACAAACGAACTAACCAACAAACCAACAAGCCAACAAGCCAACAAGCCAACAAACCAACAAACCAACAAACTAAGTAACCAACAAGCCAACAAACCAACAAACGAATAAGCCAACAAGCCAACAAACCAACAAACCAACAAGCCAACAAACCAAAAAACCAACAAACCAAAAAACCAACAAACCAACAAACTAATAGACCAACAAACCAACAAGCCAACAAGCCAACAAACCAACAAACCAAGTAACCAAAAAGCCAACAAACTAACAAACCAACAAGCCAACAAGCCAACCAAACCAACAAACCAACAAGCCAACAAGCCAACAAACCAACAAACCAACAAACCAAGTAACCAAAAAGCCAACAAACTAACAAACCAACAAGCCAACAAGCCAACAAACCAACAAACAAACAAACCAACAAGCCAACAAACCAACAAACCAACAAACCAACAAACCAAAAAACCAACAAACCAACAAGCCAACAAGCCAACAAGCCAACAAACCAACAAACTAACAAACCAACAAACGAACTAACCAACAAACCAACAAGCCAACAAGCCAACAAGCCAACAAACCAACAAACCAACAAACTAAGTAACCAACAAGCCAACAAACCAACAAACGAACAAGCCAACAAGCCAACAAACCAACAAACCAACAAGCCAACAAACCAAAAAACCAACAAACCAAAAAACCAACAAACCAAAAAACCAACAAACCAACAAACTAATAGACCAACAAACCAACAATCCAACAAGCCAACAAACCAACAAACCAACAAACCAACAAGCCAACACACCAACAAGCCAACAAACCAACAAACCAAATAACTAAAAAGCCAACAAGCTAACAAACCAACAAGCCAACAAGCCAACGAACCAACAAACCAACAAAGCAACAAGCCAATAAGCCAACAAACCAACAAGCCAACAAGCCAACAAACCAACAAACCAACAAGCCAAAAAGCCAACAAACCAACAAACCAACAAACCAACAAGCCAACAAACCAACAAACCAACAAACCAACAAACCAACAAGCCAACAAACCAACAAACCAACAAACCAAAAAACCAACAAACCAAAAAACCAACAAACCAACAAACCAACAAACCAACAAACCCACAAACCAACAAGCCAACAAGCCAACAAACCAACAAACCAACAAGCCAACAAACCAACAAGCCAACAAACCAACAAACCAACAAACCAAGTAACCAAAAAGCCAACAAACTAACAAACCAACAAGCCAACAAACCAACAAGCCAACAAGCCAACAAACCAACAAACCAACAAAGCAACAAACCAAAAAACCAACAAACCAAAAAACCAACAAACCAACAAACCATCAAACGAACAAAGCAACAAGCCAACAAGCCAACAAACCAACAAACCAACAAGCCAACAAACCAACAAACCAACAAGCCAACAAGCCAACAAACCTACAAACCAACAAACCAACAAGCCAACAAACCAACAAACCAACAAGCCAACAAACCAACAAACCAACAAACCAACAAATCAACAAGCCAACAAACCAACAAACCAACAAGCCAACAAACCAACAAACCAACAAACCAACAAGCCAACAAACCAACAAACCAACAAACTAAGTAACCAAAAAGCCAACAAACTAACAAACCAACAAGCCAACAAGCCAACAAACCAACAAACCAACAAGCCAACAAGCCAACAAACCAACAAACCAACAAACCAACAAACCAACAAACCAACAAACTAAGTAGCCAACAAGCCAACAAACCAACAAACCAACAAGCCAACAAGCCAACAAACCAACAAACCAACAAGCCAACAAACCAACAAACCAACAAGCCAACAAACCAACAAACCAATAAACCAAAAAACCAACAAACCAACAAACCAACAAACCAACAAACCAACAAGCCAACAAACCAACAAACCAACAAACCAACAAACCAACAAACCAAAAAGCCAACAAACTAACAAACCAACAAGCCAACAAGCCAACAAACCAACAAGCCAACAAACCAACAAACCAACAAAGCAACAAGCCAACAAGCCAACAAACCAACAAACCAACAAACCAACAAGCCAACAAGCCAACAAACCAACAAACCAACAAACCAACAAACTAAGTAGCCAACAAGCCAACTAACCAACAAACCAACAAACCAACAAGCCAACAAACCAACAAACAAACAAACCAACAAGCCAACAAACCAACAAACCAACAAACCAACAAACCAAAAAACCAACAAACCAACAAGCCAACAAGCCAACAAGCCAACAAACCAACAAATAACAAACCAACAAACGAACTAACCAACAAACCAACAAGCCAACAAGCCAACAAGCCAACAAACCAACAAACCAACAAACTAAGTAACCAACAAGCCAACAAACCAACAAACGAATAAGCCAACAAGCCAACAAACCAACAAACCAACAAGCCAACAAACCAAAAAACCAACAAACCAAAAAACCAACAAACCAACAAACTAATAGACCAACAAACCAACAAGCCAACAAGCCAACAAACCAACAAACCAAGTAACCAAAAAGCCAACAAACTAACAAACCAACAAGCCAACAAGCCAACAAAGCAACAAACCAACAAGCCAACAAGCCAACAAACCAACAAACCAACAAACCAAGTAACCAAAAAGCCAACAAACTAACAAACCAACAAGCCAACAAGCCAACAAACCAACAAACAAACAAACCAACAAGCCAACAAACCAACAAACCAACAAACCAACAAACCAAAAAACCAACAAACCAACAAGCCAACAAGCCAACAAGCCAACAAACCAACAAACTAACAAACCAACAAACGAACTAACCAACAAACCAACAAGCCAACAAGCCAACAAGCCAACAAACCAACAAACCAACAAACTAAGTAACCAACAAGCCAACAAACCAACAAACGAACAAGCCAACAAGCCAACAAACCAACAAACCAACAAGCCAACAAACCAAAAAACCAACAAACCAAAAAACCAACAAACCAAAAAACCAACAAACCAACAAACTAATAGACCAACAAACCAACAATCCAACAAGCCAACAAACCAACAAACCAACAAACCAACAAGCCAACACACCAACAAGCCAACAAACCAACAAACCAAATAACTAAAAAGCCAACAAGCTAACAAACCAACAAGCCAACAAGCCAACGAACCAACAAACCAACAAAGCAACAAGCCAATAAGCCAACAAACCAACAAGCCAACAAGCCAACAAACCAACAAACCAACAAGCCAAAAAGCCAACAAACCAACAAACCAACAAACCAACAAGCCAACAAACCAACAAACCAACAAACCAACAAACCAACAAGCCAACAAACCAACAAACCAACAAACCAAAAAACCAACAAACCAAAAAACCAACAAACCAACAAACCAACAAACCAACAAACCCACAAACCAACAAGCCAACAAGCCAACAAACCAACAAACCAACAAGCCAACAAACCAACAAGCCAACAAACCAACAAACCAACAAACCAAGTAACCAAAAAGCCAACAAACTAACAAACCAACAAGCCAACAAACCAACAAGCCAACAAGCCAACAAACCAACAAACCAACAAAGCAACAAACCAAAAAACCAACAAACCAAAAAACCAACAAACCAACAAACCATCAAACGAACAAAGCAACAAGCCAACAAGCCAACAAACCAACAAACCAACAAGCCAACAAACCAACAAACCAACAAGCCAACAAGCCAACAAACCTACAAACCAACAAACCAACAAGCCAACAAACCAACAAACCAACAAGCCAACAAACCAACAAACCAACAAACCAACAAATCAACAAGCCAACAAGCCAACAAACCAACAAATCAACAAGCCAACAAACCAACAAACCAACAAGCCAACAAACCAACAAACCAACATGCCAACAAACTAACAAACTAAGTAACCAAGAAGCCAACAAATCAACAAACCAACAAACCAACAAGCCAACTAACCAACAAATTAACAAACCAACAAACCAACAAACCAAGTAACCAACAAACCAACAAACCATCAAACGAACAAAGCAACAAACCAACAAACCAACAAACCAACAAGCCAACAAACCAACAGACAAATAAACCAAGAAATCAACAAACAAATAAACCAACAAACCAACAAACCAACAAATCAACAAACCAACAAACCAACAAACCAACAAACCAAAAAACCAACAAACCAACAAACCAACAAGCCAACAAACCAACAAACCAACAAACCAACAAGCCAACAAACAAACAGACCAACAAACCAACAAACCAACAAACCAACAAGCCAATAAACCAACAAACAAATAAACCAACAAACCAAAAAACCAATAAACCAACAAACCAACAAACCAACAAACCAACAAACCAACAAGCCAACAAGCCAACGAACCAACAAACCAACAAAGCAACAAGCCAATAAGCCAACAAACCAACAAGCCAACAAGCCAACAAACCAACAAACCAACAAGCCAAAAAGCCAACAAACCAACAAACCAACAAACCAACAAGCCAACAAACCAACAAACCAACAAACCAACAAACCAACAAGCCAACAAACCAACAAACCAACAAACCAAAAAACCAACAAACCAAAAAACCAACAAACCAACAAACCAACAAACCAACAAACCCACAAACCAACAAGCCAACAAGCCAACAAACCAACAAACCAACAAGCCAACAAACCAACAAGCCAACAAACCAACAAACCAACAAACCAAGTAACCAAAAAGCCAACAAACTAACAAACCAACAAGCCAACAAACCAACAAGCCAACAAGCCAACAAACCAACAAACCAACAAAGCAACAAACCAAAAAACCAACAAACCAAAAAACCAACAAACCAACAAACCATCAAACGAACAAAGCAACAAGCCAACAAGCCAACAAACCAACAAACCAACAAGCCAACAAACCAACAAACCAACAAGCCAACAAGCCAACAAACCTACAAACCAACAAACCAACAAGCCAACAAACCAACAAACCAACAAGCCAACAAACCAACAAACCAACAAACCAACAAATCAACAAGCCAACAAGCCAACAAACCAACAAATCAACAAGCCAACAAACCAACAAACCAACAAGCCAACAAACCAACAAACCAACATGCCAACAAACTAACAAACTAAGTAACCAAGAAGCCAACAAATCAACAAACCAACAAACCAACAAGCCAACTAACCAACAAATTAACAAACCAACAAACCAACAAACCAAGTAACCAACAAACCAACAAACCATCAAACGAACAAAGCAACAAACCAACAAACCAACAAACCAACAAGCCAACAAACCAACAGACAAATAAACCAACAAATCAACAAACAAATAAACCAACAAACCAACAAACCAACAAATCAACAAACCAACAAACCAACAAACCAACAAACCAAAAAACCAACAAACCAACAAACCAACAAGCCAACAAACCAACAAACCAACAAACCAACAAGCCAACAAACAAACAGACCAACAAACCAACAAACCAACAAACCAACAAGCCAATAAACCAACAAACAAATAAACCAACAAACCAAAAAACCAATAAACCAACAAACCAACAAACCAACAAACCAACAAACCAACAAACCAACAAACCAACAAGCCAACAAACCAACAAACCAACAAACCAACAGGCCAACAAACCAACAAACAAATAAACCAACAAACCAACAAACCAACAAACCAACAAACCAACAAACCAAAAAACCAACAAACCAACAAGCCAACAAGCCAACAAACCAACAAACTAACAAACCAACAAACAAACTAACCAACAAACCAACAAACTAAGTAACCAACAAGCCAACAAACCAACAAACCAACAAGCCAACAAGCCAACAAACCAACAAACCAACAAGCCAACAAACCAACAAACCAACAAACTAACAAACCAACAAACCAACAAACCAACAAACCAACAAGCCAACAAACCAACAAACAAATAAACCAACAAACCAAAAAACCAACAAACCAACAAACTGACAAACTAACAAGCCAACAAACCAACAAACCAACAAACCAACAAACCAAGTAACCAACAAGCTAATAAACCAACAAACCAACAAGCCAACAAGGCAACAAACCAACAAACCAACAAGCAAACAAACCAACAAACCAACAAACCAACAAACCAACAAACCAACAAACCAACAAACCAACAAACAAATAAACCAACAAACCAACAAACCAACAAACCAACAAACCAACAAGCCAACAAGCCAACAAACCAACAAGCCAACAAACCAACAAACCAACAAACCAACAAACCAACAAACAAATAAACCAACAAACCAACAAGCCAACAAGCCAATAAACCAACAAACCAACAAGCCAACAAACCAACAAACCAACAAACCAACAAACCAACAAGCCAACAAACCAACAAACAAATAAACCAAGTAACCAAAAAGCCAACAAACTAACAAACCAACAAGCCAACAAGCCAACAAACCAACAAGCCAACAAACCAACAAACCAACATAGCAACAAGCCAACAAGCCAACAAACCAACAAACCAACAAGCCAACAAACCAACAAACCAACAAGCCAACAAGCCAACAAACCAACAAACCAACAAAGCAAGAAACCAAAAAAACCAACAAACCAAAAAACCAACAAACCAACAAACCATCAAACGAACAAAGCAACAAGCCAACAAGCCAACAAACCAACAAACCAACAAGCCAACAAACCAACAAACCAACAAGCCAACAAGCCAACAAACCAACAAACCAACAAACCAACAAACCAACAAGCCAACAAACCAACAAACCAACAAGCCAACAAACCAACAAACCAACAAGCCAACAAACCAACAAACCAACAAACCAACAAACCAACAAGCCAACAAGCCAACAAACCAACAAACCAACAAGCCAACAAACCAACAAACCAACAAGCCAACAAACCAACATACCAACAAACCAACATGCCAACAAACCAACAAACTAAGTAACCAACGAGCCAACAAATCAACAAACCAACAAGCCAACAAGCCAACAAACCAACAAACCAAGTAACCAACAAACCAACAAACCATCAAACCAACAAAGCAACAAACCAACAAACCAACAAACCAACAAGCCAACAAACCAACAAACAAATAAACCAACAAACTAACAAACAAATAACCCAACAAACCAACAAACCAACAAACCAACAAACCAACAAACCAACAAACCAACAAACCAAAAAACCAACAAACCAACAAACCAATAAGCCAACAAACCAACAAACCAACAAACCAACAAGCCAACAAACCAACAAACCAACAAACCAACAAACCAACAAGCCAACAAACAAATAAACCAACAAACCAAAAAACCAATAAACCAACAAACCAACAAACCAACAAACCAACAAACCAACAAACCAACAAGCCAACAAACCAACAAACCAACAAACCAACAAGCCAACAAACCAACAAACAAATAAACCAACAACCAACAAACCAACAAACCAAAAAACCAACAAACCA
The DNA here is from genome assembly GCA_958298945.1 of Atherix ibis. Lineage (NCBI taxonomy): Eukaryota > Metazoa > Arthropoda > Insecta > Diptera > Athericidae > Atherix > Atherix ibis. Next base: position 93,996,763 of record OY282608.1, read on the forward strand.
ACCAGCCAACAAGCCAACAAACCAACAAACTAACAAACCAACAAACGAACTAACCAACAAACCAACAAACTAAGTAACCAACAAGCCAACAAACCAACAAACCAACAAGCCAACAAGCCAACAAACCAACAAACCAACAAGCCAACAAACCAACAAACCAACAAACTAACAAACCAATAAGCCAACAAACCAACAAGCCAACAAACCAACAAACCAACAAGCCAACAAGCCAACAAACCAACAAACCAACAAACCAACAAGCCAACAAACCAACAGACCAACAAGCCAACAAACCAACAAACCAACAAACCAACAAATCAACAAGCCAACAAGCCAACAAACCAACAAACCAACAAGCCAACAAACCAACAAACCAACAAACCAACAAACCAACAAACCAACTAACCAACAAACCAACATGCCAACAAACCAACAAACTAAGTAACCAACAAGCCAACAAATCAACAAACCGACAAGCCAACAAGCCAACAAACCAACAAATTAACAAACCAACAAACCAACAAATCAAGCAACCAACAAACAAACAAACCATCAAACGAACAAAGCAACAAACCAACAAACCAACAAACCAACAAGCCAACAAACCAACAAACAAATAAACCAACAAATCAACAAACAAATAAACCAACAAACCAACAAACCAACAAACCAACAAACCAACAAACCAACAAACCAACAAACCAACAAACCAAAAAACCAACAAACCAACAAACCAACAAGCCAACAAACCAACAAACCAACAAACCAACAAACCAACAAGCCAACAAACCAACAAGCCAGCAAACCAACAAACCAACAAACAAACAAACCAACAAGCAACAAACCAACAAACAAATAAACCAACAAACCAAAAAACCAATAAACCAACAAACCAACAAACCAACAAACCAACAAGCCAACAAACCAACAAACCAACAAACCAACAAGTCAACAAACCAACAAACAAATAAACCAACAAACCAACAAACCAACAAACCAACAAACCAAAAAACCAACAAACCGACAAGCCAACAAGCCAACAAACCAACAAACTAACAAACCCACAAACGAACTAACCAACAAACCAACAAACTAAGTAACCAACAAGCCAACAAACCAACAAATCAACAAGCCAACAAGCCAACAAACCAACAAACCAACAAGCCAACAAACCAACATACCAACAAACTAACAAACCAACAAACCAACAAACCAACAAACCAACAAGCCAACAAACCAACAAACAAATAAACCAACAAACCAAAAAACCAACTAACCAAGAAACCAACAAACCAAGTAACCAACACGCCAATAAACCAACAAACCAACAAGCCAACAAGCCAACAAACCAACCAACCAACAAGCCAACAAACCAACAAACCAACAAACCAACAAACCAACAAACCAACAAACAAATAAACCAACAAACCAACAAGCCAACAAACCAACAAACCAACAAACCAACAAGCCAACAAACCAACAAACCAACAAACCAACAAACCAACAAGCCAACAAACCAACAAACAAATAAACCAACAAACCAAAAAACCAACAAACGAACAAACCAACAAACCGACAAACCAACAACCCAAAAAACCAACAAACCAACAAACCAACAAACCAACAAACCAACAAACCAACAAGCCAACAAACCAACAAACCAACAAACCAAGTAACCAAAAAGCCAACAAACTAACAAACCAACAAGCCAACAAGCCAACAAACCAACAAGCCAACAAACCAACAAACCAACAAACCAAGTAACCAAAAAGCCAACAAACTAACAAGCCAACAAAAAAACAAACCAACAAACCAACAAACCAAGTAACCAAAAAGCCAACAAACTAACAAGCCAACAAAAAAACAAACCAACAAACCAACAAACCAACAAGCCAACAAACCAACAAACAAATAAACCAACAAACCAAAAAACCAACAAACGAACAAACCAACAAACCGACAAACCAACAACCCAAAAAACCAACAAACCAACAAACCAACAAACCAACAAACCAACAAACCAACAAACCAACAAGCCAACAAACCAACAAACCAACAACCCAAGTAACCAAAAAGCCAACAAAGCAACAACCCAACAAGCCAACAAACCAACAAACCAACGAGCCAACAAACCAACAAACCAACAAGCCCACAAGCCAACAAACCAACAAACCAACAAACCTAGTAACCAAAAAGCCAACAATTTAACAAACCAACAAGCCAACAAGCCAACAAACCAACAAGCCAACAAACCAACAAACCAACAAAGCAACAAGCCAACAAGCCAACAAACCAACAAACCAACAAGCCAACAAACCAACAAACCAACAAGCCAACAAGCCAACAAAGCAACAAACCAACAAAGCAACAAACCAAAAAACCAACAAACCAAAAAACCAACAAACCAACAAACCATCAAACGAACAAAGCAACAAGCCAACAAGCCAACAAACCAACAAACCAACAAGCCAACAAACCAACAAACCAACAAGCCAACAAGCCAACAAACCAACAAACCAACAAACCAACAAGCCAACAAACCAACAAACCAACAAGCCAACAAACCAACAAACCAACAAACCAACAAACCAACAAGCCAACAAGCCAACAAACCAACAAACCAACAAGCCAACAAACCAACAAACTAACAAACCTACAAACGAACTAACCAACAAACCAACAAACTAAGTAACCAACAAGCCAACAAACCAACAAACCAACAAACCAACAAGCCAACAAGCCAACAAACCAACAAACCAACAAGCCAACAAAGCAACATACCAACAAACTAACAAACCAACAAACCAACAAACCAACAAACCAACAAACCAACAAGCCAACAAACCAACAAACAAATAAACCAACAAACCAAAAAACCAACTAACCAAGAAACCAACAAACCAAGTAACCAACACGCCAATAAACCAACAAACCAACAAGCCAACAAGCCAACAAACCAACAAACCAACAAGCAAACAAACCAACAAACCAACAAACCAACAAACCAACAAACCAACAAACCAACAAACCAACAAACAAATAAACCAACAAACCAACAAACCAACAAGCCAACAAGCCAACAAACCAACAAGCCAACAAACCAACAAACCAACAAACCAACAAACCAACAAACCAACAAACCAACAAACCAACAAACAAATAAACCAACAAACCAACAAGCCAACAAACCAACAAACCAACAAACCAACAAGCCAACAAACCAACAAACCAACAAACCAACAAACCAACAAGCCAACAAACCAACAAACAAATAAACCAACAAACCAAAAAACCAACAAACGAGCAAACCAACAAACCAACAAACCAACAACCCAAAAAACCAACAAACCAACAAACCGACAAACCCACAAGCCAACAAACCAACAAACCAACAAACCAAGTAACCAAAACGCCAACAAACTAACAAACCAACAAGCCAATAAGCCAACAAACCAACAAGCCAACAAACCAACAAACCAACAAAGCAACAAGCCAACAAGCCAACAAACCAACAAACCAACGAGCCAACAAACCAACAAACCAACAAGCCCACAAGCCAACAAACCAACAAACCAACAAACCAAGTAACCAAAAAGCCAACAAACTAACAAACCAACAAGCCAACAAACCAACAAACCAACAAGCCAAAAACCCAACAAAGCAACAAACCAACAAAGCAACAAACCAAAAAACCAACAAACCAAACAACCAACAAACCAACAAACCATCAAACGAACAAAGCAACAAGCCAACAAGCCAACAAACCAACAAACCAACAAGCCAACAAACCAACAAACCAACAAGCCAACAAGCCAACAAACAACAAACAAATAAACCAACAAACCAACAAACCAACAAACCAACAAACCAAAAAACCAACAAACCAACAAGCCAACAAGCCAACAAACCAACAAACTAACAAACCAACAAACGAACTAACCAACAAACCAACAAACTAAGTAACCAACAAGCCAACAAACCAACAAACCAACAAGCCAACAAGCCAACAAACTAACAAACCAACAAGCCAACAAACCAACAAACCAACAAACCAACAAACTAACAAACCAACAAACCAACAAACCAACAAACCAACAAGCCAACAAACCAACAAACAAATAAACCAACAAACCAAAAAACCAACAAACCAACAAACCAACAAGCCAACAAACCAACAAACCAACAAACCAACAAACCAAGTAACCAACAAGCCAATAAACCAACAAACCAACAAGCCAACAAGCCAACAAACCAACAAACCAATAAGCAAACAAACCAACAAACCAACAAACCAACAAACCAACAAACCAACAAACCAACAAACAAATAAACCAACAAACCAACAAACCAACAAGCCAACAAGCCAACAAACCAACAAGCCAACAAACCAACAAACCAACAAACCAACAAACAAATAAACCAACAAACCAACAAGCCAACAAACCAACAAACCAACAAACCAACAAGCCAACAAACCAACAAACCAACAAACCAACAAACCAACAAGCCAACAAACAAACAAAGCAACAAGCTAACAAGCCAACAAACCAACAAACCAACAAGCCAACAAACCAACAAACCAACAAGCCAACAAGCCAACAAACCAACAAACCAACAAACCAAGTAACCAAAAAGCCAACAAACTAACAAACCAACAAGCCAACAAGCCAACAAGCCAACAAACCAACAAACCAACAAACAAACAAACCAACAAGCCAACAAACCAACAAACCAACAAACGAACTAACCAACAAACCAACAAACCAACAAACCAACAAACCAAGTAACCAAAAAGCCAACAAACTAACAAACCAACAAGCCAACAAGCCAACAAACCAACAAGCCAACAAACAAACAAAGCAACAAGCCAACAAGCCAACAAACCAACAAACCAACAAGCCAACAAACCAACAAACCAACAAGCCAACAAGCCAACAAACCAACAAACCAACAAACCAAGTAACCAAAAAGCCAACAAACTAACAAACCAACAAGCCAACAAGCCAACAAGCCAACAAACCAACAAACAAACAAACCAACAAGCCAACAAACCAACAAACCAACAAGCCAACAAACCAAAAAACCAACAAACCAACAAGCCAACAAGCCAACAAGCCAACAAACCAACAAACTAACAAACCAACAAACGAACTAACCAACAAACCAACAAGCCAACAAGCCAACAAGCCAACAAACCAACAAACCAACAAACTAAGTAACCAACAAACCAACAAACCAACAAACGAACAAGCTAACAAGCCAACAAACCAACAAACCAACAAGCCAACAAACCAAAAAACCAACAAAGCAAAAAACCAACAAACCAACAAACTAAAAGACCAACAAACCAACAAGCCAACAAGCCAACAAACCAACAAACCAACAAACTAACAAGCCAACAAACCAACAAGCAAACAAACCAACAAACCAAATAACCAAAAAGCCAACAAGCTAACAAACCAACAAGCCAACAAGCCAACAAACCAACAAACCAACAAACCAACAAACCAACAAGCCAACAAACCAACAAACCAACAAACCAACAAACCAACAAGCCAACAAACCAACAAATAAATAAACCAACAAACCAAAAAACCAACAAACCAACAAACAAACAAACCAACAAACCAACAAACCAACAAACCAAAAAACCAACAAACCAACAAACCAACAAACCAACAAACCAACAAACCAACAAGCCAACAAACCAACAGACCAACAAACCAACAAACTAAGTAACCAAAAAGCCAACAAAATAACAAACCAACAAGCCAACAAGCCAGCAAACCAACAAGCCAACAAACCAACAAACCAACAAAGAAACAAGCCAACAAGCCAGCAAACCAACAAACCAACAAGCCAACAAACCAACAAACCAACAAGCCAACAAGCCAACAAACCAACAAACCAACAAACCAAGTAACCAAAAAGCCAACAAACTAACAAACCAATAAGCCAACAAGCCAACAAACCAACAAGCCAACAAACAAACAAAGCAACAAGCCAACAAGCCAACAAACCAACAAACCAACAAGCCAACAAACCAACAAACCAACAAGCCAACAAGCCAACAAACCAACAAACCAACAAACCAAGTAACCAAAAAGCCAACAAACTAACAAACCAACAAGCCAACAAGCCAACAAACCAACAAACCAACAAACCAACAAACAAACAAACCAACAAGCCAACAAACCAACAAACCAACAAACCAACAAACCAAAAAACCAACAAACCAACAAGCCAACAAGCCAACAAGCCAACAAACCAACAAACCAACAAACCAACAAACGAACTAACCAACAAACCAACAAGCCAACAAGCCAACAAGCCAACAAACCAACAAACCAACAAACTAAGTAACAAACAAACCAACAAACCAACAAACGAACAAGCCAACAAGCCAACAAACCAACAAACCAACAAGCCAACAAACCAAAAAACCAACAAAGCAAAAAACCGACAAACCAACAAACTAATAGACTAACAAACCAACAAGCCAACAAGCCAACAAACCAACAAACCAACAAACCAACAAGCCAACAAACCAACAAGCCAACAAACCAACAAACCAAATAACCAAAAAGCCAACAAGCTAACAAACCAACAATCCAACAAGCCAACAAACCAACAAACCAACAAAGCAACAAGCCAATAAGCCAACAAACTAACAAGCCAACAAGCCAACAAACCAACAAACCAACAAGCCAAAAAGCCAACAAACCAACAAACCGACAAACCAACAAGCCAACAAACCAACAAACCAACAAACCAACAAACCAACAAGCCAACAAACCAACAAACCAACAAACCAAAAAACCAACAAACCAAAAAACCAACAAACCAACAAACCAACAAACCAACAAACCAACAAACCAACAAGCCAACAAGCCAACAAACCAACAAACCAACAAGCCAACAAACCAACAAGCCAAAAAACCAACAAACCAACAAACCAAGTAACTGAAAAGCCAACAAACCAACAAACCAACAAGCCAACAAACCAACAAGCCAACAAACCAACAAACCAACAAACCAAGTAACTAAAAAGCCAACAAACTAACAAACCAACAAGCCAACAAACCAACAAGCCAACAAGCCAACAAACCAACAAACCAACAAAGCAACAAACCAAAAAACCAACAAACCAAAAAACCAACAAACCAACAAACCATCAAACGAACAAAGCAACAAGCCAACAAGCCAACAAACCAACAAACCAACAAGCCAACAAACCAACAAACCAACAAACCAACAAGCCAACAAACCAACAAACCAACAAACCAACAAACCAACATGCCAACAAACCAACAAACTAAGTAACCAACAAGCCAACAAATCAACAAACCAACAAGCCAACAAGCCAACAAACCAACAAATTAACAAACCAACAAACCAACAAACCAAGTAACCAACAAACCAACAAACCATCAAACGAACAAAGCAACAAACCAACAAACCAACAAACCAACAAGCCAACAAATCAACAAACAAATAAACCAACAAATGAACAAACAAATAAACCACCAAACCAACAAACCAACAAACCAACAAACCAACAAACCAAAAAACCAACAAACCAACAAACCAACAAGCCAACAAACCAACAAAGCAACAAACCAACAAGCCAACAAACCAACAAACCAACAAACCAACAAACCAACAAGCCAACAAACCAACAAACAAATAAACCAACAAACCAAAAAACCAATAAACCAACAAACCAACAAACCAACAAACCAACAAACCAACAAACCAACAAACCAACAAACCAACAAGCCAACAAACCAACAAACCAACAAACCAACCAGCCAACAAACCAACAAACAAATAAACCAACAAACCAACAAACCAACAAACCAACAAACCAACAATCCAAAAAACCAACAAACCAACAAGCCAACAAGCCAACAAACCAACAAACTAATAAACCAACAAACAAACTAACCAACAAACCAACAAACTAAGTAACCAACAAGCCAACAAACCAACAAACCAACAAGCCAACAAGCCAACAAACCAACAAACCAACAAGCCAACAAACCAACAAACCAACAAACTAACAAACCAACAAACCAACAAACCAACAAACCAACAAGCCAACAAACCAACAAACATATAAACCAACAAACCAAAAAACCAACAAACTAACAAGCCAACAAACCAACAAACCAACAAACCAACAAACCAAGTAACCAACAAGCTAATAAACCAACAAACCAACAAGCCAACAAGCCAACAAACCAACATACCAACAAGCAAACAAACCCACAAACCAACAAACCAACAAACCAACAAACCAACAAACCAACAAACAAATAAACCAACAAACCAACAAACCAACAAGCCAACAAGCCAACAAACCAACAAGCCAACAAACCAACAAACCAACAAGCCAACAAACCAATAAACCAAAAAAACAAAAAAAACAAGCCAACAAACCAACAAACCAACAAACCATCAAACCAACAAGCCAACAAACCAACAAACAAATAAACCAACAAACCAAAAAACCAACAAACGAACAAACCAACAAACCAACAAACCAACAAACCAAAAAACCAAAAAACCAACAAACCAACAAACCAACAAACCAACAAACCAACAAACCAACAAGCCAACAAACCAACAAACCAACAAACCAAGTAACCAAAAAGCCAACAAACTAACAAACCAACAAGCCAACAAGCCAACAAACCAACAAGCCAACAAACCAACAAACCAACAAAGCAACAAGCCAACAAGCCAACAAACCAACGATCCAACAAACCAACATACCAACAAACCAACAAGCCCACAAGCCAACAAACCAACAAACCAACAAACCAAGTAACCAAAAAGCCAACAAACTAACAAACCAACAAGCCAACAAGCCAACAAACCAACAAGCCAACAAACCAACAAACCAACAAAGCAACAAGCCAAAAAGCCAACAAACCAACAACCAACAAGCCAAGAAACCAACAAACCAACAAGCCAACAAGCCAACAAACCAACAAACCAACAAAGCAAGAAACCAAAAAACCAACAAACCAAAAAACCAACAAACCAACAAACCATCAAACGAACAAAGCAACAAGCCAACAAGCCAACAATTCAACAAACCAACAAGCCAACAAACCAACAAACCAACAAACCAACAAGCCAACAAGCCAACAAGCCAACAAACCAACAAACCAACAAGCCAACAAGTCAACAAACCAACAAACCAACAAGTCAACAAACCAACAAACCAACAAGCCAACAAACCAACAAACCAACAAACCAAAATGCCAACAAACCAACAAACTAAGTAACCAACGAGCCAACAAATCAACAAATCAACAAGCCAACAAGCCAACAAACCAACAAACCAACAAACCAACAAACCAAGTAACCAACAAACCAACAAACCATCAAACGAACAAAGCAACAAACCAACAAACCAACAAACCAACAAGCCAACAAACCAACAAACAAATAAACCAACAAACCAACAAACAAATAACCCAACAAACCAACAAAACCAACAAACCAACAAACCAACAAACCAACAAACCAACAAACCAACAAACCAACAAACCAACAAACCAACAAACCAACAAGCCAACAAACCAACAAACCAACAAACCAACAAGCCAACAAACCAACAAACAAACAAACCAACAAACCAACAAACCAACAAACCAACAAACCAAAAAACCAACAAACCAACCAGCCAACAAGCCAATAAACCAACAAACTAACAAACCAACAAACGAACTAACCAACAAACCAACAAACTAAGTAACCAACAAGCCAACAAACCAACAAACCAACAAGCCAACAAGTCAACAAACCAACAAACCAACAAACCAACAAGCCAACAAACCAACAAACCAACAAACTAACAAACCAATAAGCCAACAAACCAACAAGCCAACAAACCAACAAACCAACAAGCCAACAAACCAACAAACCAACAAACCAACAAAAAAACAAGCCAACAAACCAACAGACCAACAAGCCAACAAACCAACAAACCAACAAACCAACAAACCAACAAACCAACAAGACAACAAACCAACAAACCAACAAACCAACAAACCAACATGCCAACAAACCAACAAACTAAGTAACCAACAAGCCAACAAATCAACAAACAAACAAGCCAACAAGCCAACAAACCAACAAATTAACAAACCAACAAACCAACAAAACAAGTAACCAACAAACAAACAAACCATCAAACGAACAAAGCAACAAACCAACAAACCAACAAACGAACAAACCAACAAACCAACAAACCAACAAACCAACAAGCCAACAAACCAACAAACCAACAAACCAACAAGCCAACAAACCAACAAACCAACAAACCAACAAGCCAACAAACCAACAAACCAACAAACCAACAAACCAACAAGCCAACAAACCAACAAACAAATAAACCAACAAACCAAAAAACCAATGAACCAACAAACCAACAAACCAACAAACCAACAAACCAACAAACCAACAAGCCAACAAACCAACAAACCAACAAACCAACAAGCTAACAAACCAACAAACAAATAAACCAACAAACCAACAAACCAACAAACGAACAAACCAAAAAACCAACAAACCAACAAGCCAACAAGCCAACAAACCAACAAACTAACAAACCAACAAACGAACTAACCAACAAACCAACAAACTAAGTAACCAACAAGCCAACAAACCAACAAACCAACAAGCCAACAAGCCAACAAACCAACAAACCAACATGCCAACAAACCAACATACCAACAAACTAACAAACCAACAAACCAACAAACCAACAAACCAACAAGCCAACAAACCAACAAACAAATAAGCCAACAAACCAAAAAACCAATAAACCAAGAAACCAACAAGCCAACAATCCAACAAACCAACAAACCAACAAACCAAGTAACCATCACGCCAATAAACCAACAAACCAACAAGCCAACAAGCCAACAAACCAACAAACCAACAAGCAAACAAACCAACAAACAAATAAACCAACAAACCAACAAACAAATAACCCAGCAAACCAACATACCAACAAACCAACAAACCAACAAACCAACAAACCAACAAACCAACAAACCAAAAAAACAACAAACCAACAAACCAACAAGCCAACAAACCAACAAGCCAACAAACCAACAAACCAAAAACCAACAAACCAACAAACCAACAAGCCAACAAACCAACAAACCAACAAACCAACAAACCAACAAACCAACAAACCAACAAGCTAACAAACCAACAAACAAATAAACCAACAAACCAACAAACCAACAAACGAACAAACCAAAAAACCAACAAACCAACAAACCAACAAGCCAACAAACCAACAAACAAATGAACCAACAAACCAAAAAACCAATAAACCAACAAACCAACAAACCAACAAACCAACAAACCAACAAACCAACAAACCAACAAGCCAACAAACCAACAAACCAACAAACCAACAAGCTAACAAACCAACAAACAAATAAACCAACAAACCAACAAACGAACAAACCAAAAAACCAACAAACCAACAAGCCAACAAGCCAACAAACCAACAAACTAACAAACCAACAAACGAACTAACCAACAAACCAACAAACTAAGTAACCAACAAGCCAACAAGCCAACAAGCCAACAAACCAACATACCAACAAACTAACAAACCAACAAACCAACAAACCAACAAACCAACAAGCCAACAAACCAACAAACAAATAAGCCAACAAACCAAAAAACCAACAAACCAAGAAACCAACAAGCCAACAATCCAACAAACCAACAAACCAACAAACCAAGTAACCATCACGCCAATAAACCAACAAACCAACAAGCCAACAAGCCAACAAACCAACAAACCAACAAGCAAACAAACCAACAAACCAACAAACCAACAAACCAACAAACCAACAAACAAATAAACCAACAAACCAACAAACCAACAAGCCAACAAGCCAACAAACCAACAAGCCAACAAACCAACAAACCAACAAACCAACAAACCAACAAACCAACAAACCAACAAACAAATAAACCAACAAACCAACAAGCCAACAAACCAACAAACCAACAAACCAACAAGCCAACAAACCAACAAACAGATAAACCAACAAACCAAAAAACCAACAAACGAACAAACCAACAAACCAACAAACCAACAACCCAAAAAACCAACAAGGCAACAAACCAACAAACCAACAAGCCAACAAACCAACAAACCAACAAACCAACAAACCAACAAGCCAACAAGCCAACAAACCAACAAACCAACAAGCCAACAAACCAACAAACCAACAAGTCAACAAACCAACAAACCAACAAACCAACAAACCAACAAACCAACAAGCCAACAAACCAACAAACCAACAAACCAACAAGCCAACAAACCAACAAACCAACAAACCAACAAACCAACAAACCAAAAAACCAACAAACCAACAAACCAACAAGCCAACAAACCAACAAACCAACAAACCAACAAGCCAACAAACCAACAAACCAACAAACCAACAAACCAACAAGCCAACAAACCAACAAACAAATAAACCAACAAACCAAAAAACCAATAAACCAACAAACCAACAAACCAACAAACCAACAAACCAACAAACCAACAAGCCAACAAACCAACAAACCAACAAACCAACAAGCAAACAAACCAACAAACAAATAAACCAACAAACCAACAAACAAATAACCCAGCAAACCAACATACCAACAAACCAAAAAACCAACAAACCAACAAGCCAACAAGCCAACAAACCACCAAACTAAAAAACCAACAAACGAACTAACCAACAAACCAACAAACTAAGTAACCAACAAGCCAACAAACCAACAAACCAACAAGCCAACAAGCCAACAAACCAACAAACCAACAAGCCAACAAACCAACATACCAACAAACTAACAAACCAACAAACCAACAAACCAACAAACCAACAAGCCAACAAACCAACAAACAAATAAGCCAACAAACCCAAAAACCAACAAACCAAGAAACCAACAAGCCAACAATCCAACAATCCAACAAACCAACAAACCAACAAACCAAGTAACCATCACGCCAATAAACCAACAAACCAACAAGCCAACAAGCCAACAAACCAACAAACCAACAAGCAAACAAACCAACAAACCAACAAACCAACAAACCAACAAACCAACAAACCAACAAACCAACAAACAAATAAACCAACAAACCAACAAACCAACAAGCCAACAAGCCAACAAACCAACAAGCCAACAAACCAACAAACCAACAAACCAACAAACCAACAAACCAACAAACCAACAAACAAATAAACCAACAAACCAACAAGCCAACAAACCAAAAAACCAACAAACCAACAAGCCAACAAACCAACAAACAGATAAACCAACAAACCAAAAAACCAACAAACGAACAAACCAACAAACCAACAAACCAACAACCCAAAAAACCAACAAACCAACAAACCAACAGACCAACAAACCAACAAACCAACAAGCCAACAAACCAACAAACCAACAAACCAACAAACCAAGTAACCAAAAAGCCAACAAACTAACAAACCAACAAGCCAACAAGCCAACAAACCAACAAGCCAACAAACCAACAAACCAACAAAGCAACAAGCCAACAAGCCAACAAACCAACAAACCAACGAGCCAACAAACCAACAAACCAACAAGCCCACAAGCCAACAAACCAACAAACCAACAAACCAAGTAACCAAAAAGCCAACAAACTAACAAACCAACAAGCCAACAAACCAACAAACCAACAAGCCAACAAACCAACAAACCAACAAAGCAATAAGCCAACAAGCCAACAAGCCAACAAACCAACAAACCAACAAGCCAACAAACCAACAAACTAACAAGCCAACAATCCAACAAACCAACAAACCAACAAAGCAACAAACCAAAAAACCAACAAACCAAAAAACCAACAAACCAACAAACCATCAAACGAACAAAGCAACAAGCCAACAAGCCAACAAACCAACAAACCAACAAGCCAACAAACCAACAAGCCAACAAGCCAACAAACCAACAAACCAACAAACCAACAAGGCAACAAACCAACAAACCAACAAGCCAACAAACCAACAAACCAACAAACCAACAAACCAACAAGCCAACAAGCCAACAAGCCAACAAACCAACAAACCAACAAGCCAACAAACCAACAAACCAACAAACCAACAAACCAACAAACCAACAAACCAACAAACAAATAAACCAACAAACCAACAAGCCAACAAACCAAAAAACCAACAAACCAACAAGCCAACAAACCAACAAACAGATAAACCAACAAACCAAAAAACCAACAAACGAACAAACCAACAAACCAACAAACCAACAACCCAAAAAACCAACAAACCAACAAACCAACAAACCAACAAACCAACAAACCAACAAGCCAACAAACCAACAAACCAACAAACCAACAAACCAAGTAAACAAAAAGCCAACAAACTAACAAACCAACAAGCCAACAAGCCAACAAACCAACAAGCCAACAAACCAACAAACCAACAAAGCAACAAGCCAACAAGCCAACAAACCAACAAACCAACGAGCCAACAAACCAACAAACCAACAAGCCCACAAGCCAACAAACCAACAAACCAACAAACCAAGTAACCAAAAAGCCAACAAACTAACAAACCAACAAGCCAACAAACCAACAAACCAACAAGCCAACAAACCAACAAACCAACAAAGCAACAAGCCAACAAGCCAACAAACCAACAAACCAACAAGCCAACAAACCAACAAACTAACAAGCCAACAATCCAACAAACCAACAAACCAACAAAGCAACAAACCAAAAAACCAACAAACCAAAAAACCAACAAACCAACAAACCATCAAACGAACAAAGCAACAAGCCAACAAGCCAACAAACCAACAAACCAACAAGCCAACAAACCAACAAACCAACAAGCCAACAAGCCAACAAACCAACAAACCAACAAACCAACAAGGCAACAAACCAACAAACCAACAAGCCAACAAACCAACAAACCAACAAACCAACAAACCAACAAGCCAACAAGCCAACAAACCAACAAAGCAACAAGCCAACAAACCAACAAACCAACAAGCCAACAAACCAACAAACCAACAAACCAACATGCCAACAAACCAACAAACTAAGTAACCAACGAGCCAACAAATCAACAAACCAACAAACCAACAAGCCAACAAGCCAACAAACCAACAAACCAACAAACCAACAAACCAACAAACCAAGTAACCAAAAAGCCAACAAACTAACAAACCAACAAGCCAACAAGCCAACAAACCAACAAACCAACAAACCAACAAAGCAACAAGCCAACAAGCCAACAAACTAACAAACCAACAAACCAACAAGCCAACAAACCAACAAACCAACAAACCACAAACCAAGTAACCAAAAAGCCAACAAACTAACAAACCAACAAGCCAACAAGCCAACAAACCAACAAGCCAACAAACCAACAAACCAACAAAGCAACAAGCCAACAAGCCAACAAACCAACAAACCAACGAGCCAACAAACCAACAAACCAACAAGCCCACAAGCCAACAAACCAACAAACCAACAAGCCCACAAGCCAACAAACCAACAAACCAACAAACCAAGTAACCAAAAAGCCAACAAACTAACAAACCAACAAGCCAACAAACCAACAAACCAACAAGCCAACAAACCAACAAACCAACAAAGCAACAAGCCAACAAGCCAACAAACCAACAAACCAACAAGCCAACAAACCAACAAACTAACAAGCCAACAATCCAACAAACCAACAAACAAACAAAGCAACAAACCAAAAAACCAACAAACCAAAAAACCAACAAACCAACAAACCATCAAACGAACAAAGCAACAAGCCAACAAGCCAACAAACCAACAAACCAACAAGCCAACAAACCAACAAACCAACAAGCCAACAAGCCAACAAACCAACAAACCAACAAACCAACAAGGCAACAAACCAACAAACCAACAAGCCAACAAACCAACAAACCAACAAACCAACAAACCAACAAGCCAACAAGCCAACAAACCAACAAACCAACAAGCCAACAAACCAACAAACCAACAAGCCAACAAACCAACAAACCAACAAACCAACAAACCAACAAACCAACAAGCCAACAAACCAACAAACCAACAAACCAACAAGCCAACAAACCAACAAACCAACAAACCAACAAACCAACAAACCAACAAACCAACAAACCAACAAACAAATAAACCAACAAACCAAAAAACCAATAAACCAACAAACCAACAAACCAACAAACCAACAAACCAACAAACCAACAAGCCAACAAACCAACAAACCTACAAACCAACAAGCTAACAAACCAACAAACAAATAAACCAACAAACCAACAAACCAACAAACGAACAAACCAAAAAACCAACAAACCAACAAGCCAACAAGCCAACAAACCAACAAACTAACAAACCAACAAACGAACTAACCAACAAACCAACAAACTAAGTAACCAACAAGCCAACAAACCAACAAACCAACAAGCCAACAAGCCAACAAACCAACAAACCAACAAACCAACAAGCCAACAAACCAACAAACAAATAAGCCAACAAACCAACAAACCAACAAACCAACAAGCCAACAAACCAACAAGCCAACAAACCAACAAACCAACAAGCCAACAAGCAAACAAACCAACAAACCAACAAACCAACAAGCCAACTAACCAACAAACCAACAAACCAACAAACCAACAAACCAACAAACCAACAAACCAACAAGCCAACAAGCCAACAAACCAACAAAGCAACAAGCCAACAAACCAAGAAGCCAACAAACCAACATACCAACAAACCAAGTAACCAAAAAGCCAACAAACTAACAAACCAACAAACCAACAAGCCAACAAACCAACAAACCAACAAACCAACAAAGCAACAAACCAACAAACCAACAAACCAACAAACCAACAAGCCAACAAGCCAACAAACCAACAAACCAACAAGCCAACAAGCCAACAAACCAACAAACCAACAAAGCAACAAACCAACAAACCAACAAACCAACAAACCAACAAACCAACAAGCCAACAAGCCAACAAACCAACAAACCAACAAGCCAACAAGCCAACAAACCAACAAACCAACAAAGCAACAAACCAACAAACCAACAAACCAACAAACCAACAAACCAACAAACCAACAAGCCAACAAGCCAACAAACCAACAAACTAACAAACAAACAAACCAACAAGCCAACAAACCAACAAACCAAGTAACCGAAAAGCCAACAAACTAACAAACCAAAGAGCCAACAAGCCAACAAACCAAAAAACCAACAAAGCAACAAGCCAACAAGCCAACAAACCAACAAACCAACAAGCCAAAAAACCAACAAACCAACAAGCCAACAAGCCAACAAACCAACAAACCAACAAACCAACAAGCCAACAAACCAACAAGCCAACAAACCAACAAACCAACAAACCAAGTAACCAAAAAGCCAACAAACTAACAAACCAACAAGCCAACAAACCAACAAGCCAACAAGCCAACAAAGCAACAAGCCAACAAGCCAACCAACCAACAAACCAACAAACCAATAAGCCAATAAACCAACAAACCAACAAGCCAACAAGCCAACAAACCAACAAACCAACAAACCAACAAGCCAACAAACCAACAAACCAACAAGCCAACAAACCAACAAACCAACAAACCAACAAACCAACAAACCAACAAGCCAACAAGCCAACAAACCAACAAACCAACAAGCCAACAAACCAACAAACCAACAAGCCAACAAACCAACAAACCAACAAACCAACAAGCCAACAAACCAACAAACTAAGTAACCAACAAGCCAACAAACCAACAAACCAACAAGCCAACACGCCAACAAACCAACAAACCAACAAACCAACAAGCCAACAAACCAACAAACCAACAAACCAACAAACCAAGTAATCAAAAGGCCAACAAACTAACAAACCAACAAGCCAACAAGCCAACAAACGAACAAGCCAACAAACCAACAAACCAACAAAGCAACAAACCAACAAGCCAACAAACCAACAAACCAACAAACCAAGTAACCAAAAGGCCAACAAACTAACAAACCAACAAGCCAATAAGCCAACGAACCAACAAGCCAACAAACCAACAAACCAACAAACCAACAAACCAACAAACCAACAAACCAACAAACCAACATGCCAACAAACCAACAAACTAAGTAACCAGCAAGCCAACAAACCAACAAACCAACAAACCAACATGCCAACAAACCAACAAGCCAACAAACCAACAAACCAACAAGCCAACAAGCCAACAAACCAACAAACCAACAAACCAACAAGCCAACAAACCAACAAGCCAACAAACCAACAAACCAACAAGCCAACAAGCCAACAAACCAACAAACCAACAAACCAACAAGCCAACACACCAACAAACCATCAAACGAACAAAGCAACAAGCCAACAAGCCAACAAACCAACAAACCAACAAACCAATAAGCCAATAAACCAACAAACCAACAAGCCAACAAGCCAACAAACCAACAAACCAACAAACCAACAAGACAACAAACCAACAAACCAACAAGCCAACAAACCAACAAACCAACAAACCAACAAACCAACAAGCCAACAAACCAACAAACCAACAAGCCAACAAACCAACAAACCAACAAACCAACAAACCAACATGCCAACAAACCAACAAACTAAGTAACCAACAAGCCAACAAACCAACAAACCAACAAGCCAACACGCCAACAAACCAACAAACCAACAAACCAACAAGCCATCAAACCAACAAACCAACAAACCAACAAACCAACAAACCAAGTATCCAAAAGGCCAACAAACTAACAAACCAACAAGCCAACAAGCCAACAAACCAACAAGCCAACAAACCAACAAACCAACAAAGCAACAAGCCAACAAGCCAACAAACCAACAAACCAACAAACCAAGTAACCAAAAGGCCAACAAACTAACAAACCAACAAGCCAACAAGCCAACGAACCAACAACCCAACAAACCAACAAACAAACAAACTAACAAACCAACAAACCAACAAACCAACATGCCAACAAACCAACAAACTAAGTAACCAACAAGCCAACAAACCAACAAACCAACATGCCAACAAACCAACAAACTAAGTAACCAAAAAGCCAACAAGCCAACAAACCAACAAGCCAACAAGCCAACAAACCAACAAGCCAACAAACCAACAAACCAACAAGCCAACAAGCCAACAAACCAACAAACCAACAAACCAACAAGCCAACAAACGAACAAACCAACAAACCAAGTAACCAAAAGGCCAACAAACTAACAAACCAACAAACCAACAAACCAACAAACCAACAAACCAACAAGCCAACAAGCCAACAAACCAACAAACTAACAAACAATGAAACCAACAAGCCAACAAACCAACAAACCAAGTAACCAAAAAGCCAACAAACTAACAAACCAAAGAGCCAACAAGCCAACAAACCAAAAAACCAACAAAGCAACAAACCAACAAGCCAACAAACCAACAAACCAACAAACCAACAAACCAAGTAACCAAAAGGCCAACAAACTAACAAACCAACAAACCAACACACCAACAAACCAACAAGCCAAAAAACCAACAAACCAACAAGCCAACAAGCCAACAAACCAACAAACCTACAAATCAAAAAGCCAACAAACCAACAAGCCAACAAACCAACAAACCAACAAACCAAGTAACCAAAAAGCCAACAAACTAACAAACCAACAAGCCAACAAACCAACAAGCCAACAAGCCAACAAACCAACAAACCAACAAAGCAACAAACCAAAAAACCAACAAACCAAAAAACCAACAAACCAACAAACCATCAAACGAACAAAGCAACAAGCCAACCAACCAACAAACCAACAAACCAATAAGCCAATAAACCAACAAACCAACAAGCCAACAAGCCAACAAACCAACAAACCAACAAACCAACAAGCCAACAAACCAACAAACCAACAAGCCAACAAACCAACAAACCAACAAACCAACAAACCAACAAACCAACAAGCCAACAAACCAACAAACCAACAAACCAACATGCCAACAAACCAACAAACTAAGTAACCAACAAGCCAACAAACCAACAAACCAACAAGCCAACACGCCAACAAACCAACAAACCAACAAACCAACAAGCCAACAAACCAACAAACCAACAAACCAACAAACCAAGTAACCAAAAGGCCAACAAACTAACAAACCAACAAGCCAACAAGCCAACAAACCAACAAGCCAACAAACCAACAAACCAACAAAGCAACAAGCCAACAAGCCAACAAACCAACAAACCAACAAACCAAGTAACCAAAAGGCCAACAAACTAACAAACCAACAAGCCAACAAGCCAACGAACCAACAAGCCAACAAACCAACAAACCAACAAACCAACAAACCAACAAACCAACATGCCAACAAACCAACAAACTAAGTAACCAACAAGCCAACAAACCAACAAACCAACAAACCAACATGCCAACAAACCAACAAACCAACAAGCCAACAAACCAACAAACCAACAAACCAAGTAACCAAAAAGCCAACAAACTAACAAACCAACAAGCCAACAAGCCAATAAACCAACAAACCAACAAAGCAACAAGCCAACAAGCCAACAAACCAACAAACCAACAAACCAACAAGCCAACAAACCAACAAACCAACAAGCCAACAAGCCAACAAACCAACAAACCAACAAACCAACAAGCCAACAAGCCAACAAACCAACAAACCAACAAGCCAACAAACCAACAAACCAACAAACCAACAAACCAACAAGCCAACAAGCCAACAAACCAACAAACCAAGTAACCAAAAAGCCAACAAACTAACAAACCAACAAGCAAACAAACCAACAAACCAACAAAGCAACAAGCCAAAAAGCCAACAAGCCAATAAACCACCAAACCAACAAACCAAGTAACCAACAAACCAACAAACCGTCAAACGAACAAAGCAACAAACCAACAAGCCAACAAGCCAACAAAATAACAAACCAAGTAACCAAAAAGCCAACAATCTAACAAACCAACAACCCAACAAACCAACAAGCCAACAAACCAACAAACCAACAAGCCAACAAACCAACAAACCAAAAAACCAACAAACCAACAAACCAACAAACCAACAAACCAACAAGCCAACAAGCCAACAAACCAACAAACCAACAAACCAACAAGCCAACAAAACAACAAACCAACATGCCAACAAACCAACAAACTAAGTAACCAACAAGCCAACAAACCAACAAACTAACAAACCAACAAACGAACTAACCAACAAACCAACAAGCCAACAAGCCAACAAACCAACAAACCAACAAACCAACAAACCAACAAACTAAGTAGCCAACAAGCCAACAAACCAACAAACCAACAAGCCAACAAGCCAACAAACCAACAAACCAATAACCAACAAGCCAACAAACCAACAAACCAACAAGCCAACAAGCCAACAAACCAACAAACCCACAAGCCAACAAACCAACAAACCAACAAACCAAAAAACCAACAAACCAACACACCAACAAACCAACAAACCAACAAACCAACAAGCCAACAAGCCAACAAACCAACAAACCAACAAACCAACAAGCCAACAAACCAACAAGCCAACAAACCAACAAACCAACAAACCAAGTAACCAAAAAGCCAACAAACTAACAAACCAACAAGCCAACAAGCCAATAAACCAACAAACCAACAAAGCAACAAGCCAACAAGCCAACAAACCAACAAACCAACAAGCCAACAAACCAACAAACCAACAAGCCAACAAGCCAACAAACCAACAAACCAACAAACCAACAAGCCAACAAGCCAACAAACCAACAAACCAACAAGCCAACAAACCAACAAACCAACAAACCAACAAACCAACAAGCCAACAAGCCAACAAACCAACAAACCAAGTAACCAAAAAGCCAACAAACTAACAAACCAACAAGCAAACAAACCAACAAACCAACAAAGCAACAAGCCAAAAAGCCAACAAGCCAATAAACCACCAAACCAACAAACCAAGTAACCAACAAACCAACAAACCGTCAAACGAACAAAGCAACAAACCAACAAGCCAACAAGCCAACAAAATAACAAACCAAGTAACCAAAAAGCCAACAATCTAACAAACCAACAACCCAACAAACCAACAAGCCAACAAACCAACAAACCAACAAGCCAACAAACCAACAAACCAAAAAACCAACAAACCAACAAACCAACAAACCAACAAACCAACAAGCCAACAAGCCAACAAACCAACAAACCAACAAACCAACAAGCCAACAAACCAACAAACCAACAAACCAACATGCCAACAAACCAACAAACTAAGTAACCAACAAGCCAACAAACCAACAAACCAACAAGCCAACACGCCAACAAACCAACAAACCAACAAACCAACAAGCCAACAAACCAACAAACCAACAAACCAACAAACCAAGTAACCAAAAGGCCAACAAACTAACAAACCAACAAGCCAACAAGCCAACAAACCAACAAGCCAACAAACCAACAAACCAACAAAGCAACAAGCCAACAAGCCAAAAAACCAACAAACCAACAAACCAACAAACCAACAAACCAACAAGCCAACAAGCCAACAAACCAACAAACCAACAAACCAACAAGCCAACAAACCAGCAAACCAAAAAACCAACAAACCAACAAACCAACAAGCCAACAAGCCAACAAACCAACAAACCAACAAGCCAACAAACCAACAAACCAACAAACTAAGTAGCCAACAAGCCAACAAACCAACAAACCAACAAGCCAACAAGCCAACAAACCAACAAACCAACAAGCCAACAAACCAACATACCAACAAACCAAAAAACCAACAAACCAACAAACCTACAAACCAACAAACCAACAAACCAACAAGCCAACAAACCAACAAACCAACAAACCAACAAACCAAGTAACCAAAAAGCCAACAAACTCACAAACCAACAAGCCAACAAGCCAACAAACAAACAAGCCAACAAACCAACAAACCAACATGCCAACAAACCAACAAACCAACAAGCCAACAAGCCAACAAACCAACAAACCAACAAACCAAGTAACCAAAAAGCCAACAAGCTAACAAACCAACAAGCCAACAAGACAACAAACCAACAAACCAACAAACTCACAAACCAACAAGCCAACAAGCCAACAAACCAACAAGCCATTAAACCAATAAACCAACAAAGCAAGAAGCCAACAAGCCAACAAACCAACAAACCAACAAGCCAACAAACCAACAAACCAACAAGCCAACAAGTCAACAAACCAACAAACCAACAAACCAAGTAACCAAAAAGCCAACAAACTAACAAACGAACAAGCCAACAAGACAACAAACCAACAAACCAACAAACCAACAAACCAACAAACCAACAAACCAACAAACTAACAAACGAATAAACCAAAAAACCAACAAACCACAAGCCTACAAGCCAACAAACCAACAAACTAACAAACCAACAAACGAACTAACCAAGAAACCAACAAGCCAACAAGCCAACAAACCAACAAACCAACAAACCAACAAGCCAACAAACCAACAAACCAACAAGCCAACAAAGCAACAAACCAAAAAGCCAACAAGCCAATAAACCACAAAACCAACAAACCAAGTAACCAACAAACCAACAAACCGTCAAACGAACAAAGCAACAAACCAACAAGCCAACAAGCCAACAAAATAACAAACCAAGTAACCAAAAAGCCAACAAACTAACAAACCAAAAAACCAACAAACCAACAAACCAACAAACCAACAAACCAACAAGCCAACAAGCCAACAAACCAACAAACCAACAAACCAACAAACCAAGTAACCAAAAAGCCAACAAACTAACAAACCAACAAGCCAATAAGCCAACAAACCAACAAACCAACAAAGCAACTAGCCAACAAGCCAACAAACCAACAAACCAACAAGCCAACAAACTAACAAACCAATAAGCCAATAAGCCAACAAACCAACAAACCAACAAAGCAACTAGCCAACAAGCCAACAAACCAACAAACCAACAAGCCAACAAACTAACAAACCAATAAGCCAACAAGCCAATAAACCAACAAACCAACAAACCAACAAGCCAACAAACCAACAAACCAAAAAACTCACAAACCAACAAGCCAACAAGCCAACAAACCAACAAGCCAACAAACCAATAAACCAACAAAGCAACAAGTCAACAAGCCAACAAACCAACAAACCAACAAGCCAGCAAACCAACAAACCAACAAACCAACAAGCCAACAAACCAACAAACCAACAAACCAACAAACCAACAAGCCAACAAGCCAACAAACCAACAAACCAAGTAACCAAAAAGCCAACAAACTAACAAACCAACAAGCAAACAAACCAACAAACCAACAAAGCAACAAGCCAAAAAGCCAACAAGCCAATAAACCACCAAACCAACAAACCAAGTAACCAACAAACCAACAAACCGTCAAACGAACAAAGCAACAAACCAACAAGCCAACAAGCCAACAAAATAACAAACCAAGTAACCAAAAAGCCAACAATCTAACAAACCAACAACCCAACAAACCAACAAGCCAACAAACCAACAAACCAACAAGCCAACAAACCAACAAACCAAAAAACCAATAAACCAACAAACCAACAAACCAACAAACCAACAAGCCAACAAGCCAACAAACCAACAAACCAACAAACCAACAAGCCAACAAACCAGCAAACCAAAAAACCAACAAACCAACAAACCAACAAGCCAACAAGCCAACAAACCAACAAACCAACAAGCCAACAAACCAACAAACCAACAAACTAAGTAGCCAACAAGCCAACAAACCAACAAACCAACAAGCCAACAAGCCAACAAACCAACAAACCAACAAGCCAACAAACCAACATACCAACAAACCAAAAAACCAACAAACCAACAAACCTACAAACCAACAAACCAACAAACCAACAAGCCAACAAACCAACAAACCAACAAACCAACAAACCAAGTAACCAAAAAGCCAACAAACTCACAAACCAACAAGCCAACAAGCCAACAAACAAACAAGCCAACAAACCAACAAACCAACATGCCAACAAACCAACAAACCAACAAGCCAACAAGCCAACAAACCAACAAACCAACAAACCAAGTAACCAAAAAGCCAACAAGCTAACAAACCAACAAGCCAACAAGACAACAAACCAACAAACCAACAAACTCACAAACCAACAAGCCAACAAGCCAACAAACCAACAAGCCATTAAACCAATAAACCAACAAAGCAACAAGCCAACAAGCCAACAAACCAACAAACCAACCAGCCAACAAACCAACAAACCAACAAGCCAACAAGTCAACAAACCAACAAACCAACAAACCAAGTAACCAAAAAGCCAACAAACTAACAAACGAACAAGCCAACAAGACAACAAACCAACAAACCAACAAACCAACAAACCAACAAACCAACAAACCAACAAACTAACAAACGAATAAACCAAAAAACCAACAAACCACAAGCCTACAAGCCAACAAACCAACAAACTAACAAACCAACAAACGAACTAACCAAGAAACCAACAAGCCAACAAGCCAACAAACCAACAAACCAACAAACGAACAAGCCAACAAACCAACAAACCAACAAGCCAACAAACCAACAAACCAAAAAGCCAACAAGCCAATAAACCACAAAACCAACAAACCAAGTAACCAACAAACCAACAAACCGTCAAACGAACAAAGCAACAAACCAACAAGCCAACAAGCCAACAAAATAACAAACCAAGTAACCAAAAAGCCAACAAACTAACAAACCAAAAAACCAACAAACCAACAAACCAACAAACCAACAAACCAACAAGCCAACAAGCCAACAAACCAACAAACCAAGAAACCAACAAGCCAACAAACCAACAAGCCAACAAACCAACAAACCAACAAACCAAGTAACCAAAAAGCCAACAAACTAACAAACCAACAAGCCAACAAGCCAACAAACCAACAAACCAACAAAGCAACTAGCCAACAAGCCAACAAACCAACAAACCAACAAGCCAACAAACTAACAAACCAATAAGCCAACAAGCCAATAAACCAACAAACCAACAAACCAACAAGCCAACAAACCAACAAACCAAAAAACTCACAAACCAACAAGCCAACAAGCCAACAAACCAACAAGCCAACAAACCAATAAACCAACAAAGCAACAAGTCAACAAGCCAACAAACCAACAAACCAACAAGCCAGCAAACCAACAAACCAACAAGCCAACAAGCCAACAAACCAACAAACCAACAAACCAAGTAACCAAAAATCCAACAAACTAACAAACCAACAAGCTAACAAGCCAACAAACCAACAAACCAACAAACCAACAAACCAACAAACCAACAAACCAACAAACCAATAAACCAAAAAACCAACAAATCAACAAGCCAACAAGCCAACAAGCCAACAAACCAACAAACTAACAAACCAACAAACGAACTAACCAATAAACCAACAAGCCAACAAGCCAACAAACCAACAAGCCAACAAACCAACAAACCAACAAACTAACAAACCAACAAGCCAACAAACCAACAATCCAACAAGCCAACTAACCAACAAAACAACAAACCAACATGCCAACAAACCAACAAACTAAGTAACCAACAAGCCAACAAACCAACAAACTAACAAACCAACAAACGAACTAACCAACAAACCAACAAGCCAACAAGCCAACAAACCAACAAACCAACAAACCAACAAACCAACAAACTAAGTAGCCAACAAGCCAACAAATCAACAAACCAACAAGCCAACAAGCCAACAAACCAACAAACCAATAACCAACAAGCCAACAAACCAACAAACCAACAAGCCAACAAGCCAACAAACCAACAAGCCCACAAGCCAACAAACCAACAAACCAACAAACCAAAAAACCAACAAACCAACACACCAACAAACCAACAAACCAACAAACCAACAAGCCAACAAGCCAACAAACCAACAAACCAACAAGCCAACAAACCAACAAGCCAACAAACCAACAAACCAACAAACCAAGTAACCAAAAAGCCAACAAACTAACAAACCAACAAGCCAACAAGCCAATAAACCAACAAACCAACAAAGCAACAAGCCAACAAGCCAACAAACCAACAAACCAACAAGCCAACAAAACAACAAACCAACAAGCCAACAAGCCAACAAACCAACAAACCAACAAACCAACAAGCCAACAACCCAACAAACCAACAAGCCAACAAACCAACAAACCAACAAACCAACAAACCAACAAGCCAACAAGCCAACAAACCAACAAACCAAGTAACCAAAAAGCCAACAAACTAACAAACCAACAAGCAAACAAACCAACAAACCAACAAAGCAACAAGCCAAAAAGCCAACAAGCCAACAAGCCAATAAACCACCAAACCAACAAACCAAGTAACCAACAAACCAACAAACCGTCAAACGAACAAAGCAACAAACCAACAAGCCAACAAGCCAACAAAATAACAAACCAAGTAACCAAAAAGCCAACAAACTAACAAACCAACAACCCAACAAACCAACAAGCCAACAAACCAACAAACCAACAAACCAACAAACCAACAAGCCAACAAGCCAACAAACCAACAAACCAACAAGCCAACAAACCAACAAACCAACAAACTAAGTAGCCAACAAGCCAACAAACCAACAAACCAACAAGCCAACAAGCCAACAAACCAACAAACCAACAAGCCAACAAACCAAAATACCAACAAACCAAAAAACCAACAAACCAATAAACCAAAAAACCAACAAACCAGCAAGCCAACAAGCCAACAAACCAACAAACTAACAAACCAACAAACGAACTAACCAACAAACAAACAAGCCAACAAACCAACAAACCAACAAACTAACAAACTAACAAACCAACAAACCAACAAACCAACAAACCAACAAGCCAACAAACCAACAAACCAACAAACCAACAAACCAACATGCCAACAAACCAACAAACTAAGTAACCAACAAGCCAACAAACCAACAAACTAACAAACCAACAAACGAACTAACCAACAAACTAACAAGCCAACAAGCCAACAAACCAACAAACCAACAAACTAAGTAACCAACAAGCCAACAAACTAACAAACCAACAAGCCAACAAGCCAAGAAACCAACAAACCAACAAGCCAACAAACCAACAAACCAACAAACCAAAAAACCAACAAACCAACAAACCAACAAACCAACAAACCAACAAACCAACAAGCCACCAAGCCACCAAGCCAACAAACCAACAAACCAACAAACCAACAAGCCAACAAACCAACAAACCAACAAACCAAGTAACCAAAAAGCCAACAAACTAACAAACGAACAAGCCAACAAGCCTACAAACCAACAAACCAACAAAGCAACAAGCCAATAAGCCAACAAACCAACAAACCAACAAGCCAACAAACCAACAAGCCAACAAACCAACAAACCAACAAGCCAACAAACCAACAAACCAACAAACCAACAAACCAACAAGCCAACAAGCCAACAAACCAACAAGCCAACAAGCCAACAAGCCAACAAACCAACAAACCAACAAACCAACAAACCAAGTAACCAAAAAGCAAACAAACTAACAAACCAACAAGCCAACAAGCCAACAAACCAACAAACCAACAAACCAGCAAGCCAACAAACCAATAAACCAACAAACCAACAAACCAACAAGCCAACAAACCAACAAACCAACAAACCAAAAAACTCACAAACCAACAAGCCAACAAGCCAACAAACCAACAAGCCAACAAACCAATAAACCAACAAAGCAACAAGCCAACAAGCCAACAAACCAACAAACAACAAGCCAACAAACCAACAAACCAACAAGCCAACAAGCCAACAAACCAACAAACCAACAAACCAAGTAACCAAAAAGTCAACAAACTAACAAACCAACAAGCCAACAAGCCAACAAACCAACAAACCAACAAACCAACAAACCAACAAACCAACAAACCAACAAACCAACAAGCCAACAAGCCAACAAACCAACAAACCAACAAACCAACAAACCGACAAACCAACAAACTAACAAACCAACAAGCCAACAAACCAAAAAACCATCAAGCCAACAAACCAACAAACCAACAAACCAACAAACCAACAAGCCAACAAACCAACAAACTAAGTAACCAACAAACAAACAAGCCAACAAGCCAACAAGCCAACAAACCAACAAACCAACAAACCAACAAACCAACAAACTAACAAACTAACAAACCAACAAATTAACAAACCAACAAACCAACAAGCCAACAAACCAACAAACCAACAAACCAACATGCCAACAAACCAACAAACTAAGTAACCAACAAGCCAACAAACCAACAAACTAACAAACCAACAAACGAACTAACCAACAAACTAACAAGCCAACAAGCCAACAAACCAACAAACCAACAAACCAACAAACCAACAAACCAACAAACTAAGTAACCAACAAGCCAACAAACTAACAAACCAACAAGCTAACAAGCCAAGAAACCAACAAACCAACAAGCCAATAAACCAACAAACCAACAAACCAAAAAACCAACAAACCAACAAACCAACAAACCAACAAACCAACAAACCAACAAACCAACAAACCAACAAGCCACCAAGCCAACAAACCAACAAACCAACAAACCAACAAGCCAACAAACGAAGAAGCCAACAAACCAACAAACCAACAAACCAAGTAACCAAAAAGCCAACAAACTAACAAACGAACAAGCCAACAAGCCTACAAACCAACAAACCAACAAAGCAACAAGCCAACAAGCCAACAAACCAACAAACCAACAAGCCAACAATCCAACAAACCAACAAACCAACAACCCAACAAGCCAACAAACCAACAAACCAACAAGCCAACAAACCAACAAACCAACAAACCAACAAACCAACAAGCCAACAAACCAACAAGCCAACAAACCAACAAGCCAACAAGCCAACAAACCAACAAACTAACAAACCCACAAACGAACTAACCAACAAACCAACAAACCAACAAGCCAACAAGCCAACAAACCTACAAACCAACAAACCAACAAACCAACAAACTAACAAACCAACAAGCCAACAAACCAACAAACCAACAAGCCAACAAACCAACAAACCAACAAGCCAACAAACCAACAAACCAAGTAACCAAAAAGCCAACAAACTAACAAACCAACAAGCCAACAAGCCAACAAACCAACAAAGCAGCAAGCCAACAAGCCAACAAACCAACAAACCAACAAGCCAACAAACCAACAAACCAACAAACCAACAAACCAACAAACCAACAAACCAACAAACCAACAAGCCAACAAACCAACAAACCAACAAGCCAACAAACCAACAAACCAACAAACCAACAAGCCAACAAGCCAACAAACCAACAAGCCAACAAACCAACAAGCCAACAAACCAACAAACCAAGTAACCAAAAAGCCAACAAACTAACAAACCAACAAGCCAACAAGCCAACAAACCAACAAAGCGGCAAGCCAACAAGCCAACAAACCAACAAACCAACAAGCCAACAAACCAACAAACCAACAAACCAACAAACCAACAAACCAACAAGCCAACAAACCAATAAACCAACAAACCAACAAACCTACAAGCCAACAAACCAACAAACCAAAAAACTCACAAACCAACAAGCCAACAAGCCAACAAACCAACAAGCCAACAAACCAATAAACCAACAAAGCAATAAGCCAACAAGCCAACAAACCAACAAACCAACAAGCCAACAAACCAACAAACCAACAAGCCAACAAGCCAACAAACCAACAAACCAACAAACCAACAAACCAAGTAACCAAAAAGTCAACAAACTAACAAACCAACAAGCCAACAAGCCAACAAACCAACAAACCAACAAACCAACAAACCAACAAACCAACAAACCAACAAACCAACAAACCAACAAACCAACAAACCAACAAGCCAACAAACCAACAAACCAACAAACCAACAAACCAACAAACCAACAAACCAACAAGCCAACAAACCAACAAACCAACAAACCAACAAGCCAACAAACCAACATACCAACAAACCAAAAAACCAACAAACCAACAAACCAACAAACCAACAAGCCAACAAACCAAGAAACCAACAAGCCAACAAGCCAACAAACCAACAAACCAACAAGCCAACAAACCAACAAACCAACAAACCAAAAAACCAACAAACCAACAAACCAACAAACCAACAAACCAACAAACCAACAAGCCAACAAGCCAACAAACCAACAAACCTACAAACCAACAAACCAACAAGCCAACAAACCAACAAGCCAACAAGCCAACAAACCAACAAACCAACAAACCAACAAGCCAACAAACCAACAAACCAACAAGCCAATAAACCAACAAACCAACAAACCAACAAGCCAACAAGCCAACAAACCAACAAGCCAACAAACCAACAAGCCAACAAACCAACAAACCAAGTAACCAAAAAGCCAACAAACTAACAAACCAACAAGCCAACAAGCCAACAAACCAACAAAGCAGCAAGCCAACAAGCCAACAAACCAACAAATCAACAAGCCAACAAACCAACAAACCAACAAACCAACAAACCAACAAACCAACAAGCCAACAAACCAATAAACCAACAAACCAACAAACCTACAAGCCAACAAACCAACAAACCAAAAAACTCACAAACCAACAAGCCAACAAGCCAACAAACCAACAAGCCAACAAACCAATAAACCAACAAAGCAATAAGCCAACAAGCCAACAAACCAACAAACCAACAAGCCAACAAACCAACAAACCAACAAGCCAACAAGCCAACAAACCAACAAACCAACAAACCAAGTAACCAAAAAGTCAACAAACTAACAAACCAACAAGCCAACAAGCCAACAAACCAACAAACCAACAAACCAACAAACCAACAAACCAACAAACCAACAAACCAACAAACCAACAAGCCAACAAACCAACAAACCAACAAACCAACAAACCAACAAACCAACAAACTAACAAACCAACAAGACAACAAACCAAAAAACCAACAAGCCAACAAACCAACAAACCAAAAAACCAACATGCCAACAAACCAACAAACTAAGTAACCAACAAGCCAACAAACCAACAAACTAACAAACCAACAAAAGAACTAACCAACAAACCAACAAACCAAAAAACCAACAAACCAACAAACCAACAAAATAACAAACCAACAAACCAACAAGCCAACAAGCCAACAAACCAACAAACCAACAAACCAACAAGCCAACAAACCAACAAGCCAACAAACCAATAAACCAACAAACCAAGTAACCAAAAAGCCAACAAATAACAAACCAACAAGCCAACAAGCCAACAAACCAACAAACCAACAAAGCAACAAGCCAACAAGCCAACAAACCAACAAACCAACAAGCCAACAAACCAACAAACCAACAAGCCAACAAGCCAACAATCCAACAAACCAACAAACCAACAAGCCAACAAACCAACAAACCAACCAGCCAACAAACCAACCAACCAACAAACCAACAAACCAACAAGCCAACAAGCCAACAAACCAACAAGCCAACAAACCAACAAGCCAACAAACCAACAAACCAAGTAAACAAAAAGCCAACAAACTAACAAACCAACAAGCCAACAAGCCAACAAACCAAAAAACCAACAAAGCAACAAGCCAACAAGCCAACAAACCAACAAACCAACAAGCCAACAAGCCAACAAACCAACAAACCAACAAACCAACAAGCCAACAAGCCAACAAACCAACAAACCAACAAACCAACAAACCAACAAGCCAACAAACCAACAAACCAAAAAACCGACAAGCCAACCAACCAACAAGCTAACAAGCCAACAAACCAACAAACCATCAAGCCAACAAACCAACAAACCAACAAGCCAACAAACCAACAAACCAACAAGCCAACAAGCCAACAAACCAACAAACCAACAAGCCAACAAACCAACATACCAACAACCCAAAAAACCAACAAACCAACAAGCCAACAAACCAACATACCAACAAACCAAAAAACCAACAAACCAACAAACCAACAAACCAACAAACCAACAAACCAACAAACCAACAAGCCAACAAACCAACAAACCAACTAACCAACAAACCAAGTAACCAAAAAGCCAACAAACTCAGAAACCAACAAGCCAACAAGCGAATAAACCAACAAGCCAACAAACCAACAAACCAACAAAGCAACAAGCCAACAAGCCAACAAACCAACAAACCAACAAACCAAAATGCCAACAAACCAACAAACCAACAAAGCAACAAGCCAACAAGCCAACAAACCAACAAACCAACAAGCCAACAATCCAACAAACCAACAAACCAACAACCCAACAAGCCAACAAACCAACAAACCAACAAGCCAACAAACCAACAAACCAACAAACCAACAAACCAACAAGCCAACAAACCAACAAGCCAACAAACCAACAAGCCAACAAGCCAACAAACCAACAAACTAACAAACCCACAAACGAACTAACCAACAAACCAACAAACCAACAAGCCAACAAGCCAACAAACCTACAAACCAACAAACCAACAAACCAACAAACTAACAAACCAACAAGCCAACAAACCAACAAACCAACAAGCCAACAAACCAACAAACCAACAAGCCAACAAACCAACAAACCAAGTAACCAAAAAGCCAACAAACTAACAAACCAACAAGCCAACAAGCCAACAAACCAACAAAGCAGCAAGCCAACAAGCCAACAAACCAACAAACCAACAAGCCAACAAACCAACAAACCAACAAACCAACAAACCAACAAACCAACAAACCAACAAACCAACAAGCCAACAAACCAACAAACCAACAAGCCAACAAACCAACAAACCAACAAACCAACAAGCCAACAAGCCAACAAACCAACAAGCCAACAAACCAACAAGCCAACAAACCAACAAACCAAGTAACCAAAAAGCCAACAAACTAACAAACCAACAAGCCAACAAGCCAACAAACCAACAAAGCGGCAAGCCAACAAGCCAACAAACCAACAAACCAACAAGCCAACAAACCAACAAACCAACAAACCAACAAACCAACAAACCAACAAGCCAACAAACCAATAAACCAACAAACCAACAAACCTACAAGCCAACAAACCAACAAACCAAAAAACTCACAAACCAACAAGCCAACAAGCCAACAAACCAACAAGCCAACAAACCAATAAACCAACAAAGCAATAAGCCAACAAGCCAACAAACCAACAAACCAACAAGCCAACAAACCAACAAACCAACAAGCCAACAAGCCAACAAACCAACAAACCAACAAACCAACAAACCAAGTAACCAAAAAGTCAACAAACTAACAAACCAACAAGCCAACAAGCCAACAAACCAACAAACCAACAAACCAACAAACCAACAAACCAACAAACCAACAAACCAACAAACCAACAAACCAACAAACCAACAAGCCAACAAACCAACAAACCAACAAACCAACAAACCAACAAACCAACAAACCAACAAGCCAACAAACCAACAAACCAACAAACCAACAAGCCAACAAACCAACATACCAACAAACCAAAAAACCAACAAACCAACAAACCAACAAACCAACAAGCCAACAAACCAAGAAACCAACAAGCCAACAAGCCAACAAACCAACAAACCAACAAGCCAACAAACCAACAAACCAACAAACCAAAAAACCAACAAACCAACAAACCAACAAACCAACAAACCAACAAACCAACAAGCCAACAAGCCAACAAACCAACAAACCTACAAACCAACAAACCAACAAGCCAACAAACCAACAAGCCAACAAGCCAACAAACCAACAAACCAACAAACCAACAAGCCAACAAACCAACAAACCAACAAGCCAATAAACCAACAAACCAACAAACCAACAAGCCAACAAGCCAACAAACCAACAAGCCAACAAACCAACAAGCCAACAAACCAACAAACCAAGTAACCAAAAAGCCAACAAACTAACAAACCAACAAGCCAACAAGCCAACAAACCAACAAAGCAGCAAGCCAACAAGCCAACAAACCAACAAATCAACAAGCCAACAAACCAACAAACCAACAAACCAACAAACCAACAAACCAACAAGCCAACAAACCAAT
Source organism: Atherix ibis (assembly GCA_958298945.1). NCBI lineage: Eukaryota > Metazoa > Arthropoda > Insecta > Diptera > Athericidae > Atherix > Atherix ibis. The sequence continues at coordinate 94,031,921 of OY282608.1, forward strand.
AAACCAACAAACCAACAAACCTACAAGCCAACAAACCAACAAACCAAAAAACTCACAAACCAACAAGCCAACAAGCCAACAAACCAACAAGCCAACAAACCAATAAACCAACAAAGCAATAAGCCAACAAGCCAACAAACCAACAAACCAACAAGCCAACAAACCAACAAACCAACAAGCCAACAAGCCAACAAACCAACAAACCAACAAACCAAGTAACCAAAAAGTCAACAAACTAACAAACCAACAAGCCAACAAGCCAACAAACCAACAAACCAACAAACCAACAAACCAACAAACCAACAAACCAACAAACCAACAAACCAACAAGCCAACAAACCAACAAACCAACAAACCAACAAACCAACAAACCAACAAACTAACAAACCAACAAGACAACAAACCAAAAAACCAACAAGCCAACAAACCAACAAACCAAAAAACCAACATGCCAACAAACCAACAAACTAAGTAACCAACAAGCCAACAAACCAACAAACTAACAAACCAACAAAAGAACTAACCAACAAACCAACAAACCAAAAAACCAACAAACCAACAAACCAACAAAATAACAAACCAACAAACCAACAAGCCAACAAGCCAACAAACCAACAAACCAACAAACCAACAAGCCAACAAACCAACAAGCCAACAAACCAATAAACCAACAAACCAAGTAACCAAAAAGCCAACAAATAACAAACCAACAAGCCAACAAGCCAACAAACCAACAAACCAACAAAGCAACAAGCCAACAAGCCAACAAACCAACAAACCAACAAGCCAACAAACCAACAAACCAACAAGCCAACAAGCCAACAATCCAACAAACCAACAAACCAACAAGCCAACAAACCAACAAACCAACCAGCCAACAAACCAACCAACCAACAAACCAACAAACCAACAAGCCAACAAGCCAACAAACCAACAAGCCAACAAACCAACAAGCCAACAAACCAACAAACCAAGTAAACAAAAAGCCAACAAACTAACAAACCAACAAGCCAACAAGCCAACAAACCAACAAACCAACAAAGCAACAAGCCAACAAGCCAACAAACCAACAAACCAACAAGCCAACAAGCCAACAAACCAACAAACCAACAAACCAACAAGCCAACAAGCCAACAAACCAACAAACCAACAAACCAACAAACCAACAAGCCAACAAACCAACAAACCAAAAAACCGACAAGCCAACCAACCAACAAGCTAACAAGCCAACAAACCAACAAACCATCAAGCCAACAAACCAACAAACCAACAAGCCAACAAACCAACAAACCAACAAGCCAACAAGCCAACAAACCAACAAACCAACAAGCCAACAAACCAACATACCAACAACCCAAAAAACCAACAAACCAACAAGCCAACAAACCAACATACCAACAAACCAAAAAACCAACAAACCAACAAACCAACAAACCAACAAACCAACAAACCAACAAACCAACAAGCCAACAAACCAACAAACCAACTAACCAACAAACCAAGTAACCAAAAAGCCAACAAACTCAGAAACCAACAAGCCAACAAGCGAATAAACCAACAAGCCAACAAACCAACAAACCAACAAAGCAACAAGCCAACAAGCCAACAAACCAACAAACCAACAAACCAAAATGCCAACAAACCAACAAACTAAGTAACCAACAAGCCAACAAACCAACAAACCAACAAGCAAACAAGCCAACAAACCAACAAACCAACAAACCAACAAACCAACAAACCAAGTAACCAACAAACCAACAAACCATCAAACGAACAAAGCAACAAACCAACAAACCAACAAACCAACAAGCCAACAAATCAACAAACAAATAAACCAACAAACCAACAAACAAATAAACTAAGTAACCAAAAAGCCAACAAACCAACAAACCAACAAGCCAACAAACCAACAAACCATCAAACGAACAAAGCAACAAACCAACAAGCCAACAAGCCAAAAAACCAACAAACCAAGTAACCAAAAAGCCAACAAACTAACAAACCAACAAGCCAACAAACCAACAAGTCAACAAACCAACAAACCAACAAGCCAACAAACCAACAAACCAAAAAACCAACAAACCAACAAACCAACAAACCAACAAACCAACAAACCAACAAACCAACAAACCAAAAAGCCAACAAGCCAACAAACCAATAAACCAACAAACCAACAAACCAACAAACCCACAAACCAAAAAACCAACAAACCAACAAACCAACAAGCCAACAAGCCAACAAACCAACAAACCAACAAGCCAACAAACCAACAAACCAACAAACTAAGTAACCAACAAGCCAACAAACCAATAAACTAAGAAACCAACAAACGAACTAACCAACAAACTAAGAAGCCAACAAGCTAACAAACCAACAAACCAACAAACCAACAAACCAACAAACCAACAAACTAAGTAACCAACAAGCCAACAAACCAAGAAACCAACAAGCCAACAAGCCAACAAACCAACAAACCAACAAGCCAACAAACCAACAAACCAACAAACCAAAAAACCAACAAACCAACAAACCAACAAACCAACAAACCAACAAACCAACAAGCCAACAAGCCAACAAACCAACAAACCAACAAGCCAACAAGCCAACAAACCAACAAACCAACAAGCCAACAAACCAACAAACCAACAAGCCAATAAGCCAACAAACCAACAAACCAAGTAATCAAAAAACCAACAAACTAACAAACCAACAAGCCAACAAGACAACAAACCAACAAACCAACAAACCAACAAACCAACAAACCAACAAACCAACAAACCAACAAACCAATAAACCAAAAAACCAACAAACCAACAAGCCAACAAGCCAACAAACCAACAAACTAACAAACCAACAAACGAACTAACCAACAAACCAACAAGCCAACAAGCCAACAAACCTACAAACCAACAAACCAACAAACCAACAAACTAAAAAAACAAACAAGCCAACAAACCAACAAACCAACAAGCCAACAAACCAACAAACCAACAAACCAACATGCCAACAAACCAACAAACTAAGTAACCAACAAGCCAACAAACCAATAAACTAACAAACCAATAAACGAACTAACCAACAAACTAACAAGCCAACAAGCTAACAAACCAACAAACCAACAAACCAACAAACTAAGTAACCAACAAGCCAACAAACCAAGAAACCAACAAGCCAACAAGCCAACAAACCAACAAACCAACAAGCAAACAAACCAACAAACCAACAAACCAAAAAACCAACAAACCAACAAACCAACAAACCAACAAACCAACAAACCAACAAACCAACAAACCAACAAACCTACAAACCAACAAACCAACAATCCAACAAACCAACAAACCAACAAACCAAGTAACCAAAAAGCCAACAAACTAACAAACCAACAAGCCAACAAGCCTACAAACCAACAAACCAACAAAGCAACAAGCCAACAAGCCAAAAAACTAACAAACCAACAAGCCAACAAACCAACAAACCAACAAGCCAACAAGCCAACAAACCAACAAACCAACAAACCAACAAACCAACAAACCAACAAACTAACAAACCAACAAGACAACAAACCAAAAAACCAACAAGCCAACAAACCAACAAACCAAAAAACCAACATGCCAACAAACCAACAAACTAAGTAACCAACAAGCCAACAAACCAACAAACTAACAAACCAACAAAAGAACTAACCAACAAACCAACAAACCAAAAAACCAACAAACCAACAAACCAACAAAATAACAAACCAACAAACCAACAAGCCAACAAGCCAACAAACCAACAAACCAACAAACCAACAAGCCAACAAACCAACAAGCCAACAAACCAATAAACCAACAAACCAAGTAACCAAAAAGCCAACAAATAACAAACCAACAAGCCAACAAGCCAACAAACCAACAAACCAACAAAGCAACAAGCCAACAAGCCAACAAACCAACAAACCAACAAGCCAACAAACCAACAAACCAACAAGCCAACAAGCCAACAATCCAACAAACCAACAAACCAACAAGCCAACAAACCAACAAACCAACCAGCCAACAAACCAACCAACCAACAAACCAACAAACCAACAAGCCAACAAGCCAACAAACCAACAAGCCAACAAACCAACAAGCCAACAAACCAACAAACCAAGTAAACAAAAAGCCAACAAACTAACAAACCAACAAGCCAACAAGCCAACAAACCAACAAACCAACAAAGCAACAAGCCAACAAGCCAACAAACCAACAAACCAACAAGCCAACAAGCCAACAAACCAACAAACCAACAAACCAACAAGCCAACAAGCCAACAAACCAACAAACCAACAAACCAACAAACCAACAAGCCAACAAACCAACAAACCAAAAAACCGACAAGCCAACCAACCAACAAGCTAACAAGCCAACAAACCAACAAACCATCAAGCCAACAAACCAACAAACCAACAAGCCAACAAACCAACAAACCAACAAGCCAACAAGCCAACAAACCAACAAACCAACAAGCCAACAAACCAACATACCAACAACCCAAAAAACCAACAAACCAACAAGCCAACAAACCAACATACCAACAAACCAAAAAACCAACAAACCAACAAACCAACAAACCAACAAACCAACAAACCAACAAACCAACAAGCCAACAAACCAACAAACCAACTAACCAACAAACCAAGTAACCAAAAAGCCAACAAACTCAGAAACCAACAAGCCAACAAGCGAATAAACCAACAAGCCAACAAACCAACAAACCAACAAAGCAACAAGCCAACAAGCCAACAAACCAACAAACCAACAAACCAAAATGCCAACAAACCAACAAACTAAGTAACCAACAAGCCAACAAACCAACAAACCAACAAGCAAACAAGCCAACAAACCAACAAACCAACAAACCAACAAACCAACAAACCAAGTAACCAACAAACCAACAAACCATCAAACGAACAAAGCAACAAACCAACAAACCAACAAACCAACAAGCCAACAAATCAACAAACAAATAAACCAACAAACCAACAAACAAATAAACTAAGTAACCAAAAAGCCAACAAACCAACAAACCAACAAGCCAACAAACCAACAAACCATCAAACGAACAAAGCAACAAACCAACAAGCCAACAAGCCAAAAAACCAACAAACCAAGTAACCAAAAAGCCAACAAACTAACAAACCAACAAGCCAACAAACCAACAAGTCAACAAACCAACAAACCAACAAGCCAACAAACCAACAAACCAAAAAACCAACAAACCAACAAACCAACAAACCAACAAACCAACAAACCAACAAACCAACAAACCAAAAAGCCAACAAGCCAACAAACCAATAAACCAACAAACCAACAAACCAACAAACCCACAAACCAAAAAACCAACAAACCAACAAACCAACAAGCCAACAAGCCAACAAACCAACAAACCAACAAGCCAACAAACCAACAAACCAACAAACTAAGTAACCAACAAGCCAACAAACCAATAAACTAAGAAACCAACAAACGAACTAACCAACAAACTAAGAAGCCAACAAGCTAACAAACCAACAAACCAACAAACCAACAAACCAACAAACCAACAAACTAAGTAACCAACAAGCCAACAAACCAAGAAACCAACAAGCCAACAAGCCAACAAACCAACAAACCAACAAGCCAACAAACCAACAAACCAACAAACCAAAAAACCAACAAACCAACAAACCAACAAACCAACAAACCAACAAACCAACAAGCCAACAAGCCAACAAACCAACAAACCAACAAGCCAACAAGCCAACAAACCAACAAACCAACAAGCCAACAAACCAACAAACCAACAAGCCAATAAGCCAACAAACCAACAAACCAAGTAATCAAAAAACCAACAAACTAACAAACCAACAAGCCAACAAGACAACAAACCAACAAACCAACAAACCAACAAACCAACAAACCAACAAACCAACAAACCAACAAACCAATAAACCAAAAAACCAACAAACCAACAAGCCAACAAGCCAACAAACCAACAAACTAACAAACCAACAAACGAACTAACCAACAAACCAACAAGCCAACAAGCCAACAAACCTACAAACCAACAAACCAACAAACCAACAAACTAAAAAAACAAACAAGCCAACAAACCAACAAACCAACAAGCCAACAAACCAACAAACCAACAAACCAACATGCCAACAAACCAACAAACTAAGTAACCAACAAGCCAACAAACCAATAAACTAACAAACCAATAAACGAACTAACCAACAAACTAACAAGCCAACAAGCTAACAAACCAACAAACCAACAAACCAACAAACTAAGTAACCAACAAGCCAACAAACCAAGAAACCAACAAGCCAACAAGCCAACAAACCAACAAACCAACAAGCAAACAAACCAACAAACCAACAAACCAAAAAACCAACAAACCAACAAACCAACAAACCAACAAACCAACAAACCAACAAACCAACAAACCAACAAACCTACAAACCAACAAACCAACAATCCAACAAACCAACAAACCAACAAACCAAGTAACCAAAAAGCCAACAAACTAACAAACCAACAAGCCAACAAGCCTACAAACCAACAAACCAACAAAGCAACAAGCCAACAAGCCAAAAAACTAACAAACCAACAAGCCAACAAACCAACAAACCAACAAGCCAACAAGCCAACAAACCAACAAACCAACAAACCAACAAGCCAACAAACCAACAAACCAACAAGCCAACAAACCAACAAACCAACAAACCAACAAGCCAACAAGCCAACAAACCAACAAGCCAACAAACCAACAAGCCAACAAACCAACAAACCAAGTAACCAAAAAGCCAACAAACTAACAAACCAACAAGCCAACAAGCCAACAAACCAACAAAGCAGCAAGCCAACAAGCCAACAAACCAACAAACCAACAAACCAACAAACCAAGTAACCAAAAAGTCAACAAACTAACAAACCAACAAACCAACAAGCCAACAAACCAACAAGCCAACAAACCAACAAACCAAGTAACCAAAAATTCAACAAACTAACAAACCAACAAGCCAACAAGCCTACAAACCAACAAACCAACAAAGCAACAAGCCAACAAGCCAAAAAACTAACAAACCAACAAGCCAACAAACCAACAAACCAACAAACCAACAAACCAACAAACCAACAAGCCAACAAACCAATAAACCAACAAACCAACAAACCTACAAGCCAACAAACCAACAAACCAAAAAACTCACAAACCAACAAGCCAACAAGCCAACAAACCAACAAGCCAACAAACCAATAAACCAACAAAGCAATAAGCCAACAAGCCAACAAACCAACAAACCAACAAGCCAACAAACCAACAAACCAACAAGCCAACAAGCCAACAAACCAACAAACCAACAAACCAACAAACCAAGTAACCAAAAAGTCAACAAACTAACAAACCAACAAGCCAACAAGCCAACAAACCAACAAACCAACAAACCAACAAACCAACAAACCAACAAACCAACAAACCAACAAACCAACAAACCAACAAGCCAACAAACCAACAAACCAACAAACCAACAAACCAACAAACCAACAAACCAACAAGCCAACAAACCAACAAACCAACAAACCAACAAGCCAACAAACCAACATACCAACAAACCAAAAAACCAACAAACCAACAAACCAACAAACCAACAAGCCAACAAACCAAGAAACCAACAAGCCAACAAGCCAACAAACCAACAAACCAACAAGCCAACAAACCAACAAACCAACAAACCAAAAAACCAACAAACCAACAAACCAACAAACCAACAAACCAACAAACCAACAAGCCAACAAGCCAACAAACCAACAAACCTACAAACCAACAAACCAACAAGCCAACAAACCAACAAGCCAACAAGCCAACAAACCAACAAACCAACAAACCAACAAGCCAACAAACCAACAAACCAACAAGCCAATAAACCAACAAACCAACAAACCAACAAGCCAACAAGCCAACAAACCAACAAGCCAACAAACCAACAAGCCAACAAACCAACAAACCAAGTAACCAAAAAGCCAACAAACTAACAAACCAACAAGCCAACAAGCCAACAAACCAACAAAGCAGCAAGCCAACAAGCCAACAAACCAACAAACCAACAAGCCAACAAACCAACAAACCAACAAACCAACAAACCAACAAACCAACAAGCCAACAAACCAATAAACCAACAAACCAACAAACCTACAAGCCAACAAACCAACAAACCAAAAAACTCACAAACCAACAAGCCAACAAGCCAACAAACCAACAAGCCAACAAACCAATAAACCAACAAAGCAATAAGCCAACAAGCCAACAAACCAACAAACCAACAAGCCAACAAACCAACAAACCAACAAGCCAACAAGCCAACAAACCAACAAACCAACAAACCAAGTAACCAAAAAGTCAACAAACTAACAAACCAACAAGCCAACAAGCCAACAAACCAACAAACCAACAAACCAACAAACCAACAAACCAACAAACCAACAAACCAACAAACCAACAAGCCAACAAACCAACAAACCAACAAACCAACAAACCAACAAACCAACAAACTAACAAACCAACAAGACAACAAACCAAAAAACCAACAAGCCAACAAACCAACAAACCAACAAACCAACATGCCAACAAACCAACAAACTAAGTAACCAACAAGCCAACAAACCAACAAACTAACAAACCAACAAAAGAACTAACCAACAAACCAACAAACCAAAAAACCAACAAACCAACAAACCAACAAAATAACAAACCAACAAACCAACAAGCCAACAAGCCAACAAACCAACAAACCAACAAACCAACAAGCCAAAAAACCAACAAGCCAACAAACCAATAAACCAACAAACCAAGTAACCAAAAAGCCAACAAATAACAAACCAACAAGCCAACAAGCCAACAAACCAACAAACCAACAAAGCAACAAGCCAACAAGCCAACAAACCAACAAACCAACAAGCCAACAATCCAACAAACCAACAAACCAACAAGCCAACAAACCAACAAACCAACCAGCCAACAAACCAACCAACCAACAAACCAACAAACCAACAAGCCAACAAGCCAACAAACCAACAAGCCAACAAACCAACAAGCCAACAAACCAACAAACCAAGTAAACAAAAAGCCAACAAACTAACAAACCAACAAGCCAACAAGCCAACAAACCAACAAACCAACAAAGCAACAAGCCAACAAGCCAACAAACCAACAAACCAACAAGCCAACAAGCCAACAAACCAACAAACCAACAAACCAACAAGCCAACAAGCCAACAAACCAACAAACCAACAAACCAACAAACCAACAAGCCAACAAACCAACAAACCAAAAAACCGACAAGCCAACCAACCAACAAGCTAACAAGCCAACAAACCAACAAACCATCAAGCCAACAAACCAACAAACCAACAAGCCAACAAACCAACAAACCAACAAGCCAACAAGCCAACAAACCAACAAACCAACAAACCAACAAACCAACATACCAACAACCCAAAAAACCAACAAACCAACAAGCCAACAAACCAACATACCAACAAACCAAACACCCAACAAACCAACAAACCAACAAACCAACAAACCAACAAACCAACAAACCAACAAGCCAACAAACCAACAAACCAACTAACCAACAAACCAAGTAACCAAAAAGCCAACAAACTCAGAAACCAACAAGCCAACAAGCGAATAAACCAACAAGCCAACAAACCAACAAACCAACAAAGCAACAAGCCAACAAGCCAACAAACCAACAAACCAACAAAAAAAAATGCCAACAAACCAACAAACTAAGTAACCAACAAGCCAACAAACCAACAAACCAACAAGCAAACAAGCCAACAAACCAACAAACCAACAAACCAACAAACCAACAAACCAAGTAACCAACAAACCAACAAACCATCAAACGAACAAAGCAACAAACCAACAAACCAACAAACCAACAAGCCAACAAATCAACAAACAAATAAACCAACAAACCAACAAACAAATAAACTAAGTAACCAAAAAGCCAACAAATAAACAAACCAACAAGCCAACAAACCAACAAACCATCAAACGAACAAAGCAACAAACCAACAAGCCAACAAGCCAAAAAACCAACAAACCAAGTAACCAAAAAGCCAACAAACTAACAAACCAACAAGCCAACAAACCAACAAGTCAACAAACCAACAAACCAACAAGCCAACAAACCAACAAACCAAAAAACCAACAAACCAACAAACCAACAAACCAACAAACCAACAAACCAACAAACCAAAAAGCCAACAAGCCAACAAACCAATAAACCAACAAACCAACAAACCAACAAACCCACAAACCAAAAACCAACAAACCAACAAACCAACAAGCCAACAAGCCAACAAACCAACAAACCAACAAGCCAACAAACCAACAAACCAACAAACTAAGTAACCAACAAGCCAACAAACCAATAAACTAAGAAACCAACAAACGAACTAACCAACAAACTAAGAAGCCAACAAGCTAACAAACCAACAAACCAACAAACCAACAAACCAACAAACCAACAAACTAAGTAACCAACAAGCCAACAAACCAAGAAACCAACAAGCCAACAAGCCAACAAACCAACAAACCAACAAGCCAACAAACCAACAAACCAACAAACCAAAAAACCAACAAACCAACAAACCAACAAACCAACAAACCAACAAACCAACAAGCCAACAAGCCAACAAACCAACAAACCAACAAGCCAACAAGCCAACAAACCAACAAACCAACAAGCCAACAAACCAACAAACCAACAAGCCAATAAGCCAACAAACCAACAAACCAAGTAATCAAAAACCAACAAACTAACAAACCAACAAGCCAACAAGACAACAAACCAACAAACCAACAAACCAACAAACCAACAAACCAACAAACCAACAAACCAACAAACCAATAAACCAAAAAACCAACAAACCAACAAGCCAACAAGCCAACAAACCAACAAACTAACAAACCAACAAACGAACTAACCAACAAACCAACAAGCCAACAAGCCAACAAACCTACAAACCAACAAACCAACAAACCAACAAACTAAAAAAACAAACAAGCCAACAAACCAACAAACCAACAAGCCAACAAACCAACAAACCAACAAACCAACATGCCAACAAACCAACAAACTAAGTAACCAACAAGCCAACAAACCAATAAACTAACAAACCAATAAACGAACTAACCAACAAACTAACAAGCCAACAAGCTAACAAACCAACAAACCAACAAACCAACAAACTAAGTAACCAACAAGCCAACAAACCAAGAAACCAACAAGCCAACAAGCAAACAAACCAACAAACCAACAAACCAAAAAACCAACAAACCAACAAACCAACAAACCAACAAACCAACAAACCAACAAACCAACAAACCAACAAGCCAACAAGCCAAGAAACCAACAAACCTACAAACCAACAAACCAACAATCCAACAAACCAACAAACCAACAAACCAAGTAACCAAAAAGCCAACAAACTAACAAACCAACAAGCCAACAAGCCTACAAACCAACAAACCAACAAAGCAACAAGCCAACAAGCCAAAAAACTAACAAACCAACAAGCCAACAAACCAACAAACCAACAAGCCAACAAGCCAACAAACCAACAAACCAACAAACCAACAAGCCAACAAACCAACAAACCAACAAGCCAACAAACCAACAAACCAACAAACCAACAAGCCAACAAGCCAACAAACCAACAAGCCAACAAACCAACAAGCCAACAAACCAACAAACCAAGTAACCAAAAAGCCAACAAACTAACAAACCAACAAGCCAACAAGCCAACAAACCAACAAAGCAGCAAGCCAACAAGCCAACAAACCAACAAACCAACAAGTCAACAAACCAACAAACCAACAAGCCAACAAGCCAATAAACCAACAAACCAACAAACCAACAAACCAACAAACCAACAAGCCAACAAATTAACAAACCAACAAGCCAACAAGTCAACAAGTCAACAAACCAACAAACCAACAAACCAAGTAATCAAAAAGCCAACAAACTAACAAACGAACAAGCCAACAAGACAACAAACCAACAAACCAACAAACCAACAAACCAACAAACCAACAAACCAACAAACTAACAAACCAATAAACCAAAAAACCAACAAACCACAAGCCTACAAGCCAACAAACCAACAAACTAACAAACCAACAAACGAACTAACCAAGAAACCAACAAGCCAACAAGCCAACAAACCAACAAACCAACAAACCAACAAGCCAACAAACCAACAAACCAACAAGCCAACAAACCAACAAACCAACATGCCAACAAACCAACAAACTAAGTAACCAACAAATCAACAAACCAACAAACTAACAAACTAACAAACGAACTAACCAACAAACTAACAAGCCAACAAGCCAACAAACCAACAAACCAACAAACCAACAAACTAAGTAACCAACAAGCCAACAAACCAACAAACCAACAAACCAACAAGCCAACAAGCCAACAAACCAACAAACCAACAAGCCAACAAACCAGCAAACCAACAAACCAAAAAACCAACAAACCAATAAACCAACAAACCAACAAACCAACAAACCAACAAGCCAACAAGCCGACAAACCAACAAACCAACAAACCAACAAGCCAACAAACCAACAAGCCAACAAACTAACAAACCAACAAACCAAGTAACCAAAAAGCCAACAAACTAACAAACCAACAAACCAACAAGCCTACAAACCAACAAACCAACAAAGCAACAAGCCAAAAAACCAAAAAAACCAACAAACCAACAAGCCAACAAACCAACAAGCCAACAAACCAACAAACCAACAAGCCAACAAGCCAACAAACCAACAAACCAACAAACCAACAAGCCAATAAACCAACAAACCAACAAGCCAACAAACCAACAAACCAACAAACCAACAAGCCAACAAGCCAAGAAACCAACAAGCCAACAAACCAACAAGCCAACAAACCAACAAACCAACAAACTAAGTAACCAACAAGCCAACAAACCAATAAACTAAGAAACCAACAAACGAACTAACCAACAAACTAAGAAGCCAACAAGCTAACAAACCAACAAACCAACAAACCAACAAACCAACAAACCAACAAACTAAGTAACCAACAAGCCAACAAACCAAGAAACCAACAAGCCAACAAGCCAACAAACCAACAAACCAACAAGCCAACAAACCAACAAACCAACAAACCAAAAAACCAACAAACCAACAAACCAACAAACCAACAAACCAACAAACCAACAAGCCAACAAGCCAACAAACCAACAAACCAACAAGCCAACAAGCCAACAAACCAACAAACCAACAAGCCAACAAACCAACAAACCAACAAGCCAATAAGCCAACAAACCAACAAACCAAGTAATCAAAAACCAACAAACTAACAAACCAATAAGCCAACAAGACAACAAACCAACAAACCAACAAACCAACAAACCAACAAACCAACAAACCAACAAACCAACAAACCAATAAACCAAAAAACCAACAAACCAACAAGCCAACAAGCCAACAAACCAACAAACTAACAAACCAACAAACGAACTAACCAACAAACCAACAAGCCAACAAGCCAACAAACCTACAAACCAACAAACCAACAAACCAACAAACTAAAAAAACAAACAAGCCAACAAACCAACAAACCAACAAGCCAACAAACCAACAAACCAACAAACCAACATGCCAACAAACCAACAAACTAAGTAACCAACAAGCCAACAAACCAATAAACTAACAAACCAATAAACGAACTAACCAACAAACTAACAAGCCAACAAGCTAACAAACCAACAAACCAACAAACCAACAAACTAAGTAACCAACAAGCCAACAAACCAAGAAACCAACAAGCCAACAAGCAAACAAACCAACAAACCAACAAACCAAAAAACCAACAAACCAACAAACCAACAAACCAACAAACCAACAAACCAACAAACCAACAAGCCAACAAGCCAAGAAACCAACAAACCTACAAACCAACAAACCAACAATCCAACAAACCAACAAACCAACAAACCAAGTAACCAAAAAGCCAACAAACTAACAAACCAACAAGCCAACAAGCCTACAAACCAACAAACCAACAAAGCAACAAGCCAACAAGCCAAAAAACTAACAAACCAACAAGCCAACAAACCAACAAACCAACAAGCCAACAAGCCAACAAACCAACAAACCAACAAACCAACAAGCCAACAAACCAACAAACCAACAAGCCAACAAACCAACAAACCAACAAACCAACAAGCCAACAAGCCAACAAACCAACAAGCCAACAAACCAACAAGCCAACAAACCAACAAACCAAGTAACCAAAAAGCCAACAAACTAACAAACCAACAAGCCAACAAGCCAACAAACCAACAAAGCAGCAAGCCAACAAGCCAACAAACCAACAAACCAACAAGCCAACAAACCAACAAACCAACAAGCCAACAAGCCAATAAACCAACAAACCAACAAACCAACAAACCAACAAGCCAACAAATTAACAAACCAACAAGCCAACAAGTCAACAAGTCAACAAACCAACTAACCAACAAACCAAGTAATCAAAAAGCCAACAAACTAACAAACGAACAAGCCAACAAGACAACAAACCAACAAACCAACAAACCAACAAACCAACAAACCAACAAACCAACAAACTAACAAACCAATAAACCAAAAAACCAACAAACCACAAGCCTACAAGCCAACAAACCAACAAACTAACAAACCAACAAACGAACTAACCAAGAAACCAACAAGCCAACAAGCCAACAAACCAACAAACCAACAAACCAACAAGCCAACAAACCAACAAACCAACAAGCCAACAAACCAACAAACCAACATGCCAACAAACCAACAAACTAAGTAACCAACAAATCAACAAACCAACAAACTAACAAACTAACAAACGAACTAACCAACAAACTAACAAGCCAACAAGCCAACAAACCAACAAACCAACAAACCAACAAACTAAGTAACCAACAAGCCAACAAACCAACAAACCAACAAACCAACAAGCCAACAAGCCAACAAACCAACAAACCAACAAACCAGCAAACCAACAAACCAAAAAACCAACAAACCAATAAACCAACAAACCAACAAACCAACAAACCAACAAGCCAACAAGCCGACAAACCAACAAACCAACAAACCAACAAGCCAACAAACCAACAAGCCAACAAACTAACAAACCAAGTAACCAAAAAGCCAACAAACTAACAAACCAACAAACCAACAAGCCTACAAACCAACAAACCAACAAAGCAACAAGCCAAAAAACCAAAAAAACCAACAAACCAACAAGCCAACAAACCAACAAGCCAACAAACCAACAAACCAACAAGCCAACAAGCCAACAAACCAACAAACCAACAAACCAACAAGCCAATAAACCAACAAACCAACAAGCCAACAAACCAACAAACCAACAAACCAACAAGCCAACAAGCCAAGAAACCAACAAGCCAACAAACCAACAAGCCAACAAACCAACAAACCAACAAACCAAGTAACCAACAAGCCAACAAGCCAACAAACCAACAAACCAACAAAGCAACTAGCCAACAAGCCAACAAACCAACAAACCAACAAGCCAACAAACTAACAAACCAATAAGCCAACAAGCCAATAAACCAACAAACCAACAAACCAACAAGCCAACAAACCAACAAACCAAAAAACTCACAAACCAACAAGCCAACAAGCCAACAAACCAACAAGCCAACAAACCAATAAACCAACAAAGCAACAAGTCAACAAGCCAACAAACCAACAAACCAACAAGCCAGCAAACCAACAAACCAACAAGCCAACAAGCCAACAAACCAACAAACCAACAAACCAAGTAACCAAAAATCCAACAAACTAACAAACCAACAAGCTAACAAGCCAACAAACCAACAAACCAACAAACCAACAAACCAACAAACCAACAAACCAACAAACCAAGAAACCAAAAAACCAACAAATCAACAAGCCAACAAGCCAACAAGCCAACAAACCAACAAACTAACAAACCAACAAACGAACTAACCAACAAACCAACAAGCCAACAAGCCAACAAACCAACAAGCCAACAAACCAACAAACCAACAAACTAACAAACCAACAAGCCAACAAACCAACAATCCAACAAGCTAACTAACCAACAAAACAACAAACCAACATGCCAACAAACCAACAAACTAAGTAACCAACAAGCCAACAAACCAACAAACTAACAAACCAACAAACGAACTAACCAACAAACCAACAAGCCAACAAGCCAACAAACCAACAAACCAACAAACCAACAAACCAACAAACTAAGTAGCCAACAAGCCAACAAATCAACAAACCAACAAGCCAACAAG
The DNA here is from genome assembly GCA_958298945.1 of Atherix ibis. Lineage (NCBI taxonomy): Eukaryota > Metazoa > Arthropoda > Insecta > Diptera > Athericidae > Atherix > Atherix ibis. The sequence goes on from OY282608.1 coordinate 94,048,306, forward strand.
CCAACAAACCAACAAACCAATAACCAACAAGCCAACAAACCAACAAACCAACAAGCCAACAAGCCAACAAACCAACAAACCCACAAGCCAACAAACCAACAAACCAACAAACCAAAAAACCAACAAACCAACACACCAACAAACCAACAAACCAACAAACCAACAAGCCAACAAGCCAACAAACCAACAAACCAACAAGCCAACAAACCAACAAGCCAACAAACCAACAAACCAACAAACCAAGTAACCAAAAAGCCAACAAACTAACAAACCAACAAGCCAACAAGCCAATAAACCAACAAACCAACAAAGCAACAAGCCAACAAGCCAACAAACCAACAAACCAACAAGCCAACAAACCAACAAACCAACAAGCCAACAAGCCAACAAACCAACAAACCAACAAACCAACAAGCCAACAACCCAACAAACCAACAAGCCAACAAACCAACAAACCAACAAACCAACAAACCAACAAACCAACAAGCCAACAAGCCAACAAACCAACAAACCAAGTAACCAAAAAGCCAACTAACTAACAAACCAACAAGCAAACAAACCAACAAACCAACAAAGCAACAAGCCAAAAAGCCAACAAGCCAACAAGCCAATAAATCAACAAACCAACAAACCAAGTAACCAACAAACCAACAAACCGTCAAACGAACAAAGCAACAAACCAACAAGCCAACAAGCCAACAAAATAACAAACCAAGTAACCAAAAAGCCAACAAACCAACAAACCAACAAGCCAACAAGCCAACAAACCAACAAACCAACAAACCAACAAACCAACAAGCCAACAAGCCAACAAACCAACAAACCAACAAGCCAACAAACCAACAAACCAACAAACTAAGTAGCCAACAAGCCAACAAACCAACAAACCAACAAGCCAACAAGCCAACAAATCAACAAACCAACAAGCCAACAAACCAAAATACCAACAAACCAAAAAACCAACAAACCAATAAACCAAAAAACCAACAAACCAGCAAGCCAACAAGCCAACAAACCAACAAACTAACAAACCAACAAACGAACTAACCAACAAACAAACAAGCCAACAAACCAACAAACCAACAAACTAACAAACTAACAAACCAACAAACCAACAAACCAACAAACCAACAAGCCAACAAACCAACAAACCAACAAACCAACAAACCAACATGCCAACAAACCAACAAACTAAGTAACCAACAAGCCAACAAACCAACAAACTAACAAACCAACAAACGAACTAACCAACAAACTAACAAGCCAACAAGCCAACAAACCAACAAACCAACAAACCAACAAACTAAGTAACCAACAAGCCAACAAACTAACAAACCAACAAGCCAACAAGCCAAGAAACCAACAAACCAACAAGCCAACAAACCAACAAACCAACAAACCAAAAAACCAACAAACCAACAAACCAACAAACCAACAAACCAACAAACCAACAAGCCACCAAGCCACCAAGCCAACAAACCAACAAACCGACAAACCAACAAGCCAACAAACGAAGAAGCAAACAAACCAACAAACCAACAAACCAAGTAACCAAAAAGCCAACAAACTAACAAACGAACAAGCCAACAAGCCTACAAACCAACAAACCAACAAAGCAACAAGCCAATAAACCAACAAACCAACAAACCAACAAGCCAACAAACCAACAAGCCAACAAACCAACAAACCAACAAGCCAACAAACCAACAAACCAACAAACCAACAAACCAACAAGCCAACAAGCCAACAAACCAACAAGCCAACAAGCCAACAAGCCAACAAACCAACAAACCAACAAACCAAGTAACCAAAAAGCAAACAAACTAACAAACCAACAAGCCAACAAGCCAACAAACCAACAAACCAACAAACCAGCAAGCCAACAAACCAATAAACCAACAAACCAACAAACCAACAAGCCAACAAACCAACAAACCAAAAAACTCACAAACCAACAAGCCAACAAGCCAACAAACCAACAAGCCAACAAACCAATAAACCAACAAAGCAACAAGCCAACAAGCCAACAAACCAACAAACAACAAGCCAACAAACCAACAAACCAACAAGCCAACAAGCCAACAAACCAACAAACCAACAAACCAAGTAACCAAAAAGTCAACAAACTAACAAACCAACAAGCCAACAAGCCAACAAACCAACAAACCAACAAACCAACAAACCAACAAACCAACAAACCAACAAACCAACAAACCAACAAACCAACAAGCCAACAAGCCAACAAACCAACAAACCAACAAACCAACAAACCGACAAACCAACAAACTAACAAACCAACAAGCCAACAAACCAAAAAACCATCAAGCCAACAAACCAACAAACCAACAAACCAACAAACCAACAAGCCAACAAACCAACAAACTAAGTAACCAACAAACAAACAAGCCAACAAGCCAACAAGCCAACAAACAAACAAACCAACAAACCAACAAACCAACAAACTAACAAACTAACAAACCAACAAATTAACAAACCAACAAACCAACAAGCCAACAAACCAACAAACCAACAAACCAACATGCCAACAAACCAACAAACTAAGTAACCAACAAGCCAACAAACCAACAAACTAACAAACCAACAAACGAACTAACCAACAAACTAACAAGCCAACAAGCCAACAAACCAACAAACCAACAAACCAACAAACCAACAAACCAACAAACTAAGTAACCAACAAGCCAACAAACTAACAAACCAACAAGCCAACAAGCCAAGAAACCAACAAACCAACAAGCCAATAAACCAACAAACCAACAAACCAAAAAACCAACAAACCAACAAACCAACAAACCAACAAACCAACAAACCAACAAGCCACCAAGCCAACAAACCAACAAACCAACAAACCAACAAGCCAACAAACGAAGAAGCCAACAAACCAACAAACCAACAAACCAAGTAACCAAAAAGCCAACAAACTAACAAACGAACAAGCCAACAAGCCTACAAACCAACAAACCAACAAAGCAACAAGCCAACAAGCCAACAAACCAACAAACCAACAAGCCAACAAGCCAACAAACCAACAAACCAACAACCCAACAAGCCAACAAACCAACAAACCAACAAGCCAACAAACCAACAAACCAACAAACCAACAAACCAACAAGCCAACAAGCCAACAAGCCAACAAACCAACAAGCCAACAAGCCAACAAACCAACAAACTAACAAACCAACAAACGAACTAACCAACAAACCAACAAGCCAACAAGCCAACAAACCTACAAACCAACAAACCAACAAACCAACAAACTAACAAACCAACAAGCCAACAAACCAACAAACCAACAAGCCAACAAACCAACAAGCCAACAAACCAACAAGCCAACAAACCAACAAACCAAGTAACCAAAAAGCCAACAAACTAACAAACCAACAAGCCAACAAGCCAACAAACCAACAAAGCAGCAAGCCAACAAGACAACAAACAAACAAACCAACAAGCCAACAAACCAACAAACCAACAAACCAACAAACCAACAAACCAACAAACCAACAAACCAACAAGCCAACAAACCAACAAACCAACAAGCCAACAAACCAACAAACCAACAAACCAACAAGCCAACAAGCCAACAAACCAACAAGCCAACAAACCAACAAGCCAACAAACCAACAAACCAAGTAACCAAAAAGCCAACAAACTAACAAACCAACAAGCCAACAAGCCAACAAACCAACAAAGCGGCAAGCCAACAAGCCAACAAACCAACAAACCAACAAGCCAACAAACCAACAAACCAACAAACCAACAAACCAACAAACCAACAAGCCAACAAACCAATAAACCAACAAACCAACAAACCTACAAGCCAACAAACCAACAAACCAAAAAACTCACAAACCAACAAGCCAACAAGCCAACAAACCAACAAGCCAACAAACCAATAAACCAACAAAGCAATAAGCCAACAAGCCAACAAACCAACAAACCAACAAGCCAACAAACCAACAAACCAACAAGCCAACAAGCCAACAAACCAACAAACCAACAAACCAGCAAACCAAGTAACCAAAAAGTCAACAAACTAACAAACCAACAAGCCAACAAGCCAACAAGCCAACAAACCAACAAACCAACAAACCAACAAACCAACAAACCAACAAACCAACAAACCAACAAACCAACAAGCCAACAAACCAACAAACCAACAAACCAACAAACCAACAAACCAACAAACCAACAAGCCAACAAACCAACAAACCAACAAACCAACAAGCCAACAAACCAACATACCAACAAACGAAAAAACCAACAAACCAACAAACCAACAAACCAACAAGCCAACAAACCAAGAAACCAACAAGCCAACAAACCAACAAACCAACAAACCAACAAGCCAACAAACCAACAAACCAACAAACCAAAAAACCAACAAACCAACAAACCAACAAACCAACAAACCAACAAACCAACAAGCCAACAAGCCAACAAACCAACAAACCTACAAACCAACAAACCAACAAGCCAACAAACCAACAAGCCAACAAGCCAACAAACCAACAAACCAACAAACCAACAAGCCAACAAACCAACAAACCAACAAGCCAACAAACCAAGAAACCAACAAACCAACACGCCAACAAGCCAACAAACCAACAAGCCAACAAACCAACAAGCCAACAAACCAACAAACCAAGTAACCAAAAAGCCAACAAACTAACAAACCAACAAGCCAACAAGCCAACAAACCAACAAAGCAGCAAGCCAACAAGCCAACAAACCAACAAACCAACAAGCCAACAAACCAACAAACCAACAAACCAACAAACCAACAAACCAACAAGCCAACAAACCAATAAACCAACAAACTAACAAACCTACAAGCCAACAAACCAACAAACCAAAAAACTCACAAACCAAAAAGCCAACAAGCCAACAAACCAACAAGCCAATAAACCAATAAACCAACAAAGCAATAAGTAAACAAGCCAACAAACCAACAAACCAACAAGCCAACAAACCAACAAACCAACAAGCCAACAAGCCAACAAACCAACAAACCAACAAACCAAGTAACCAAAAATTCAACAAACTAACAAACCAACAAGCCAATAAGCCAACAAACCAACAAACCAACAAACCAACAAACCAACAAACCAACAAACCAACAAACCAACAAACCAACAAGCCAACAAACCAACAAACCAACAAACCAACAAACCAACAAACCAACAAACTAACAAACCAACAAGACAACAAACCAAAAAACCAACAAGCCAACAAACCAACAAGCCAACAAACCAATAAACCAACAAACTAACAAACCTACAAGCCAACAAACCAACAAACCAAAAAACTCACAAACCAACAAGCCAACAAGCCAACAAACCAACAAGCCAATAAACCAATAAACCAACAAAGCAATAAGTAAACAAGCCAACAAACCAACAAACCAACAAGCCAACAAACCAACAAACCAACAAGCCAACAAGCCAACAAACCAACAAACCAACAAACCAAGTAACCAAAAATTCAACAAACTAACAAACCAACAAGCCAATAAGCCAACAAACCAACAAACCAACAAACCAACAAACCAACAAACCAACAAACCAACAAACCAACAAGCCAACAAACCAACAAACCAACAAACCAACAAACCAACAAACCAACAAACCAACAAACCAACAAGCCAACAAGCCAACAAACCAACAAACCAACAAACCAACAAACCGACAAACCAACAAACTAACAAACCAACAAGCCAACAAACCAAAAAACCATCAAGCCAACAAACCAACAAACCAACAAACCAACAAACCAACAAGCCAACAAACCAACAAACTAAGTAACCAACAAACAAACAAGCCAACAAGCCAACAAGCCAACAAACCAACAAACCAACAAACCAACAAACCAACAAACTAACAAACTAACAAACCAACAAATTAACAAACCAACAAACCAACAAGCCAACAAACCAACAAACCAACAAACCAACATGCCAACAAACCAACAAACTAAGTAACCAACAAGCCAACAAACCAACAAACTAACAAACCAACAAACGAACTAACCAACAAACTAACAAGCCAACAAGCCAACAAACCAACAAACCAACAAACCAACAAACCAACAAACCAACAAACTAAGTAACCAACAAGCCAACAAACTAACAAACCAACAAGCCAACAAGCCAAGAAACCAACAAACCAACAAGCCAATAAACCAACAAACCAACAAACCAAAAAACCAACAAACCAACAAACCAACAAACCAACAAACCAACAAACCAACAAGCCACCAAGCCAACAAACCAACAAACCAACAAACCAACAAGCCAACAAACGAAGAAGCCAACAAACCAACAAACCAACAAACCAAGTAACCAAAAAGCCAACAAACTAACAAACGAACAAGCCAACAAGCCTACAAACCAACAAACCAACAAAGCAACAAGCCAACAAGCCAACAAACCAACAAACCAACAAGCCAACAAGCCAACAAACCAACAAACCAACAACCCAACAAGCCAACAAACCAACAAACCAACAAGCCAACAAACCAACAAACCAACAAACCAACAAACCAACAAGCCAACAAGCCAACAAGCCAACAAACCAACAAGCCAACAAGCCAACAAACCAACAAACTAACAAACCAACAAACGAACTAACCAACAAACCAACAAGCCAACAAGCCAACAAACCTACAAACCAACAAACCAACAAACCAACAAACTAACAAACCAACAAGCCAACAAACCAACAAACCAACAAGCCAACAAACCAACAAGCCAACAAACCAACAAGCCAACAAACCAACAAACCAAGTAACCAAAAAGCCAACAAACTAACAAACCAACAAGCCAACAAGCCAACAAACCAACAAAGCAGCAAGCCAACAAGCCAACAAACCAACAAACCAACAAGCCAACAAACCAACAAACCAACAAACCAACAAACCAACAAACCAACAAACCAACAAACCAACAAGCCAACAAACCAACAAACCAACAAGCCAACAAACCAACAAACCAACAAACCAACAAGCCAACAAGCCAACAAACCAACAAGCCAACAAACCAACAAGCCAACAAACCAACAAACCAAGTAACCAAAAAGCCAACAAACTAACAAACCAACAAGCCAACAAGCCAACAAACCAACAAAGCGGCAAGCCAACAAGCCAACAAACCAACAAACCAACAAGCCAACAAACCAACAAACCAACAAACCAACAAACCAACAAACCAACAAGCCAACAAACCAATAAACCAACAAACCAACAAACCTACAAGCCAACAAACCAACAAACCAAAAAACTCACAAACCAACAAGCCAACAAGCCAACAAACCAACAAGCCAACAAACCAATAAACCAACAAAGCAATAAGCCAACAAGCCAACAAACCAACAAACCAACAAGCCAACAAACCAACAAACCAACAAGCCAACAAGCCAACAAACCAACAAACCAACAAACCAGCAAACCAAGTAACCAAAAAGTCAACAAACTAACAAACCAACAAACCAACAAACCAACAAACCAACAAACCAACAAACCAACAAACCAACAAACCAACAAACCAACAAGCCAACAAACCAACAAACCAACAAACCAACAAACCAACAAACCAACAAACCAACAAGCCAACAAACCAACAAACCAACAAACCAACAAGCCAACAAACCAACATACCAACAAACCAAAAAACCAACAAACCAACAAACCAACAAACCAACAAGCCAACAAACCAAGAAACCAACAAGCCAACAAACCAACAAACCAACAAACCAACAAGCCAACAAACCAACAAACCAACAAACCAAAAAACCAACAAACCAACAAACCAACAAACCAACAAACCAACAAACCAACAAGCCAACAAGCCAACAAACCAACAAACCTACAAACCAACAAACCAACAAGCCAACAAACCAACAAGCCAACAAGCCAACAAACCAACAAACCAACAAACCAACAAGCCAACAAACCAACAAACCAACAAGCCAACAAACCAAGAAACCAACAAACCAACACGCCAACAAGCCAACAAACCAACAAGCCAACAAACCAACAAGCCAACAAACCAACAAACCAAGTAACCAAAAAGCCAACAAACTAACAAACCAACAAGCCAACAAGCCAACAAACCAACAAAGCAGCAAGCCAACAAGCCAACAAACCAACAAACCAACAAGCCAACAAACCAACAAACCAACAAACCAACAAACCAACAAACCAACAAGCCAACAAACCAATAAACCAACAAACTAACAAACCTACAAGCCAACAAACCAACAAACCAAAAAACTCACAAACCAACAAGCCAACAAGCCAACAAACCAACAAGCCAATAAACCAATAAACCAACAAAGCAATAAGTAAACAAGCCAACAAACCAACAAACCAACAAGCCAACAAACCAACAAACCAACAAGCCAACAAGCCAACAAACCAACAAACCAACAAACCAAGTAACCAAAAATTCAACAAACTAACAAACCAACAAGCCAATAAGCCAACAAACCAACAAAAAAACAAACCAACAAACCAACAAACCAACAAACCAACAAACCAACAAACCAACAAGCCAACAAACCAACAAACCAACAAACCAACAAACCAACAAACCAACAAACTAACAAACCAACAAGACAACAAACCAAAAAACCAACAAGCCAACAAACCAACAAACCAACAACCCAACATGCCAACAAACCAACAAACTAAGTAACCAACAAGCCAACAAACCAACAAACTAACAAACCAACAAAAGAACTAACCAACAAACCAACAAACCAAAAAACCAACAAACCAACAAACCAACAAAATAACAAACCAACAAACCAACAAGCCAACAAGCCAACAAACCAACAAACCAACAAACCAACAAGCCAACAAACCAACAAGCCAACAAACCAATAAACCAACAAACCAAGTAACCAAAAAGCCAACAAATAACAAACCAACAAGCCAACAAGCCAACAAACCAACAAACCAACAAAGCAACAAGCCAACAAGCCAACAAACCAACAAACCAACAAGCCAACAAACCAACAAACCAACAAGCCAACAAGCCAACAATCCAACAAACCAACAAACCAACAAGCCAACAAACCAACAAACCAACCAGCCAACAAACCAACCAACCAACAAACCAACAAACCAACAAGCCAACAAGCCAACAAACCAACAAGCCAACAAACCAACAAGCCAACAAACCAACAAACCAAGTAAACAAAAAGCCAACAAACTAACAAACCAACAAGCCAACAAGCCAATAAACCAACAAACCAACAAAGCAACAAGCCAACAAGCCAACAAACCAACAAACCAACAAGCCAACAAGCCAACAAACCAACAAACCAACAAACCAACAAGCCAACAAGCCAACAAACCAACAAACCAACAAACCAACAAACCAACAAGCCAACAAACCAACAAACCAAAAAACCGACAAGCCAACCAACCAACAAGCTAACAAGCCAACAAACCAACAAACCATCAAGCCAACAAACCAACAAACCAACAAGCCAACAAACCAACAAACCAACAAGCCAACAAGCCAACAAACCAACAAACCAACAAGCCAACAAACCAACATACCAACAAACCAAAAAACCAACAAACCAACAAACCAACAAACCAACAAACCAACAAACCAACAAACCAACAAGCCAACAAACCAACAAACCAACTAACCAACAAACCAAGTAACCAAAAAGCCAACAAACTCAGAAACCAACAAGCCAACAAGCGAATAAACCAACAAGCCAACAAACCAACAAACCAACAAAGCAACAAGCCAACAAGCCAACAAACCAACAAACCAACAAACCAAAATGCCAACAAACCAACAAACTAAGTAACCAACAAGCCAACAAACCAACAAACCAACAAGCAAACAAGCCAACAAACCAACAAACCAACAAACCAACAAACCAACAAACCAACAAACCAAGTAACCAACAAACCAACAAACCATCAAACGAACAAAGCAACAAACCAACAAACCAACAAACCAACAAGCCAACAAACCAACAAACAAATAAACCAACAAACCAACAAACAAATAAACTAAGTAACCAAAAAGCCAACAAACCAACAAACCAACAAGCCAACAAACCAACAAACCATCAAACGAACAAAGCAACAAACCAACAAGCCAACAAGCCAAAAAACCAACAAACCAAGTAACCAAAAAGCCAACAAACTAACAAACCAACAAGCCAACAAACCAACAAGTCAACAAACCAACAAACCAACAAGCCAACAAACCAACAAACCAAAAAACCAACAAACCAACAAACCAACAAACCAACAAACTAACAAACCAAAAAGCCAACAAGCCAACAAACCAATAAACCAACAAACCAACAAACCAACAAACCCACAAACCAAAAAACCAACAAACCAACAAACCAACAAGCCAACAAGCCAACAAACCAACAAACCAACAAGCCAACAAACCAACAAACCAACAAACTAAGTAACCAACAAGCCAACAAACCAATAAATTAAGAAACCAACAAACGAACTAACCAACAAACTAACAAGCTAACAAGCTAACAAACCAACAAACCAACAAACCAACAAACCAACAAACCAACAAACTAAGTAACCAACAAGCCAACAAACCAAGAAACCAACAAGCCAACAAGCCAACAAACCAACAAACCAACAAGCCAACAAACCAACAAACCAACAAACCAAAAAACCAACAAACCAACAAACCAACAAACCAACAAACCAACAAACCAACAAGCCAACAAGCCAACAAACCAACAAACCAACAAGCCAACAAGCCAACAAACCAACAAACCAACAAGCCAACAAACCAACAAACCAACAAGCCAATAAGCCAACAAACCAACAAACCAAGTAATCAAAAAACCAACAAACTAACAAACCAACAAGCCAACAAGACAACAAACCAACAAACCAACAAACCAACAAACCAACAAACCAACAAACCAACAAACCAACAAACCAATAAACCAAAAAACCAACAAACCAACAAGCCAACAAGCCAACAAACCAACAAACTAACAAACCAACAAACGAACTAACCAACAAACCAACAAGCCAACAAGCCAACAAACCTACAAACCAACAAACCAACAAACCAACAAACTAAAAAAACAAACAAGCCAACAAACCAACATACCAACAAGCCAACAAACCAACAAACCAACAAACCAACATGCCAACAAACCAACAAACTAAGTAACCAACAAGCCAACAAACCAATAAACTAACAAACCAATAAACGAACTAACCAACAAACTAACAAGCCAACAAGCTAACAAACCAACAAACCAACAAACCAACAAACTAAGTAACCAACAAGCCAACAAACCAAGAAACCAACAAGCCAACAAGCCAACAAACCAACAAACCAACAAGCAAACAAACCAACAAACCAACAAACCAAAAAACCAACAAACCAACAAACCAACAAACCAACAAACCAACAAACCAACAAACCAACAAGCCAACAAGCCAACAAACCTACAAACCAACAAACCAACAATCCAACAAACCAACAAACCAACAAACCAAGTAACCAAAAAGCCAACAAACTAACAAACCAACAAGCCAACAAGCCTACAAACCAACAAACCAACAAAGCAACAAGCCAACAAGCCAAAAAACTAACAAACCAACAAGCCAACAAACCAACAAACCAACAAGCCAACAAGCCAACAAACCAACAAACCAACAAACCAACAAGCCAACAAACCAACAAACCAACAAGCCAACAAACCAACAAACCAACAAACCAACAAGCCAACAAGCCAACAAACCAACAAGCCAACAAACCAACAAGCCAACAAACCAACAAACCAAGTCACCAAAAAGCCAACAAACTAACAAACCAACAAGCCAACAAGCCAACAAACCAACAAAGCAGCAAGCCAACAAGCCAACAAACCAACAAACCAACAAGCCAACAAACCAACAAACCAACAAGCCAACAAGCCAATAAACCAACAAACCAACAAACCAACAAGCCAACAAACCAACAAACCAAAAAACTCACAAACAAACAAGCCAACAAGCCAACAAACCAACAAGCCACCAAACCAATAAACCAACAAAGCAACAAGCCAACAAGCCAACAAACCAACAAACCAACAAGCCAACAAGCCAACAAACCAACAAACCAACAAACCAACAAGCCAACAAACCAACAAACCAACAAGCCAACAAACCAACAAACCAACAAACCAACAACCCAACAAGCCAACAAACCAACAAGCCAACAAACCAACAAGCCAACAAACCAACAAACCAAGTAACCAAAAAGCCAACAAACTAACAAACCAACAAGCCAACAAGCCAACAAGCCAACAAACCAACAAAGCAGCAAGCCAACAAGCCAACAAACCAACAAACCAACAAGCCAACAAACCAACAAACCAACAAACTAAGTAACCAACAAGCCAACAAACCAATAAATTAAGAAACCAACAAACGAACTAACCAACAAACTAACAAGCTAACAAGCTAACAAACCAACAAACCAACAAACCAACAAACCAACAAACCAACAAACTAAGTAACCAACAAGCCAACAAACCAAGAAACCAACAAGCCAACAAGCCAACAAACCAACAAACCAACAAGCCAACAAACCAACAAACCAACAAACCAAAAAACCAACAAACCAACAAACCAACAAACCAACAAACCAACAAACCAACAAGCCAACAAGCCAACAAACCAACAAACCAACAAGCCAACAAGCCAACAAACAGACAAACCAACAAGCCAACAAACCAACAAACCAACAAGCCAATAAGCCAACAAACCAACAAACCAAGTAATCAAAAAACCAACAAACTAACAAACCAACAAGCCAACAAGACAACAAACCAACAAACCAACAAACCAACAAACCAACAAACCAACAAACCAACAAACCAACAAACCAATAAACCAAAAAACCAACAAACCAACAAGCCAACAAGCCAACAAACCAACAAACTAACAAACCAACAAACGAACTAACCAACAAACCAACAAGCCAACAAGCCAACAAACCTACAAACCAACAAACCAACAAACCAACAAACTAAAAAAACAAACAAGCCAACAAACCAACAAACCAACAAGCCAACAAACCAACAAACCAACAAACCAACATGCCAACAAACCAACAAACTAAGTAACCAACAAGCCAACAAACCAATAAACTAACAAACCAATAAACGAACTAACCAACAAACTAACAAGCCAACAAGCTAACAAACCAACAAACCAACAAACCAACAAACTAAGTAACCAACAAGCCAACAAACCAAGAAACCAACAAGCCAACAAGCCAACAAACCAACAAACCAACAAGCAAACAAACCAACAAACCAACAAACCAAAAAACCAACAAACCAACAAACCAACAAACCAACAAACCAACAAACCAACAAACCAACAAGCCAACAAGCCAACAAACCTACAAACCAACAAACCAACAATCCAACAAACCAACAAACCAACAAACCAAGTAACCAAAAAGCCAACAAACTAACAAACCAACAAGCCAACAAGCCTACAAACCAACAAACCAACAAAGCAACAAGCCAACAAGCCAAAAAACTAACAAACCAACAAGCCAACAAACCAACAAACCAACAAGCCAACAAGCCAACAAACCAACAAACCAACAAACCAACAAGCCAACAAACCAACAAACCAACAAGCCAACAAACCAACAAACCAACAAACCAACAAGCCAACAAGCCAACAAACCAACAAGCCAACAAACCAACAAGCCAACAAACCAACAAACCAAGTAACCAAAAAGCCAACAAACTAACAAACCAACAAGCCAACAAGCCAACAAACCAACAAAGCAGCAAGCCAACAAGCCAACAAACCAACAAACCAACAAGCCAACAAACCAACAAACCAACAAGCCAACAAGCCAATAAACCAACAAACCAACAAACCAACAAGCCAACAAACCAACAAACCAAAAAACTCACAAACAAACAAGCCAACAAGCCAACAAACCAACAAGCCACCAAACCAATAAACCAACAAAGCAACAAGCCAACAAGCCAACAAACCAACAAACCAACAAGCCAACAAGCCAACAAACCAACAAACCAACAAACCAACAAGCCAACAAACCAACAAACCAACAAGCCAACAAACCAACAAACCAACAAACCAACAACCCAACAAGCCAACAAACCAACAAGCCAACAAACCAACAAGCCAACAAACCAACAAACCAAGTAACCAAAAAGCCAACAAACTAACAAACCAACAAGCCAACAAGCCAACAAGCCAACAAACCAACAAAGCAGCAAGCCAACAAGCCAACAAACCAACAAACCAACAAGCCAACAAACCAACAAACCAACAAGCCAACAAGCCAATAAACCAACAAACCAACAAACCAACAAGCCAACAAACCAACAAACCAAAAAACTCACAAACAAACAAGCCAACAAGCCAACAAACCAACAAGCCACCAAACCAATAAACCAACAAAGCAACAAGCCAACAAGCCAACAAACCAACAAACCAACAAGCCAACAAACCAACAAACCAACAAGCCAACAAGCCAACAAACCAACAAACCAACAAACCAAGTAACCAAAAGGCCAACAAACTAACAAACCAAGAAGCCAACAAGCCAACAAACCAACAAACCAACAAACCAACAAACCAACAAACCAACAAACCAACAAACCAACAAACCAATAAACCAAAAAACCAACGAACCAACAAGCCAACAAACCAACAAACCAACAAACTAACAAACCAACAAACGAACTAACCCACAAACTAACAAGCCAACAAGCCAACAAACCAACAAACCAACAAACCAACAAACTAACAAACCAACAAGTCAACAAACCAACAAACCAACAAGCCAACAAACAAACAAAACAGCAAACCAAAATGCCAACAAACCAACAAACTAAGTAACCAACAAGCCAACAAACCAACAAACTAACAAACCAACAAACGAACTAACCAACAAACCAACAAACCAACAAGCCAACAAGCCAACAAACCAACAAACCAACAAACCAACAAACCAACAAACTAAGTAACCAACAATCCAACAAACCAACAAACCAACAAGCCAACAAGCCTACAAACCAACAAACCAATAACCAACAAGCCAACAAACTAACAAACCAACAAGCCAACAAGCCAACAAACCAACAAACCAACAAACCAACAAACCAACAAACCAAAAAACCAACAAACCAACAAACCAACAAACCAACAAACCAACAAACCAACAAACCAACAAGCCAACAAGCCAACAAACTAACAAACCAACAAACCAACAAGCCAACAAACCAACAAGCCAACATAACAACAAACCAACAAACCAAGAAACCAAAAAGCCAACAAACTAACAAACCAACAAGCCAACAAGCCAACAAACCAACAAACCAACAAAGGAACAAGCCAACAAGCCAACAAACCAACAAACCAACAAACCAACAAGCCAACAAACCAACAAACCAACAAGCCAACAAGCCCACAAACCAACAAAACAACAAACCAACAAGCCAACAAACCAACAAACCAACAAGCCAACAAACCAACAAACCAACAAACCAACAAACCAACAAGCCAACAAGCCAACAAACCAACAAGCCAACAAACCAACAAGCCAACAAACCAACAAACCAACAAACCAAGTAACAAAAAAGCCAACAAATTAACAAACCAACAAGCCAACAAGCCAACAAACCAACAAAGCAACAAACCAACAAGCCAACAAGCCAACAAACCAACAAACCAAGTAACCAAAAAACCAACAAACTAACAAACCAACCAGCCAACAAACCAACAAGCCAACAAACCAACAAACCAACAAGCCAACAAACCAACAAACCAAAAAACCAACAAACCAACAAACCAACAAACCAACAAACCAACAAGCCAACAAGCCAACAAACCAACAAACCAACAAACCAAAAAACCAACAAACCAACAAACCAACAAGCCAACAAACCAACAAACTAACAAACCAACAAACGAACTAACCAACAAACCAACAAGCCAACAAGCCAACAAACCAACAAACCAACAAATTAACAAACCAACAAACTAACAAACCAACAAGCCAACAAACCAACAAACCAACAAGCCAACAAACCAACAAAACAGCAAACCAACATGCCAACAAACCAACAAACTAAGTAACCAACAAGCCAACAAACCAACAAACTAACAAACCAACAAACGAACTAACCAACAAACCAACAAACCCACAAGCCAACAAGCCAACAAACAAACAAACTAACAAACCAACAAACCAACAAACTAAGTAACCAACAAGCCAACAAACCAACAAACCAACAAGCCAACAAGCCAACAAACCAACAAACCAATAACCAACAAGCCAACAAACTAACAAACCAACAAGCCAACAAGCCAACAAACCAACAAACCAACAAGCCAACAAACCAACAAACCAACAAACCAAAAAACCAACAAACCAACAAACCAACAAACCAACAAACCAACAAACCAACAAACCAACAAGCCAACAAGCCAACAAACCAACAAACCAACAAGCCAACAAACCAGCAAGCCAACAAACCAATAAACCAACAAAGCAACAAGCCAACAAGCCAACAAACCAACAAACCAACAAGCCAACAAACCAACAAACCAACAAGCCAATAAGCCAACAAACCAACAAACCAACAAACCAAGTAACCAAAAAACCAACAAACTAACAAACCAACAAGTCAACAAGACAACAAACCAACAAACCAACAAACCAACAAACCAACAAACCAACAAACCAACAAACCAACAAACCAATAAACCAAAAAACCAACAAACCAACAAGCCAACAAGCCAACAAACCAACAAACTAACAAACCAACAAACGAACTAACCAACAAACCAACAAGCCAACAAGCCAACAAACCAACAAACCAACAAACCAACAAACCAACAAACCAACAAACTAACAAACCAACAAGCCAACAAACCAATAAACCAACAAGCCAACATACCAACAAACCAACAAACCAACATGCCAACAAACCAACAAACTAAGTAACCAACAAGCCAACAAACCAATAAACTAATAAACCAACAAACGAACTAACCAACAAACTAACAAGCCAACAAGCTAACAAACCAACAAACCAACAAACCAACAAACCAACAAACTAAGTAACCAACAAGCCAACAAACCAAGAAAGCAACAAGCCAACAAGCCAACAAACCAACAAACCAACAAGCCAACAAACCAACAAACCAACAAACCAAAAAACCAACAAACCAACAAACCAAAAAACCAACAAACCAACAAACCAACAAGCCAACAAGCCAACAAATCAACAAACCTACAAACCAACAAACCAACAAGCCAACAAACCAACAAACCAACAAACCAACAAACCAACAAGCCAACAAGCCAACAAACTAACAAACCAACAAACCAACAAGCCAACAAACCAACAAGCCAACAAACCAACAAACCAACAAACCAAGAAACCAAAAAGCCAACAAACTAACAAACCAACAAGCCAACAAGCCAACAAACCAACAAACCAACAAAGGAACAAGCCAACAAGCCAACAAACCAACAAACCAACAAACCAACAAGCCAACAAACCAACAAACCAACAAGCCAACAAGCCAACAAGCCCACAAACCAACAAAACAACAAACCAACAAGCCAACAAACCAACAAACCAACAAGCCAACAAGCCAACAAGCCAACAAACCAACAAACCAACAAAGGAACAAGCCAACAAGCCAACAAACCAACAAACCAACAAACCAACAAGCCAACAAACCAACAAACCAACAAGCCAACAAGCCCACAAACCAACAAAACAACAAACCAACAAGCCAACAAACCAACAAGCCAACAAACCAACAAGCCAACAAACCAACAAACCAACAAACCAACAAACCAAGTAACAAAAAAGCCAACAAATTAACAAACCAACAAGCCAACAAGCCAACAAACCAACAAAGCAACAAACCAACAAGCCAACAAGCCAACAAACCAACAAACCAAGTAACCAAAAAACCAACAAACTAACAAACCAACCAGCCAACAAACCAACAAGCCAACAAACCAACAAACCAACAAGCCAACAAACCAACAAACCAAAAAACCAACAAACCAACAAACCAACAAACCAACAAACCAACAAGCCAACAAGCCAACAAACCAACAAACCAACAAACCAACAAACCAAAAAACCAACAAACCAACAAACCAACAAGCCAACAAACCAACAAACTAACAAACCAACAAACGAACTAACCAACAAACCAACAAGCCAACAAGCCAACAAACCAACAAACCAACAAATTAACAAACCAACAAACTAACAAACCAACAAGCCAACAAACCAACAAACCAACAAGCCAACAAACCAACAAAACAGTAAACCAACATGCCAACAAACCAACAAACTAAGTAACCAATAAGCCAACAAACCAACAAACTAACAAACCAACAAACGAACTAACCAACAAACCAACAAACCCACAAGCCAACAAGCCAACAAACAAACAAACTAACAAACCAACAAACCAACAAACTAAGTAACCAACAAGCCAACAAACCAACAAACCAACAAGCCAACAAGCCAACAAACCAACAAACCAATAACCAACAAGCCAACAAACTAACAAACCAACAAGCCAACAAGCCAACAAACCAACAAACCAACAAGCCAACAAACCAACAAACCAACAAACCAAAAAACCAACAAACCAACAAACCAACAAACCAACAAACCAAAAAACCAACAAACCAACAAGCCAACAAGCCAACAAACCAACAAACCAACAAGCCAACAAACCAGCAAGCCAACAAACCAATAAACCAACAAAGCAACAAGCCAACAAGCCAACAAACCAACGAACCAACAAGCCAACAAACCAACAAACCAAGAAGCCAATAAGCCAACAAACCAACAAACCAACAAACCAAGTAACCAAAAAACCAACAAACTAACAACCAACAAGTCAACAAGACAACAAACCAACAAACCAACAAACCAACAAACCAACAAACCAACAAACCAACAAACCAACAAACCAATAAACCAAAAAACCAACAAACCAACAAGCCAACAAGCCAACAAACCAACAAACTAACAAACCAACAAACGAACTAACCAACAAACCAACAAGCCAACAAGCCAACAAACCAACAAACCAACAAACCAACAAACCAACAAACCAACAAACTAACAAACCAACAAGCCAACAAACCAACAAACCAACAAGCCAACATACCAACAAACCAACAAACCAACATGCCAACAAACCAACAAACTAAGTAACCAACAAGCCAACAAACCAATAAATTAACAAACCAACAAACGAACTAACCAACAAACTAACAAGCCAACAAGCTAACAAACCAACAAACCAACAAACCAACAAACCAACAAACCAACAAACTAAGTAACCAACAAGCCAACAAACCAAGAAACCAACAAGCCAACAAGCCAACAAACCAACAAACCAACAAGCCAACAAACCAACAAACCAACAAACCAAAAAACCAACAAACCAACAAACCAACAAACCAACAAACCAATAAACCAACAAGCCAACAAGCCAACAAACCAACAAACCTACAAACCAACAAACCAACAAGCCAACAAACCAACAAACCAACAAACCAAGTAACCAAAAAGCCAACAAACTAACAAACCAACAAGCCAACAAGCCTACAAACCAACAAACCAACAAAGCAACAAGCCAACAAGCCAAAAAACTAACAAACCAACAAGCCAACAAACCAACAAACCAACAAGCCAACAAGCCAACAAACCAACAAACCAACAAACCAACAAGCCAACAAACCAACAAACCAACAAGCCAACAAAACAAACAAACCAACAAACCAACAAGCCAACAAGCCAACAAACCAACAAGCCAACAAACCAACAAGCCAACAAACCAACAAACCAAGTAACCAAAAAGCCAACAAACTAACAAACCAACAAGCCAACAAGCCAACAAACCAACAAAGCAGCAAGCCAACAAGCCAACAAACCAACAAACCAACAAACCAACAAGCCAACAAACCAACAAACCAACAAGCCAACAAGCCAATAAACCAACAAACCAACAAACCAACAAGCCAACAAACCAACAAACCAAAAACTCACAAACAAACAAGCCAACAAGCCAACAAACCAACAAGTCACCAAACCAATAAACCAACAAAGCAACAAGCCAACAAGCCAACAAACCAACAAACCAACAAGCCAACAAGCCAACAAACCAACAAACCAACAAACCAACAAGCCAACAAACCAACAAACCAACAAGCCAACAAACCAACTAACCAACAAACCAACAAGCCAACAAGCCAACAAACCAACAAGCCAACAAACCAAAAAGCCAACAAACTAACAAACCAACAAGCCAACAAGCCAACAAACCAATAAAGCAGCAAGCCAACAAGCCAACAAACCAACAAACCAACAAGCCAACAAACCAACAAACCAACAAGCCAACAAGCCAATAAACCAACAAACCAACAAACCAACAAGCCAACAAACCAACAAACCAAAAAACTCACAAACAAACAAGCCAACAAGCCAACAAACCAACAAGCCACCAAACCAATAAACCAACAAAGCAACAAGCCAACAAGCCAACAAACCAACAAACCAACAAGCTAACAAACCAACAAACCAACAAGCCAACAAGCCAACAAACCAACAAACCAACAAACCAACAAACCAAGTAACCAAAAGGCCAACAAACTAACAAACCAAGAAGCCAACAAGCCAACAAACCAACAAACCAACAAACCAACAAACCAACAAACGAACTAACCAACAAACCAACAAGCCAACAAGCCAACAAACCAACAAACCAACAAACCAACAAACCAACAAACTAACAAACCAACAAGTCAACAAACCAACAAACCAACAAGCCAACAAACAAACAAAACAGCAAACCAACATGCCAACAAACCAACAAATTAAGTAACCAACAAGCCAACAAACCAACAAACTAACAAACCAACAAACGAACTAACCAACAAACCAACAAACCAACAAGCCAACAAGCCAACAAACCAACAAACCAACAAACCAACAAACCAACAAACCAACAAACCAACAAACTAAGTAACCAACAATCCAACAAACCAACAAACCAACAAGCCAACAAGCCTACAAACCAACAAACCAATAACCAACAAGCCAACAAACTAACAAACCAACAAGCCAACAAGCCAACAAACCAACAAACCAATAAACCAACAAACCAACAAACCAAAAAACCAACAAACCAACAAACCAACAAACCAACAAACCAACAAACCAACAAACCAACAAACCAACAAGCCAACAAACCAACAAACTAACAAACCAACAAACCAACAAGCCAACAAACCAACAAGCCAACAAACCAACAAACCAACAAACCAAGAAACCAAAAAGCCAACAAACTAACAAACCAACAAGCCAACAAGCCAACAAACCAACAAACCAACAAAGGAACAAGCCAACAAGCCAACAAACCAACAAACCAACAAACCAACAAGCCAACAAACCAACAAACCAACAAGCCAACAAGCCCACAAACCAACAAACCAACAAACCAACAAGCCAACAAACCAACAAACCAACAAACCAACAAGCCAACAAACCAACAAACCAACAAACCAACAAACCAACAAGCCGACAAGCCAACAAACCAACAAGCCAACAAACCAACAAGCCAACAAACCAACAAACCAACAAACCAAGTAACAAAAAAGCCAACAAATTAACAAACCAACAAGCCAACAAGCCAACAAACCAACAAACCAACAAAGCAACAAGCCAATAAGCCAACAAGCCAACAAGCCAACAAACCAACAAACCAACAAACCAAGTAACCAACAAACCAACAAACCGTCAAACGAACAAAGCAACAAACCAACAAGCCAACAAGCCAACAAATCAACAAACCAAGTAACCAAAAAACCAACAAACTAACAAACCAACCAGCCAACAAACCAACAAGCCAACAAACCAACAAACCAACAAGCCAACAAACCAACAAACCAAAAAACCAACAAACCAACAAACCAACAAACCAACAAACCAACAAGCCAACAAGCCAACAAACCAACAAACCAACAAACTAACAAGCCAACAAACCAACAAACCAAAAAACCAACAAACCAACAAACCAACAAGCCAACAAACCAACAAACTAACAAACCAACAAACGAACTAACCAACAAACCAACAAGCCAACAAGCCAACAAACCAACAAACCAACAAATTAACAAACCAACAAACTAACAAACCAACAAGACAACAAACCAACAAACCAACAAACCAACAAGCCAACAAACCAACAAAACAGCAAACCAACATGCCAACAAACCAACAAACTAAGTAACCAACAAGCCAACAAACCAACAAACTAACAAACCAACAAACGAACTAACCAACAAACCAACAAACCAACAAGCCAACAAGCCAACAAGCCAACAAACAAACAAACTAACAAACCAACAAACCAACAAACTAAGTAACCAACAAGCCAACAAACCAACAAACCAACAAGCCAACAAGCCAACAAACCAACA
Source organism: Atherix ibis (assembly GCA_958298945.1). Classification (NCBI taxonomy): domain Eukaryota; kingdom Metazoa; phylum Arthropoda; class Insecta; order Diptera; family Athericidae; genus Atherix; species Atherix ibis. Next base: position 94,070,858 of record OY282608.1, read on the forward strand.
AACCAATAACCAACAAGCCAACAAACTAACAAACCAACAAGCCAACAAGCCAACAAACCAACAAAACAACAAGCCAACAAACCAACAAACCAACAAACCAAAAAACCAACAAACCAACAAACCAACAAACCAACAAACCAACAAACCAACAAACCAACAAGCCAACAAGCCAACAAACCAACAAACCAACAAACCAACAAGCCAACAAACCAACAAGCCAACAAACCAACAAACAAACAAACCAAAAAGCCAACAAACTAACAAACCAACAAGCCAACAAGCCAACAAACCAACAAACCAACAAAGGAACAAGCCAACAAGCCAACAAACCAACAAACCAACAAACCAACAAGCCAACAAACCAACAAACCAACAAGCCAACAAGCCAACAAACCAACAAACCAACAAACCAACAAGCCAACAAACCAACAAACCAACAAGCCAACAAACCAACAAGCCAACAAACCAACAAGCCAACAAACCAACAAACCAACAAACCAACAAACCAAGTAACCAAAAACCCAACAAATTAACAAACCAACAAGCCAACAAGCCAACAAACCAAAAAACCAACAAAGCAACAAGCCAACAAGCCAACAAGCCAACAAGCCAACAAATCAACAAACCAACAAACCAAGTAACCAACAAACCAACAAACCGTCAAACGAACAAAGCAACAAACCAACAAGCCAACAAGCCAACAAACCAACAAACCAAGTAACCAAAAAACCAACAAACTAAGAAACCAACAAGCCAAGAAACCAACAAGCCAACAAACCAACAAACCAACAACCCAACAAACCAACAAACCAAAAAACCAACAAACCAACAAACCAACAAACCAACAAACCAACAAGCCAACAAGCCAACAAACCAACAAACCAACAAACTAACAAGCCAACAAACCAACAAACCAAAAAACCAACAAACCAATAAACCAACAAGCCAACAAGCCAACAAACCAACAAAACAACAAGCCAACAAACCAACAAACTAAGTAAACAACAAGCCAACAAACCAACAAACCAACAAGCCAACAAGCCAACAAACCAACAAACCAACAAGCCAACAAACCAACATACCAACAAACCAAAAAACCAACAAACCAACAAACCAACAACCCAACAAACCAACAAACCAACAAGCCAACAAACCAACAAACCAACAAACCAACAAACCAAGTAACCAAAAAGCCAACAAACTCACAAACCAACAAGCCAACAAGCCAACAAACCGACAAGCCAAAAAACGAATAAACCAACAAAGCAACAAGCCAACAAGCCAACAAACCAACAGGCCAACAAACCAACAAACCAACAAGCCAACAAGCCAACAAACCAACAAACCAAGAAACCAAGTAACCAAAAAGCCAACAAACTAACAAACCAACAAGCCAACAAGACAACAAACCAACAAACCAACAAACCAACAAACCAACAAACCAACAAACCAACAAACCAAAAAACCAAAAACCAAAAAACCAACAAACCAGCAAGCCAACAAGCCAACAAACCAACAAACTAACAAACCAACAAACGAACTAACCAACAAACAAACAAGCCAACAAGCCAACAAACCAACAAACCAACAAACCAACAAACCAACAAACTAACAAACCAACAAGCCAACAAACCAACAAACCAACAAGCCAACAAACCAACAAACCAACAAACCAACATGCCAACAAACCAACAAACTAAGTAACCAACAAGCCAACAAACCAACAAACTAACAAATCAACAAACGAACTAACCAACAAACTAACAAGCCAACAAGTCAACAAACCAACAAACCAACAAACTAAGTAAGCAACAAGCCAACAAACTAACAAACCAACAAGCCAACAAGCCAACAAACCAACAAACCAACAAGCCAACAAACCAACAAACCAACAAACCAACAAACCAACAGACCAACAGACCAACAAACCAACAAACCAACAAACCAACAAACCAACAAGCCAACAAGCCAACAAGCCAACAAGCCAACAAGCCAACAAACCAACAAACCAACAAGCCAACAAACTAAGAAGCCAACAAACCAACAAACCAACAAACCAAGTAACCAAAAAGCCAACAAACTAACAAACCAACAAGCCAACAAACCAACAAACTAACAAGCCGACAAACCAACAAACCAACAAGCCAACAAGCCAACAAACCAACAAACCAACAAACCAACAAGCCAACAAACCAAAAAACCAACAAGGCAACAAACCAACAAACCAACAAACCAACAAACCAACAAACCAACAAGCCAACAAGCCAACAAACCAACAAGTCAACAAGCCAACAAGCCAACAAACCAACAAACCAACAAACCAAGTAACCAAAAAGCCAACAAACTAACAAACCAACAAGCCAACAAGCCAACAAACCAACAAGCCAACAAGCCAACAAGCCAATAAACCAACAAACCAACAAACCAACAAGCCAACAAACTAACAAGCCAAAAAACTCACAAACCAACAAGCCAACAAGCCAACAAACCAACAAGCCAACAAACCAATAAACCAACAACGCAACAAGCCAACAAGCCAACAAACCAACAAACCAACAAGCCAACAAAGCAACAAGCCAACAAACCAACAAACCAACAAACCAAGAAACCAAAAAGTCAACAAACTAACAAACCAACAAGCCAACAAGCCAACAAACCAACAAAGGAACAAGCCAACAAGCCAACAAACCAACAAACCAACAAGCCAACAAACCAACAAACCAACAAGCCAACAAGCCAACAAACCAACAAACCAACAAACCAACAAGCCAACAAACCAACAAACCAACAAGCCGACAAACCAACAAGCCAACAAACCAACAAGCCAACAAACCAACAAACCAACAAACCAACAAACCAAGTAACCAAAAAGCCAACAAATTAACAAACCAACAAGCCAACAAGCCAACAAACCAAAAAACCAACAAAGCAACAAGCCAACAAGCCAACAAGCCAACAAGCCAACAAGCCAACAAACCAACAAACCAACAAACCAAGTAACCAACAAATCAACAAACCGTCAAACGAACAAAGCAACAAACCAACAAGCCAACAAGCCAACAAACCAACAAACCAAGTAACCAAAAAACCAACAAACTAAAAAACCAACAAGCCAACAAACCAACAAGCCAACAAACCAACAAACCAACAAGCCAACAAACCAACAAACCAAAAAACCAACAAACCAACAAACCAACAAACCAACAAACCAACAAGCCAACAAGCCAACAAACCAACAAACCAACAAACTAACAAGCCAACAAACCAACAAACCAAAAAACCAACAAACCAACAAACCAACAAGCCAACAAACCAACAAGCCAACAAACCAACAAACCAACAAACTAAGTAACCAACAAGCCAACAAACCAACAAACCAACAAGCCAACAAGCCAACAAACCAACAAACCAACAAGCCAACATACCAACATACCAACAAACCAAAAAACCAACAAACCAACAAACCAAGAACCCAACAAACCAACAAACCAACAAGCCAACAAACCAACAAACCAACAAACCAACAAACCAAGTAACCAAAAAGCCAACAAACTCACAAACCAACAAGCCAACAAGCCAACAAACCGACAAGCCAAAAAACCAATAAACCAACAAAGCAACAAGCCAACAAGCCAACAAAACAACAAACCAACAAGCCAACAAACCAACAAACCAACAAGCCAACAAGCCAACAAACCAACAAACCAACAAACCAAGTAACCAAAAAGCCAACAAACTAACAAACCAACAAGCCAACAAGACAACAAACCAACAAACCAACAAACCAACAAACCAACAAACCAACAAACCAACAAACCAACAAACCAAAAAACCAAAAAACCAACAAACCAGCAAGCCAACAAGCCAACAAACGAACAAACTAACAAACCAACAAACGAACTAACCAACAAACAAACAAGCCAATAAGCCAACAAACCAACAAGCCAACAAACCAACAAACCAACAAACCAACAAACCAAGTAACCAAAAACCCAACAAATTAACAAACCAACAAGCCAACAAGCCAACAAACCGACAAGCCAAAAAACGAATAAACCAACAAAGCAACAAGCCAACAAGCCAACAAACCAACAGGCCAACAAACCAACAAACCAACAAGCCAACAAGCCAACAAACCAACAAACCAAGAAACCAAGTAACCAAAAAGCCAACAAACTAACAAACCAACAAGCCAACAAGACAACAAACCAACAAACCAACAAACCAACAAACCAACAAACCAACAAACCAACAAACCAAAAAACCAAAAACCAAAAAACCAACAAACCAGCAAGCCAACAAGCCAACAAACCAACAAACTAACAAACCAACAAACGAACTAACCAACAAACAAACAAGCCAACAAGCCAACAAACCAACAAACCAACAAACCAACAAACCAACAAACTAACAAACCAACAAGCCAACAAACCAACAAACCAACAAGCCAACAAACCAACAAACCAACAAAACAACATGCCAACAACCCAACAAACTAAGTAACCAACAAGCCAACAAACCAACAAATCAACAAACGAACTAACCAACAAACTAACAAGCCAACAAGCCAACAAACCAACAAACCAACAAACTAAGTAAGCAACAAGCCAACAATCTAACAAACCAACAAGCCAACAAGCCAACAAACCAACAAACCAACAAGCCAACAAACCAACAAACCAACAAACCAACAAACCAACAGACCAACAGACCAACAAACCAACAAACCAACAAACCAACAAACCAACAAGCCAACAAGCCAACAAGCCAACAAGCCAACAAACCAACAAACCAACAAGCCAACAAACTAAGAAGCCAACAAACCAACAAACCAACAAACCAAGTAACCAAAAAGCCAACAAACTAACAAACCAACAAGCCAACAAACCAACAAACTAACAAGCCAACAAACCAACAAACCAACAAGCCAACAAGCCAACAAACCAACAAACCAACAAACCAACAAGCCAACAAACCAAAAAACCAACAAGCCAACAAACCAACAAACCAACAAACCAACAAACCAACAAACCAACAAGCCAACAAGCCAACAAACCAACAAGTCAACAAGCCAACAAGCCAACAAACCAACAAACCAACAAACCAAGTAACCAAAAAGCCAACAAACTAACAAACCAACAAGCCAACAAGCCAACAAACCAACAAGCCAACAAGCCAACAAGCTAATAAACCAACAAACCAACAAACCAACAAGCCAACAAACTAACAAGCCAAAAAACTCACAAACCAACAAGCCAAAAAGCCAACAAACCAACAAGCCAACAAACCAATAAACCAACAACGCAACAAGCCAACAAGCCAACAAACCAACAAACCAACAACCCAACAAAGCAACAAGCCAACAAACCAACAAACCAACAAACCAAGAAACCAAAAAGTCAACAAACTAACAAACCAACAAGCCAACAAGCCAACAAACCAACAAACCAACAAAGGAACAAGCCAACAAGCCAACAAACCAACAAACCAACAAGCCAACAAACCAACAAACCAACAAGCCAACAAGCCAACAAGCCAACAAACCAACAAACCAACAAACCAACAAGCCAACAAACCAACAAACCAACAAGCCAACAAACCAACAACCCAACAAACCAACAAGCCAACAAACCAACAAACCAACAAACCAACAAACCAAGTAACCAAAAACCCAACAAATTAACAAACCAACAAGCCAACAAGCCAACAAACCAAAAAACCAACAAAGCAACAAGCCAACAAGCCAACAAGCCAACAAGCCAACAAACCAACAAACCAACAAACCAAGTAACCAACAAACCAACAAACCGTCAAACGAACAAAGCAACAAACCAACAAGCCAACAAGCCAACAAACCAACAAACCAAGTAACCAAAAACCAACAAACTAAGAAACCAACAAGCCAACAAACCAACAAGCCAACAAACCAACAAACCAACAACCCAACAAACCAACAAACCAAAAAACCAACAAACCAACAAACCAACAAACCAACAAACCAACAAGCCAACAAGCCAACAAACCAACAAACCAACAAACTAACAAGCCAACAAACCAACAAACCAAAAAACCAACAAACCAATAAACCAACAAGCCAACAAGCCAACAAACCAACAAAACAACAAGCCAACAAACCAACAAACTAAGTAAACAACAAGCCAACAAACCAACAAACCAACAAGCCAACAAGCCAACAAACCAACAAACCAACAAGCCAACAAACCAACATACCAACAAACCAAAAAACCAACAAACCAACAAACCAACAACCCAACAAACCAACAAACCAACAAGCCAACAAACCAACAAACCAACAAGCCAACAAACCAAGTAACCAAAAAGCCAACAAACTCACAAACCAACAAGCCAACAAGCCAACAAACCGACAAGCCAAAAAACGAATAAACCAACAAAGCAACAAGCCAACAAGCCAACAAACCAACAGGCCAACAAACCAACAAACCAACAAGCCAACAAGCCAACAAACCAACAAACCAAGAAACCAAGTAACCAAAAAGCCAACAAACTAACAAACCAACAAGCCAACAAGACAACAAACCAACAAACCAACAAACCAACAAACCAACAAACCAACAAACCAACAAACCAACAAACCAAAAAACCAAAAACCAAAAAACCAACAAACCAGCAAGCCAACAAGCCAACAAACCAACAAACTAACAAACCAACAAACGAACTAACCAACAAACAAACAAGCCAACAAGCCAACAAACCAACAAACCAACAAACCAACAAACTAACAAACCAACAAGCCAACAAACCAACAAACCAACAAGCCAACAAACCAACAAACCAATAAACCAACATGCCAACAAACCAACAAACTAAGTAACCAACAAGCCAACAAACCAACAAACTAACAAATCAACAAACGAACTAACCAACAAACTAACAAGCCAACAAGCCAACAAACCAACAAACCAACAAACTAAGTAAGCAACAAGCCAACAAACTAACAAACCAACAAGCCAACAAGCCAACAAACCAACAAACCAACAAGCCAACAAACCAACAAACCAACAAACCAACAAACCAACAGACCAACAGACCAACAAACCAACAAACCAACAAACCAACAAACCAACAAGCCAACAAGCCAACAAGCCAACAAGCCAACAAACCAACAAACCAACAAGCCAACAAACTAAGAAGCCAACAAACCAACAAACCAACAAACCAAGTAACCAAAAAGCCAACAAACTAACAAACCAACAAGCCAACAAACCAACAAACTAACAAGCCAACAAACCAACAAACCAACAAGCCAACAAGCCAACACACCAACAAACCAACAAACCAACAAGCCAACAAACCAAAAAACCAACAAGCCAACAAACCAACAAACCAACAAACCAACAAACCAACAAACCAACAAGCCAACAAGCCAACAAACCAACAAGTCAACAAGCCAACAAGCCAACAAACCAACAAACCAACAAACCAAGTAACCAAAAAGCCAACAAACTAACAAACCAACAAGCCAACAAGCCAACAAACCAACAAGCCAACAAGCCAACAAGCCAATAAACCAACAAACCAACAAACCAACAAGCCAACAAACTAACAAGCCAAAAAACTCACAAACCAACAAGCCAACAAGCCAACAAACCAACAAGCCAACAAACCAACAAACCAACAAACCAACAAGCCAACAAAGCAACAAGCCAACAAACCAACAAACCAACAAACCAAGAAACCAAAAAGTCAACAAACTAACAAACCAACAAGCCAACAAGCCAACAAGCCAACAAACCAACAAACCAACAAAGGAACAAGCCAACAAACCAACAAACCAACAAACCAACAAGCCAACAAACCAACAAACCAACAAGCCAACAAGCCAACAAACCAACAAACCAACAAACAAACAAGCCAACAAACCAACAAACCAACAAGCCGACAAACCAACAAGCCAACAAACCAACAAGCCAACAAACCAACAAACCAACAAACCAACAAACCAAGTAACCAAAAAGCCAACAAATTAACAAACCAACAAGCCAACAAGCCAACAAACCAAAAAACCAACAAAGCAACAAGCCAACAAGCCAACAAGCCAACAAGCCAACAAACCAACAAACCAACAAACCAAGTAACCAACAAATCAACAAACCGTCAAACGAACAAAGCAACAAACCAACAAGCCAACAAGCCAACAAACCAACAAACCAAGTAACCAAAAAACCAACAAACTAAAAAACCAACAAGCCAACAAACCAACAAGCCAACAAACCAACAAACCAACAAGCCAACAAACCAACAAACCAAAAAACCAACAAACCAACAAACCAACAAACCAACAAACCAACAAGCCAACAAGCCAACAAACCAACAAACCAACAAACTAACAAGCCAACAAACCAACAAACCAAAAAACCAACAAACCAACAAACCAACAAGCCAACAAACCAACAAGCCAACAAACCAACAAACCAACAAACTAAGTAACCAACAAGCCAACAAACCAACAAACCAACAAGCCAACAAGCCAACAAACCAACAAACCAACAAGCCAACATACCAACATACCAACAAACCAAAAAACCAACAAACCAACAAACCAACAACCCAACAAACCAACAAACCAACAAGCCAACAAACCAACAAACCAACAAACCAACAAACCAAGTAACCAAAAAGCCAACAAACTCACAAACCAACAAGCCAACAAGCCAACAAACCGACAAGCCAAAAAACCAATAAACCAACAAAGCAACAAGCCAACAAGCCAACAAAACAACAAACCAACAAGCCAACAAACCAACAAACCAACAAGCCAACAAGCCAACAAACCAACAAACCAACAAACCAAGTAACCAAAAAGCCAACAAACTAACAAACCAACAAGCCAACAAGACAACAAACCAACAAACCAACAAACCAACAAACCAACAAACCAACAAACCAACAAACCAACAAACCAAAAAACCAAAAAACCAACAAACCAGCAAGCCAACAAGCCAACAAACGAACAAACTAACAAACCAACAAACGAACTAACGAACAAACAAACAAGCCAATAAGCCAACAAACCAACAAACCAACAAACCAACAAACCAACAAACTAACAAACCAACAAGCTAACAAACCAACAAACCAACAAGCCAACAAACCAACAAACCAACAAACCAACATGCCAACAAACCAACAAACTAAGTAACCAACAAGCCAACAAACCAACAAACTAACAAATCAACAAACGAACTAACCAACAAACTAACAAGCCAACAAGCCAACAAACCAACAAACCAACAAACCAACAAACCAACAAACTAAGTAAGCAACAAGCCAACAAACTAACAAACCAACAAGCCAACAAGCCAACAAACCAACAAACCAACAAACCAACAGACCAACAAACCAACAAACCAACAAACCAACAAACCAACAAGCCAACAAGCCAACAAGCCAACAAACCAACAAACCAACAAACCAACAAGCCAACAAACTAAGAAGCCAACAAACCAACAAACCAACAAACCAAGTAACCAAAAAGCCAACAAACTAACAAACCAACAAGCCAACAAACCAACAAGCCAACAAACCAAAAAACCAACAAGCCAACAAACCAACAAACCAACAAGCCAACAAACCAACAAACCAACAAACCAACAAACCAAGTAACCAAAAAGGCAACAAACTAACAAACCAACAAGCCAACAAGCTAACAAACCAACAAACCAACAAACCAACAAACCAACAAACCAACAAACCAACAAACCAACAAACCAACAAACCAACAAACCAACAAACCAACAAACCAACAAACCAACAAACCAATAAACCAAAAAACCAACAAACCCTCAAGCCAACAAGCAAACAAACCAACAAACCAACAAACCAACCAACCAACAAACTAACAAACCAACAAGCCAACAAACCAAAAAACCAACAAGCCAACAAACCCTCAAACCAACAAACCAACATGCCAACAAACCAACAAACTAAGTAACCAACAAGCCAACAAACCAACAAACTAACAAACCAACAAACGAACTAACCAACAAACCAACAAGCCAACAAGCCAACAAACCAACAAACCAACAAACCAACAAACCAACAAACTAAGTAACCAACAAGCCAACAAGCCAACAAACCAACAAACCAACAAGCCAACAAGCCAACAAACCAACAAACCAACAAGCCAACAAACCAACAAACCATCAAACCAAAAAACCAACAAACCAACAAACCAACAAAATAACAAACCAACAAACCAACAAACCAACAAGCCAACAAGCCAACAAACCAACAAACCAACAAACCAACAAGCCAACAAACAAACAAGCCAACAAACCAACAAACCAACAAACCAAGTAACCAAAAAGCCAACAAACTAACAAACCAACAAGCCAACAAGCCAACAAACCAACAAACCAACAAAGCAACAAGCCAACAAGCCAACAAACCAACAAACCAACAAGCCAACAAACCAACAAACCAACAAGCCAACAAGCCAACAAACTAACAAACCAACAAACCAACAAGCCAACAAACCAACAAACAAACAAGCCAACAAACCAACAAACCAACAAACCAACAAACCAACAAACCAACAAACCAACAAGCCAACAAGCCAACAAACCAACAAGCCAACAAACCAACAAGCCAACAAACCAACAAACCAACAAACCAAGTAACCAAAAAGTCAACAAACTAACAAACCAACAAGCCAGCAAGCCAACAAACCAACAAACCAACAAACCAACAAAACAACAAGCCAACAAGCCAACAAACCAACAAACCAACAAACCAACAAGCCAACAAACCAACAAACCAACAAGCCAACAAGCCAACAAACCAACAAACCAACAAGCCAACAAACCAACAAACCAAAAAACCGACAAACCAACAAACCAACAAGCCAACAAGCCAACAAACGAACAAGTCAACAAACCAACAAACCAACAAACTAAGTAACCAACAAGCCAACAAGCCAACAAACCAACAAGCCAACAAGCCAACAAACCAACAAACCAACAAACCAACAAGCCAAAAAACCAACAAACCAACAAGCCAACAAACCAACAAGCCAACAAACCAACAAGCCAACAAACCAACAAACCAACAAACCAACAAACCAACAAACCAAGTAACCAAAAAGCCAACAAATTAACAAACCAACAAGCCAACAAGCCAACAAACCAAAAAACCAACAAAGCAACAAGCCAACAAGCCAACAAGCCAACAAGCCAACAAGCCAACAAACCAACAAACCAACAAACCAAGTAACCAACAAATCAACAAACCGTCAAACGAATAAAGCAACAAACCAACAAGCCAACAAGCCAACAAACCAACAAACCAAGTAACCAAAAAACCAACAAACTAAAAAACCAACAAGCCAACAAACCAACAAGCCACCAAACCAACAAACCAACAAGCCAACAAACCAACAAACCAAAAAACCAACAAACCAACAAACCAACAAACCAACAAACCAACAAGCCAACAAGCCAACAAACCAACAAACCAACAAACTAACAAGCCAACAAACCAACAAACCAAAAAACCAACAAACCAACAAACCAACAAGCCAACAAGCCAACAAACCAACAAGCCAACAAACCAACAAACCAACAAACTAAATAACCAACAAGCCAACAAACCAACAAACCAACAAGCCAACAAGCCAACAAGCCAACAAACCAACAAACCAACAAGCCAACAAACCAACATACCAACAAACCAAAAAACCAACAAACCAACAAACCAACAACCCAACAAACCAACAAACCAACAAACCAACAAGCCAACAAACCAACAAACCAACAAACCAACAAACCAAGTAACCAAAAAGCCAACAAACTCACAAACCAACAAGCCAACAAGCCAACTAGCCGACAAGCCAAAAAACCAATAACCAACAAAGCAACAAGCCAACAAGCCAACAAAACAACAAACCAACAAGCCAACAAACCAACAAACCAACAAGCCAACAAGCCAACAAACCAACAAACCAACAAACCAAGTAACCAAAAAGCCAACAAACTAACAAACCAACAAGCCAACAAGACAACAAACCAACAAACCAACAAACCAACAAACCAACAAACCAAAAAACCAAAAAATCAACAAACCAGCAAGCCAACAAGCCAACAAACCAACAAACTAACAAACCAACAAACGAACTAACCAACAAACAAACAAGCCAACAAGCCAATAAACCAACAAACGAACAAACCAACAAACTAACAAACCAACAAGCCAACAAACCAACAAACCAACAAGCCAACAAACCAACAAACCAACAAACCAACATGCCAACAAACCAACAAACTAAGTAACCAACAAGCCAACAAACCAACAAACTAACAAATCAACAAACGAACTAACCAACAAACTAACAAGCCAACAAGCCAACAAACCAACAAACCAACAAACCAACAAACCAACAAACTAAGTAAGCAACAAGCCAACAAACTAACAAACCAACAAGCCAACAAGCCAACAAACCAACAAACCAACAAGCCAACAAACCAACAAACCAACAAACCAACAAACCAACAGACCAACAAACCAACAAACCAACAAACCAACAAACCAACAAGCCAACAAGCCAACAAGCCAACAAACCAACAAACCAACAAACCAACAAGCCAACAAACTAAGAATCCAACAAACCAACAAACCAACAAACCAAGTAACCAAAAAGCCAACAAACTAACAAACCAACAAGCCAACAAACCAACAAACTAACAAACTAACAAGCCAACAAACCAACAAACCAACAAGCCGATAAACCAACAAACCAACAAACCAACAAACCAACAAGCCAACAAACCAAAAAACCAACAAGCCAACAAATCAACAAACCAACAAGCCAACAAACCAACAAACCAACAAACCAGCAAACCAAGTAACCAAAAAGGCAACAAACTAACAAACCAACAAGCCAACAAGCTAACAAACCAACAAACCAACAAACCAACAAACCAACAAACCAACAAACCAATAAACCAAAAAACCAACAAACCAACAAGCCAACAAGCAAACAAACCAACAAACCAACAAACCAACCAACCAACAAACTAACAAACCAACAAGCCAACAAACCAAAAAACCAACAAGCCAACAAATCATCAAACCAACAAACCAACATGCCAACAAACCAACAAACTAAGTAACCAACAAGCCAACAAACCAACAAACTAACAAACCAACAAACGAACTAACCAACAAACCAACAAGCCAACAAGCCAACAAACCAACAAACCAACAAACTAAGTAACCAACAAGCCAACAAGCCAACAAACCAACAAACCAACAAGCCAACAACCCAACAAACCAACAAACCAACAAGCCAACAAACCAACAAACCATCAAACCAAAAAACCAACAAACCAACAAACCAACAAAATAACAAACCAACAAACCAACAAACCAACAAGCCAACAAGCCAACAAACCAACAAACCAACAAACCAACAAGCCAACAAACCAACAAGCCAACAAACCAACAAACCAACAAACCAAGTAACCAAAAAGCCAACAAACTAACAAATCAACAAGCCAACAAGCCAACAAACCAACAAACCAACAAAGCAACAAGCCAACAAGCCAACAAACCAACAAACCAACAAGCCAACAAACCAACAAACCAACAAGCCAACAAGCCAACAAACTAACAAACCAACAAACCAACAAGCCAACAAGCCAACAAACCAACAAACAAACAAGCCAACAAACCAACAAACCAACAAACCAACAAACCAACAAGCCAACAAGCCAACAAACCAACAAGCCAACAAACCAACAAGCCAACAAACCAACAAACCAACAAACCAAGTAACCAAAAAGTCAACAAACTAACAAACCAACAAGCCAGCAAGCCAACAAACCAACAAACCAACAAACCAACAAAGCAACAAGCCAACAAGCCAACAAACCAACAAACCAACAAACCAACAAGCCAACAAACCAACAAACCAACAAGCCAACAAGCCAACAAACCAACAAACCAACAAGCCAACAAACCAACAAACCAAAAAACCGACAAACCAACAAACCAACAAGCCAACAAGCCAACAAACGAACAAGTCAACAAACCAACAAACTAAGTAACCAACAAGCCAACAAACCAACAAACCAACAAGCCAACAAGCCAACAAGCCAAGAAACCAACATACCAACAAACCAAAAAACCAACAAACCAACAAACCAACAAACCAACAAACCAACAAACCAACAAGCCAACAAACCAACAAACCAACTAACCAACAAACCAAGTAACCAAAAAGCCTACAAACTCAGAAACCAACAAGCCAAAAAACCAACAAACCAACAAACCAACAAACCAACAAACCAACAAACCAACAAACCAATAAACCAAAAAACCAACAAACCAACAAGCCAACAAGCAAACAAACCAACAAACCAACAAACCAACCAACCAACAAACTAACAAACCAACAAGCCAACAAACCAAAAAACCAACAAGCCAACAAATCATCAAACCAACAAACCAACATGCCAACAAACCAACAAACTAAGTAACCAACAAGCCAACAAACCAACAAACTAACAAACCAACAAACGAACTAACCAACAAACCAACAAGCCAACAAGCCAACAAACCAACAAACCAACAAACTAAGTAACCAACAAGCCAACAAGCCAACAAACCAACAAACCAACAAGCCAACAACCCAACAAACGAACAAACCAACAAGCCAACAAACCAACAAACCATCAAACCAAAAAACCAACAAACCAACAAACCAACAAAATAACAAACCAACAAACCAACAAACCAACAAGCCAACAAGCCAACAAACCAACAAACCAACAAACCAACAAGCCAACAAACCAACAAGCCAACAAACCAACAAACCAACAAACCAAGTAACCAAAAAGCCAACAAACTAACAAATCAACAAGCCAACAAGCCAACAAACCAACAAACCAACAAAGCAACAAGCCAACAAGCCAACAAACCAACAAACCAACAAGCCAACAAACCAACAAACCAACAAGCCAACAAGCCAACAAACTAACAAACCAACAAACCAACAAGCCAACAAGCCAACAAACCAACAAACAAACAAGCCAACAAACCAACAAACCAACAAACCAACAAACCAACAAGCCAACAAGCCAACAAACCAACAAGCCAACAAACCAACAAGCCAACAAACCAACAAACCAACAAACCAAGTAACCAAAAAGTCAACAAACTAACAAACCAACAAGCCAGCAAGCCAACAAACCAACAAACCAACAAACCAACAAAGCAACAAGCCAACAAGCCAACAAACCAACAAACCAACAAACCAACAAGCCAACAAACCAACAAACCAACAAGCCAACAAGCCAACAAACCAACAAACCAACAAGCCAACAAACCAACAAACCAAAAAACCGACAAACCAACAAACCAACAAGCCAACAAGCCAACAAACGAACAAGTCAACAAACCAACAAACTAAGTAACCAACAAGCCAACAAACCAACAAACCAACAAGCCAACAAGCCAACAAGCCAAGAAACCAACATACCAACAAACCAAAAAACCAACAAACCAACAAACCAACAAACCAACAAACCAACAAACCAACAAGCCAACAAACCAACAAACCAACTAACCAACAAACCAAGTAACCAAAAAGCCTACAAACTCAGAAACCAACAAGCCAAAAAGCCAACAAACCAACAAGCCAACAAACCAACGAACCAAAAAACCAACAAGCCAACAAGCCAACAAACTAACAAACCAACAAACCAACAAACCAACAAACCAAGTAACCAACAAACCAACAAACCATCAAACGAACAAAGCAACAAACCAACAAGCCAACAAGCCAACAAACCAACAAATGAAGTAACCAAAAAGCCAACAAACTAACAAACCAACAAGCCAACAAACCAACAAGCCAACAAACCAACAAACCAACCAGCCAACAAACCAACAAACCAAAAAACCATCAAACCAACAAACCAACAAACCAACAAACCAACAAACCAACAAGCCAACAAGCCAACAAACCAAAAAATTAACAAACAAACAAGCCAACAAACAAACAAGCCAACAAGCCAACAAGCCAACAAACCAACAAACAAACAAACCAACAAACCAACAAGCCAACAAACCAACAAGCCAACAAACCAACAAACCAACAAACCAAGTAAGCAAAAAGCCAAGAAACAAACAAAACAACAAGCCAACAAGCCAACAAACCCACAAACTAACAAGGCAACAAGCCAACAAACCAACAAACCAACAAACCAACAAGCCAACAAACCAACAAACCAACAAGCCAACAAGCCAACAAACCAACAAGCCAATAATCCAACAAACCAACAAAGCAACAAGCCAACAAGCCAACAAGCCAACAAGCCAACAAACCAACAAACCAACAAACCAAGTAACCAACAAATCAACAAACCGTCAAACGAACAAAGCAACAAACCAACAAGCCAACCAGCCAACAAACCAACAAACCAAGTAACCAAAAAACCAACAAACTAAAAAACCAACAAGCCAACAAACCAACAAGCCACCAAACCAACAAACCAACAAGCCAACAAACCAACAAACCAAAAAACCAACAAACCAACAAACCAACAAACCAACAAACCAACAAGCCAACAAGCCAACAAACCAACAAACCAACAAACTAACAAGCCAACAAACCAACAAACCAAAAAACCAACAAACCAACAAACCAACAAGCCAACAAGCCAACAAACCAACAAGCCAACAAACCAACAAACCAACAAACTAAATAACCAACAAGCCAACAAACCAACAAACCAACAAGCCAACAAGCCAACAAGCCAACAAACCAACAAACCAACAAGCCAACAAACCAACATACCAACAAACCAAAAAACCAACAAACCAACAAACCAACAACCCAACAAACCAACAAACCAACAAGCCAACAAACCAACAAACCAACAAACCAACAAACCAAGTATACAAAAAGCCAACAAACTCACAAACCAACAAGCCAACAAGCCAACAAACCGACAAGCCAAAAAACCAATAAACCAACAAAGCAACAAGCCAACAAGCCAACAAAACAACAAACCAACAAGCCAACAAACCAACAAACCAACAAGCCAACAAGCCAACAAACCAACAAACCAACAAACCAAGTAACTAAAAAGCCAACAAACTAACAAACCAACAAGCCAACAAGACAGCAAACCAACAAACCAACAAACCAACAAACCAACAAACCAACAAACCAACAAACCAAAAAACCAAAAAACCAACAAACCAGCAAGCCAACAAGCCAACAAACCAACAAACTAACAAACCAACAAACGAACTAACCAACAAACAAACAAGCCAACAAGCCAACAAACCAACAAACGAACAAACCAACAAACCAACAAACTAACAAACCAACAATCCAACAAACCAACAAACCAACAAGCCAACAAACCAACAAACCAACAAACCAACATGCCAACAAACCAACAAACTAAGTAACCAACAAGCCAACAAACCAACAAACTAACAAATCAACAAACGAACTAACCAACAAACTAACAAGCCAACAAGCCAACAAACCAACAAACCAACAAACCAACAAACCAACAAACCAACAAACTAAGTAAGCAAAAAACCAATAAACCAACAAAGCAACAAGCCAACAAGCCAACAAAACAACAAACCAACAAGCCAACAAACCAACAAACCAACAAGCCAACAAGCCAACAAACCAACAAACCAACAAACCAAGTAACTAAAAAGCCAACAAACTAACAAACCAACAAGCCAACAAGACAGCAAACCAACAAACCAACAAACCAACAAACCAACAAACCAACAAACCAACAAACCAAAAAACCAAAAAACCAACAAACCAGCAAGCCAACAAGCCAACAAACCAACAAACTAACAAACCAACAAACGAACTAACCAACAAACAAACAAGCCAACAAGCCAACAAACCAACAAACGAACAAACCAACAAACCAACAAACTAACAAACCAACAAGCCAACAAACCAACAAACCAACAAGCCAACAAACCAACAAACCAACAAACCAACAAGCCAACAAGCCAACAAACCAACAAGCCAACAAACCAACAAACCAACAAACTAAATAACCAACAAGCCAACAAACCAACAAACCAACAAGCCAACAAGCCAACAAGCCAACAAACCAACAAACCAACAAGCCAACAAACCAACATACCAACAAACCAAAAAACCAACAAACCAACAAACCAACAACCCAACAAACCAACAAACCAACAAGCCAACAAACCAACAAACCAACAAACCAACAAACCAAGTATACAAAAAGCCAACAAACTCACAAACCAACAAGCCAACAAGCCAACAAACCGACAAGCCAAAAAACCAATAAACCAACAAAGCAACAAGCCAACAAGCCAACAAAACAACAAACCAACAAGCCAACAAACCAACAAACCAACAAGCCAACAAGCCAACAAACCAACAAACCAACAAACCAAGTAACTAAAAAGCCAACAAACTAACAAACCAACAAGCCAACAAGACAGCAAACCAACAAACCAACAAACCAACAAACCAACAAACCAACAAACCAACAAACCAAAAAACCAAAAAACCAACAAACCAGCAAGCCAACAAGCCAACAAACCAACAAACTAACAAACCAACAAACGAACTAACCAACAAACAAACAAGCCAACAAGCCAACAAACCAACAAACGAACAAACCAACAAACCAACAAACTAACAAGCCAACAAGCCAACAAACCAACAAACCAACAAGCCAACAAACCAACAAACCAACAAACCAACATGCCAACAAACCAACAAACTAAGTAACCAACAAGCCAACAAACCAACAAACTAACAAATCAACAAACGAACTAACCAACAAACTAACAAGCCAACAAGCCAACAAACCAACAAACCAACAAACCAACAAACCAACAAACCAACAAACTAAGTAAGCAAAAAACCAATAAACCAACAAAGCAACAAGCCAACAAGCCAACAAAACAACAAACCAACAAGCCAACAAACCAACAAACCAACAAGCCAACAAGCCAACAAACCAACAAACCAACAAACCAAGTAACTAAAAAGCCAACAAACTAACAAACCAACAAGCCAACAAGACAGCAAACCAACAAACCAACAAACCAACAAACCAACAAACCAACAAACCAACAAACCAAAAAACCAAAAAACCAACAAACCAGCAAGCCAACAAGCCAACAAACCAACAAACTAACAAACCAACAAACGAACTAACCAACAAACAAACAAGCCAACAAGCCAACAAACCAACAAACGAACAAACCAACAAACCAACAAACTAACAAACCAACAAGCCAACAAACCAACAAACCAACAAGCCAACAAACCAACAAACCAACAAACCAACATGCCAACAAACCAACAAACTAAGTAACCAACAAGCCAACAAACCAACAAACTAACAAATCAACAAACGAACTAACCAACAAACTAACAAGCCAACAAGCCAACAAACCAACAAACCAACAAACCAACAAACCAACAAACCAACAAACTAAGTAAGCAAAAAGCCAACAAACTAACAACCCAACAAGCCGACAAGCCAACAAACCAACAAACCAACAAGCCAACAAACCAACAAACCAACAAACCAACAAACCAACAGACCAACAAACCAACAAACCAACAAACCAACAAACCAACAAGCCAACAAGCCAACAAGCCAACAAACCAACAAACCAACAAACCAACAAGCCAACAAACTAAGAATCCAACAAACCAACAAACCAACAAACCAAGTAACCAAAAAGCCAACAAACTAACAAACCAACAAGCCAACAAACCAACAAACTAACAAACTAACAAGCCAACAAACCAACAAACCAACAAGCCAATAAGCCAACAAACCAACAAACCAACAAACCAACAAGCCAACAAACCAAAAAACCAACAAGCCAACAAATCAACAAACCAACAAGCCAACAAACCAACAAACCAACAAACCAACAAACCAAGTAACCAAAAAGGCAACAAACTAACAAACCAACAAGCCAACAAGCTAACAAACCAACAAACCAACAAACCAACAAACCAACAAACCAACAAACCAACAAACCAATAAACCAAAAAACCAACAAACCAACAAGCCAACAAGCAAACAAACCAACAAACCAACAAACCAACCAACCAACAAACTAACAAACCAACAAGCCAACAAACCAAAAAACCAACAAGCCAACAAATCATCAAACCAACAAACCAACATGCCAACAAACCAACAAACTAAGTAACCAACAAGCCAACAAACCAACAAACTAACAAACCAACAAACGAACTAACCAACAAACCAACAAGCCAACAAGCCAACAAACCAACAAACCAACAAACCAACAAACTAAGTAACCAACAAGCCAACAAGCCAACAAACCAACAAACCAACAAGCCAACAACCCAACAAACCAACAAACCAACAAGCCAACAAACCAACAAACCATCAAACCAAAAAACCAACAAACCAACAAACCAACAAAATAACAAACCAACAAACCAACAAACCAACAAGCCAACAAGCCAACAAACCAACAAACCAACAAACCAACAAGCCAACAAACCAACAAGCCAACAAACCAACAAACCAACAAACCAGGTAACCAAAAAGCCAACAAACTAACAAACCAACAAGCCAACAAGCCAACAAACCAACAAACCAACAAAGCAACAAGCCAACAAGCCAACAAACCAACAAACCAACAAGCCAACAAACCAACAAACCAACAAGCCAACAAGCCAACAAACTAACAAACCAACAAACCAACAAGCCAACAAACCAACAAACAAACAAGCCAACAAACCAACAAACCAACAAACCAACAAACCAACAAACCAACAAGCCAACAAGCCAACAAACCAACAAGCCAACAAACCAACAAGCCAACAAACCAACAAACCAACAGACCAAGTAACCAAAAAGTCAACAAACTAACAAACCAACAAGCCAGCAAGCCAACAAGCCAACAAACCAACAAACCAACAAACCAACAAAGCAACAAGCCAACAAGCCAACAAGCCAACAAACCAACAAACCAACAAACCAACAAACCAACAAGCCAACAAACCAACAAACCAACAAGCCAACAAGCCAACAAGCCAACAAACCAACAAACCAACAAGCCAACAAACCAACAAACCAAAAAACCGACAAACCAACAAACCAACAAGCCAACAAGCCAACAAACGAACAAGTCAACAAACCAACAAACCAACAAACTAAGTAACCAACAAGCCAACAAACCAACAAACCAACAAGCCAAGAAACCAACATACCAACAAACCAAAAAACCAACAAACCAACAAACCAACAAACCATCAAACCAACAAACCAACAAGCCAACAAACCAACAAACCAACTAACCAACAAACCAAGTAACCAAAAAGCCAACAAACTCAGAAACCAACAAGCCAAAAAGCCAACAAACCAACAAGCCAACAAACCAACGAACCAAAAAACCAACAAGCTAACAAGCCAACAAACTAACAAACCAACAAACCAACAAACCAACAAACCAACAAACCAAGTAACCAACAAACCAACAAACCATCAAACGAACAAAGCAACAAACCAACAAGCCAACAAGCCAACAAACCAACAAATGAAGTAACCAAAAAGCCAACAAACTAACAAACCAACAAGCCAACAAACCAACAAGCCAACAAACCAACAAACCAACCAGCCAACAAACCAACAAACCAAAAAACCATCAAACCAACAAACCAACAAACCAACAAACCAACAAACCAACAAACCAACAAGCCAACAAGCCAACAAACCAAAAAATTAACAAACCAACAAGCCAACAAACAAACAAACCAACAAGCCAACAAGCCAACAAACCAACAAACCAAGGAACCAACAAGCCAACAAACCAACAAGCCAACAAACCAACAAACAAATAAACCAACAAACCAACAAACCAATAAACCAACAAACCAACAAACCAACAAACCAACAAACCAATTAACCAACAAACCAACAAACGAACAAACCAACAAACCAACAAACCAACAAACAAATAAACCAACAAACCAGCAAACCAACAAACCAACAAACCAATTAACCAACAAACCAACAAACGAACAAACCAACAAACCAACAAACCAACAAACCAACAAACCAACAAACCAACAAGCCAACAAGCCAACAAACCAACAAATCAACAAACCGACAAGCCAACAAACCAACAAGCCAACAAACCAACAAACCAACAAACCAAGTAACCAAAAAGCCAAGCAACTAACAAACCAACAAGCCAACAAGCCAACAAACCAACAAACCAACAAAGCATTAAGCCAACAAGCCAACAAACCAACAATCCAACAAACCAACAAACCAACAAACCAACAAGCCAACAAACCAACAAACAAATAAACCACAAACCAACAAACCAACAAACCAACAAACCAACAAACCAACAAGCCAACAAGCCAACAAACCAACAAACCAACAAACCAAAGAGCCAACAAACCAACAAGCCAACAAACCAACAAACCAACAAACCAAGTAACCAAAAAGCCAACAAACTAACAAACCAACAAGCCAACAAGCCAACAAACCAACAAACCAACAAAGCAACAAGCCAACAAGGCAACAAACCAGCAAACCAACAAGCCAACAAACCAACAAACCAACAAACCAACAAGCCAACAAACAAATAAACCAAAAAACCAACAAACCAACAAGCCAACAAACCCACAAACTAACAAGGCAACAAGCCAACAAACCAACAAACCAACAAACCAACAAGCCAACAAACCAACAAACCAACAAGCCAACAAGCCAACAAACCAACAAGCCAATAATCCAACAAACCAACAAAGCAACAAGCCAACAAGCCAACAAGCCAACAAGCCAACAAACCAACAAACCAACAAACCAAGTAACCAACAAATCAACAAACCGTCAAACGAACAAAGCAACAAACCAACAAGCCAACAAGCCAACAAACCAACAAACCAAGTAAACAAAAAACCAACAAACTAAAAAACCAACAAGCCAACAAACCAACAAGCCACCAAACCAACAAACCAACAAGCCAACAAACCAACAAACCAAAAAACCAACAAACCAACAAACCAACAAACCAACAAACCAACAAGCCAACAAGCCAACAAACCAACAAACCAACAAACTAACAAGCCAACAAACCAACAAACCAAAAAACCAACAAACCAACAAACCAACAAGCCAACAAGCCAACAAACCAACAAGCCAACAAACCAACAAACCAACAAACTAAATAACCAACAAGCCAACAAACCAACAAACCAACAAGCCAACAAGCCAACAAGCCAACAAACCAACAAACCAACAAGCCAACAAACCAACATACCAACAAACCAAAAAACCAACAAACCAACAAACCAACAACCCAACAAACCAACAAACCAACAAGCCAACAAACCAACAAACCAACAAACCAACAAACCAAGTAACCAAAAAGCCAACAAACTCACAAACCAACAAGCCAACAAGCCAACAAACCGACAAGCCAAAAAACCAATAAACCAACAAAGCAACAAGCCAACAAGCCAACAAAACAACAAACCAACAAGCCAACAAACCAACAAACCAACAAGCCAACAAGCCAACAAACCAACAAACCAACAAACCAAGTAACCGAAAAGCCAACAAACTAACAAACCAACAAGCCAACAAGACAACAAACCAACAAACCAACAAACCAACAAACCAACAAACCAACAAACCAACAAACCAAAAAACCAAAAAACCAACAAACCAGCAAGCCAACAAGCCAACAAACCAACAAACTAACAAACCAACAAACGAACTAACCAACAAACAAACAAGCCAACAAGCCAACAAACCAACAAACGAACAAACCAACAAACCAACAAACTAACAAACCAACAAGCCAACAAACCAACAAACCAACAAGCCAACAAACCAACAAACCAACAAACCAACATGCCAACAAACCAACAAACTAAGTAACCAACAAGCCAACAAACCAACAAACTAACAAATCAACAAACGAACTAACCAACAAACTAACAAGCCAACAAGCCAACAAACCAACAAACCAACAAACCAACAAACTAAGTAAGCAAAAAGCCAACAAACTAACAAACCAACAAGCCAACAAGCCAACAAACCAACAAACCAACAAGCCAACAAACCAACAAACCAACAAACCAACAAACCAACAGACCAACAAACCAACAAACCAACAAACCAACAAACCAACAAGCCAACAAGCCAACAAGCCAACAAACCAACAAACCAACAAACCAACAAGCCAACAAACTAAGAATCCAACAAACCAACAAACCAACAAACCAAGTAACCAAAAAGCCAACTAACTAACAAACCAACAAGCCAACAAACCAACAAACTAACAAACTAACAAGCCAACAAACCAACAAACCAACAAGCCAATAAGCCAACAAACCAACAAACCAACAAATCATCAAACCAAAAAACCAACAAACCAACAAACCAACAAAATAACAAACCAACAAACCAACAAACCAACAAGCCAACAAGCCAACAAACCAACAAACCAACAAACCAACAAGCCAACAAACCAACAAGCCAACAAACCAACAAACCAACAAACCAAGTAACCAAAAAGCCAACAAACTAACAAACCAACAAGCCAACAAGCCAACAAACCAACAAACCAACAAAGCAACAAGCCAACAAGCCAACAAACCAACAAACCAACAAGCCAACAAACCAACAAACCAACAAGCCAACAAGCCAACAAACTAACAAACCAACAAGCCAACAAGCCAACAAACCAACAAACAAACAAGCCAACAAACCAACAAACCAACAAACCAACAAACCAACAAGCCAACAAGCCAACAAACCAACAAGCCAACAAACCAACAAGCCAACAAACCAACAAACCAACAAACCAAGTAACCAAAAAGTCAACAAACTAACAAACCAACAAGCCAGCAAGCCAACAAACCAACAAACCAACAAACCAACAAAGCAACAAGCCAACAAGCCAACAAGCCAACAAACCAACAAACCAACAAACCAACAAGCCAACAAACCAACAAACCAACAAGCCAACAAGCCAACAAACCAACAAACCAACAAGCCAACAAACCAACAAACCAAAAAACCGACAAACCAACAAACCAACAAGCCAACAAGCCAACAAACGAACAAGTCAACAAACCAACAAACCAACAAACTAAGTAACCAACAAGCCAACAAACCAACAAACCAACAAGCCAAGAAACCAACATACCAACAAACCAAAAAACCAACAAACCAACAAACCAACAAACCAACAAACCAACAAACGAACAAGCCAACAAACCAACAAACCAACTAACCAACAAACCAAGTAACCAAAAAGCCAACAAACTCAGAAACCAACAAGCCAAAAAGCCAACAAACCAACAAGCCAACAAACCAACGAACCAAAAAACCAACAAGCCAACAAGCCAACAAACTAACAAACCAACAAACCAACAAACCAACAAACCAAGTAACCAACAAACCAACAAACCATCAAACGAACAAAGCAACAAACCAACAAGCCAACAAGCCAACAAACCAACAAATGAAGTAACCAAAAAGCCAACAAACTAACAAACCAACAAGCCAACAAACCAACAAGCCAACAAACCAACAAACCAACCAGCCAACAAACCAACAAACCAAAAAACCATCAAACCAACAAACCAACAAACCAACAAACCAACAAACCAACAAGCCAACAAGCCAACAAACCAACAAATTAACAAACCAACAAGCCAACAAACAAACAAACCAACAAGCCAACAAGCCAACAAACCAACAAACCAAGGAACCAACAAGCCAACAAACCAACAAGCCAACAAACCAACAAACAAATAAACCAACAAACCAACAAACCAACAAACCAATAAACCAACGAACCAACAAACCAACAAACCAACAAACCAACAAACCAATTAACCAACAAACCAACAAACGAACAAACCAACAAACCAAGAAACCAACAAACAAATAAACCAACAAACCAGCAAACCAACAAACCAACAAACCAATTAACCAACAAACCAACAA
Source organism: Atherix ibis (assembly GCA_958298945.1). Classification (NCBI taxonomy): domain Eukaryota; kingdom Metazoa; phylum Arthropoda; class Insecta; order Diptera; family Athericidae; genus Atherix; species Atherix ibis. The sequence continues at coordinate 94,096,900 of OY282608.1, forward strand.
ACGAACAAACCAACAAACCAACAAACCAACAAACTAACAAACCAACAAACGAACTAACCAACAAACCAACAAGCCAACAAGCCAACAAACCAACAAACCAACAAACCAACAAACTAAGTAACCAACAAGCCAACAAGCCAACAAACCAACAAACCAACAAGCCAACAACCCAACAAACCAACAAACCAACAAGCCAACAAACCAACAAATCATCAAACCAAAAAACCAACAAACCAACAAAATAACAAACCAACAAACCAACAAACCAACAAGCCAACAAGCCAACAAACCAACAAACCAACAAACCAACAAGCCAACAAACCAACAAGCCAACAAACCAACAAACCAACAAACCAAGTAACCAAAAAGCCAACAAACTAACAAACCAACAAGCCAACAAGCCAACAAACCAACAAACCAACAAAGCAACAAGCCAACAAGCCAACAAACCAACAAACCAACAAGCCAACAAACCAACAAACCAACAAGCCAACAAGCCAACAAACTAACAAACCAACAAACCAACAAGCCAACAAACCAACAAACAAACAAGCCAACAAACCAACAAACCAACAAACCAACAAACCAACAAGCCAACAAGCCAACAAACCAACAAGCCAACAAACCAACAAGCCAACAAACCAACAAACCAACAAACCAAGTAACCAAAAAGTCAACAAACTAACAAACCAACAAGCCAGCAAGCCAACAAACCAACAAACCAACAAACCAACAAAGCAACAAGCCAACAAGCCAACAAGCCAACAAACCAACAAACCAACAAACCAACAAGCCAACAAACCAACAAACCAACAAGCCAACAAGCCAACAAACCAACAAACCAACAAGCCAACAAACCAACAAACCAAAAAACCGACAAACCAACAAACCAACAAGCCAACAAGCCAACAAACGAACAAGTCAACAAACCAACAAACCAACAAACTAAGTAACCAACAAGCCAACAAACCAACAAACCAACAAGCCAAGAAACCAACATACCAACAAACCAAAAAACCAACAAACCAACAAACCAACAAACCAACAAACCAACAAACCAACAAGCCAACAAACCAACAAACCAACTAACCAACAAACCAAGTAACCAAAAAGCCAACAAACTCAGAAACCAACAAGCCAAAAAGCCAACAAACCAACAAGCCAACAAACCAACGAACCAAAAAACCAACAAGCCAACAAGCCAACAAACTAACAAACCAACAAACCAACAAACCAACAAACCAAGTAACCAACAAACCAACAAACCATCAAACGAACAAAGCAACAAACCAACAAGCCAACAAGCCAACAAACCAACAAATGAAGTAACCAAAAAGCCAACAAACTAACAAACCAACAAGCCAACAAACCAACAAGCCAACAAACCAACAAACCAACCAGCCAACAAACCAACAAACCAAAAAACCATCAAACCAACAAACCAACAAACCAACAAACCAACAAACCAACAAACCAACAAGCCAACAAGCCAACAAACCAAAAAATAACAAACCAACAAGCCAACAAACAAACAAACCAACAAGCCAACAAGCCAACAAACCAACAAACCAAGGAACCAACAAGCCAACAAACCAACAAGCCAACAAACCAACAAACAAATAAACCAACAAACCAACAAACCAATAAACCAACAAACCAACAAACCAACAAACCAACAAACCAATTAACCAACAAACCAACAAACGAACAAACCAACAAACCAACAAACCAACAAACAAATAAACCAACAAACCAGCAAACCAACAAACCAACAAACCAATTAACCAACAAACCAACAAACGAACAAACCAACAAACCAACAAACCAACAAACCAACAAACCAACAAACCAACAAGCCAACAAGCCAACAAACCAACAAATCAACAAACCGACAAGCCAACAAACCAACAAGCCAACAAACCAACAAACCAACAAACCAAGTAACCAAGAAGCCAACCAACTAACAAACCAACAAGCCAACAAGCCAACAAACCAACAAACCAACAAAGCATTAAGCCAACAAGCCAACAAACCAACAATCCAACAAACCAACAAACCAACAAACCAACAAGCCAACAAACCAACAAACAAATAAACCACAAACCAACAAACCAACAAACCAACAAACCAACAAACCAACAAGCCAACAAGCCAACAAACCAACAAACCAACAAACCAAAGAGCCAACAAACCAACAAGCCAACAAACCAACAAACCAACAAACCAAGTAACCAAAAAGCCAACAAACTAACAAACCAACAAGCCAACAAGCCAACAAACCAACAAACCAACAAAGCAACAAGCCAACAAGCCAACAAACCAGCAAACCAACAAGCCAACAAACCAACAAACCAACAAACCAACAAGCCAACAAACCAACAAACAAATAAACAAAAAAACCAACAAACCAACAAGCCAACAAACCAACAAACCAACAAGCCAACAAACCAACAAACCAACAAACCAACAAGCCAACAAACGAACAAACAAATAAACCAACAAACCAAAAAACCAACAAACCAACAAACCAACAAACCAACAAACCAACAAACCAACAAGCCAACAAGCCAACAAGCCAACAAACCAACAAACAAACAAACCAACAAACAAACAAGCCAACAAACCAACAAGCCAAAAAACCAACAAACCAACAAACCAAGTAAGCAAAAAGCCAAGAAACAAACAAAACAACAAGCCAACAAACCAAAAAACCAACAAACCAACAAACCAACAAACCATGTAACCAAAAAGCCAACAAACTAACAAACCAACACGCCAACAAACCAACAAGCCAACAAACAAATAAACCAACAAACCAACAAACCAACAAACCAACAAACCAACAAACCAACAAACCAATTAACCAACAAACCAACAAACGAACAAACCAACAAACCAACAAACCAACAAACCAACAAACCAACAAGCCAACAAACCAACAAACCAACAAACCAACAAACCAACAAGCCAACAAACCAACAAGCCAACAAACCAACAAACCAAGTAACCAAAAAGCCAACAAACTAACAAACCAACAAGCCAACAAGCCAACAAACCAACAAACCAACAAAGCAACAAGCCAACAAGCCAATAAACCAACAAGCCAACAAGCCAACAAACCAACAAGCCGACAAACCAGCAAGCCAACAAACCAACAAACAAATAAACCAACAAACCAACAAACCAACAAACCAACAATCCAACAAACCAACAAACAAACAAACCAACAAACAAACAAGCCAACAAACCAACAAGCCAAAAAACCAACAAACCAACAAACCAAGTAAGCAAAAAGCCAAGAAACAAACAAAACAACAAGCCAACAAACCAAAAAACCAACAAACCAACAAACCAACAAACCATGTAACCAAAAAGCCAACAAACTAACAAACCAACACGCCAACAAACCAACAAGCCAACAAACAAATAAACCAACAAACCAACAAACCAACAAACCAACAAACCAACAAACCAACAAACCAATTAACCAACAAACCAACAAACGAACAAACCAACAAACCAACAAACCAACAAACCAACAAACCAACAAGCCAACAAACCAACAAACCAACAAACCAACAAACCAACAAGCCAACAAACCAACAAGCCAAGAAACCAACAAACCAAGTAACCAAAAAGCCAACAAACTAACAAACCAACAAGCCAACAAGCCAACAAACCAACAAACCAACAAAGCAACAAGCCAACAAGCCAATAAACCAACAAGCCAACAAGCCAACAAACCAACAAGCCGACAAACCAGCAAGCCAACAAACCAACAAACAAATAAACCAACAAACCAACAAACCAACAAACCAACAATCCAACAAACCAAAAAACCAACAAACCAACAAACCAACAAGCCGACAAGCCAACAAACCAACAAACCAACAAAGCAACAAGCCAACAAGCCAACAAACCAACAAACCAACAAGTCAACAAACCAACAAACCAACAAACCCTACAAACCAACAAACAAATAAACCAACAAACCAACAAACCAACAAACCAACAAACCGACAAAATAACAAACCAACAAACCAAAAAACCAACAAACCAACAAACCAACAAGCCAACAAGCCAACAAACCAACAAACCAACAAGCCAACAAACCAACAAACCAACAAGCCAATAAACCAAAAAACCAACAAACCAAGTAACCAAAAAGCCAACAAACTAACAAACCAACAAGCCAACAAGCCAACAAACCAACAAACCAACAAACCAACAAACCAACAAAGCAACAAGCCAACAAGCCAACAAGCCAACAAACCAACAAACCAAAAATCCAACAAACCAACAAACCAACAAACCAACAAGCCAACAAACCTACAAACAAATAAACCAACAAACCAACAAACCAACAAACCAACAAACCAACAAACCAACAAACCAACAAACCAACAAACCAAAAAACCAACAAACCAACAAAAAAACAAACCAACAAACCAACAAACCAACAAGCCAACAAACCAACAAACCAACAAGGCAACAAGCCAACAAGCCAACAAACGAACAAACCAACAAGCCAACAAACCAACAAATCAACAAACCAACAAGCCAACAAACCAACAAACAAATAAACCAAGAAACCAACAAACCAACAAACCAACAAATCAACAAATCAAAAAACCAACAAACCAACAAACCAACAAACCAACAAACCAACAAGCCAACAAACCAACAAACCAACAAACCAACAAACCAACAAGCCAACAAACTAACAAACAAATAAACCAGAAAACCAACAACCAACAAGCCAACAAACCAACAAGTCAACAAACTAACAAACCAACAAACAAACTAACCAACAAACCAACAAGCCAACAAGCCAACAAACCAACAAACCAACAAAACAACAAACCAACAAACTAAGTAACCAACAAGCCAACAAACCAACAAACCAACTAGCCAACAAGCCAACAAACCAACAAACCAACAAGCCAACAAACCAACAAACCAACAAACTAACAAACTAAGTAACCAAAAAGCCAACAAACCAACAAACCAACAAACCAACAAGCCAACAAACCAACAAACCAACAAAGCAACAATCCAACACACCAACAAACCAACAAACCAACAAGCCAACAAACCAACAAAACAACAAGCCAACAAACCAACAAACCAACAAACCAACAAGCCAACAAACCAACAAACCAACAAGCCAACAAACCAACAAACCAACAAACCAACAAGCCAACAAACCAACAAACCAACAAACCAAAAAACCAACAAACCAACAAACCAACAAACCAACAAACCAACAAGCCAACAAACCAACAAGCCAACAAACCAACAAACCAACAAACCAAGTAAACAAAAAGCCAACAAACTAACAAACCAACAAGCCAACAAGCCAACAAACCAACAAACCAACAAACCAACAAAGCAACAAGCCAACAAGCCAGCAAACCAACAAGCCAACAAACCAACAAACCAACAAACCAACAAGCCAACAAGCCAACAAATCAACAAACCAAAAAACCAACAAGCCAACAAACCAACAAACCAACAAACCAACAAACCAACAAGCCAATAAACAAATAAACCAACAAACCAAAAAACCAACAAGCCAACAAACCAACAAACCAACAAGCCAGCAAACCAACAAACCAACAAACCAACAAGGTAACAAACCAACAAGCCAACAAACCAACAAACCAACAAACCAAATAACCAAAAAGCCAACAAACTAACAAACCAACAAGCCAACAAGCCAACAAACCAACAAACCAACAAACCAACAAGCCAACAAACCAACAAGCCAACAAACCAAACACCAACAAACCAAGTAACCAAAAAGCCAACAAACTAACAAACCAACAAGCCAACAAGCCAACAAACCAACAAACCAACAAAGCAACAAGCCAACAAGCTAACAAACCAACAAACCAACAATCCAACTAACCAACAAACCAACAACCCAACAAGCCAACAAACCAACAAACCAACAAACCAACAAGCCAACAAACCAACAAACCAAGAAGCCAACAAACCAACAAACCAACAAACCAACAAGCCAACAAACCAACAAACCAAAAAACCAACAAACCAACAAACCAACAAACCAACAAACCAACAAACCAACAAGCCAACAACCCAACAACCCAACAAACCAACAAGCCAACAAACCAACAAGCCAACAAACCAACAAACCAACATGCCAACAAACCAACAAACTAAGTAACCAACAAGCCAACCAACCAACAAAACAACAAGCCAACAAGCCAACAAACCAACAAATCATGTAACCAAAAAGCCAACAAACTAACAAACCAACAAGCCAACAAACCAACAAACCAATAAGCCAACAAACCAACAAACCAACAAACCAACAAGCCAACAAGCCAACAAACCAACAAACCAACAAACCAACAAGCCAACAAACCAACAAACCAACAAACCAACATGCCAACAAACCAACAAACTAAGTAACCAACAAGCCAACAAACCAACAAAACAACAAGCCAACAAGCCAACAAACCAACAAACCAACCAGCCAACAAACAAACAAACCAACAAACCAACAAGCCAACAAACCAACAAACAAATAAACCAACAAACCAACAAACCAACAAACCAACAAGCCAACAAGCCAACAAACCAACAAACTAACAAACCAACAAGCCGACAAACCAGCAAACCAACAAGCCAACAAGCCAACAAACCAACAAACCAAGTAACCAACAAGCCAACAAACCAACAAGCCAACAAACCAACAAGCCAACAAACCAACAAACCAACAAACAAACAAACCAAAAAACCAACAAACCAACAAACCAACAAACCAACAAACCAACAAACCAACAAACCAACAAACCAACAAGCCAACAAGCCAACAAACCAACAAACCAACAAACCAACAAACCAACAAACCAACAAGCCAACAAGCCAACAAACCAACAAACTAACAAACCAACAAGCCAACAAACCAACAAACCAACAAGCCAACAAGCCAACAAACCAACAAACCAAGTAACCAACAAGCCAACAAACCAACAAGCCAACAAACCAACAAACCAACAAACAAACAAACCAAAAAACCAACAAACCAACAAACCAACAAACCAACAAACCAACAAACCAACAAGCCAACAAGCCAATAAACCAACAAACCAAAAAACCAAAAAACCAACCAACCAACAAACCAACAAACCAACAAACCAACAAACCAACAAACCAACAAACCAACAAACCAACAAGCCAACAAGCCAACAAACCAACAAACCAACAAACCAACAAACCAACAAACCAACAAGCCAACAAGCCAACAAACCAACAAACTAACAAACCAACAAGCTAACAAACCAACAAACCAACAAGCCAACAAGCCAACAAACCAACAAACCAAGTAACCAACAAGCCAACAAACCAACAAGCCAACAAACCAACAAACCAACAAACAAACAAACCAAAAAACCAACAAACCAACAAACCAACAAACCAACAAACAAACAAAGCAACAAACCAACAAACCAACAAACCAACAAACTAACAAACCAACAAGCCAACAAACCAACAAACAAACAAGCCAACAAACCAACAAACCAACAAACCAACAAGCCAACAAGCCAACAAACCAACAAACCCACAAGCCAACAAACCAACAAACCAACAAACCAACATGCCAACAAACCAACAAACTAAGTAACCAACAAGCCAAAAACAAACAAACCAACAAGCCAACAAGCCAACAAACCAACAAACCAACAAGCCAACAAACCAACAAACCAACAAACCAATAAGCTAACAAACCAACAAACAAATAAACCAACAAACCAACAAGCTTACAAACCAACAAACAAATAAACCAACAAACAGACAAACCAACAAACCAACAAACCAACAAACCAACAAACCAAAAAACCAACAAACCAACAAGCCAACAAGCCAACAAACCAACAAACTAACAAACCAACAAGCCAACAAACCAACAAACCAAGTAACCAACAAACCAACAAACCATCAAACGAACAAAGCAACAAACCAACAAGCCAACAAGCCAACAAAGCAACAAAACAAGTAACCAAAAAGCCAAAAACAAACAAACAAACAAGCCAACAAGCCAACAAACCAACAAACCAACAAGCCAACAAACCAACAAACCAAAAAACCAACAAACCAACAAACCAACAAGCCAACAAACCAACAAACCAACAAGCTTACAAACCAACAAACAAATAAACCAACAAACAGACAAACCAACAAACCAACAAACCAACAAACCAACAAACCAAAAAACCAACAAACCAACAAGCCAACAAGCCAACAAACCAAAAAACTAACAAACCAACAAGCCAACAAACCAACAAACCAAGTAACCTACAAACCAAATAAACAATCAAACGAACAAAGCAACAAACCAACAAGCCAACAAGCCAACAAAGCAACAAAACAAGTAACCAAAAAGCCAACAAACTAACAAACCAACAAGCCAACAAACCAACAAACCAACAAGCCAACAAACCAACAAACCAACAAACCAACAAGCCAACAAGCCAACAAACCAACAAACCAACAAGCCAACAAACCGACAAACCAACAAACCAACATGCCAACAAACCAACAAACTAAGTAACCAACAAGCCAACAAACCAACAAACCAACAAGCCAACAAGCCAACAAACCAACAAACCAACAAGCGAACAAACCAACAAACCAACAAACCAACAAGCCAACAAACCAACAAACAAATAAACCAACAAACCAACAAACCAACAAACCAACAAATCAACAAACCAACAAACCAAAAAACCAACAAACCAACAAAGCAACAAGCCAACAAACCAACAAACCAACAAACCAACAAACCAACAAACCAAAAAACCAACAAGCCAACAAGCCAACAAGCCAACAAACCAACAAACTAACAAACCAACAAGCCAACAAACCAACAAACCAACAAACCAACAAGCCAACAAGCCAACAATCCAACAAACCAAGTAACCAACAAGCCAACAAACCAACAAGCCAACAAACCAACAAACCAACAAACCAACAAACCAAAAAACCAACAAACCAACAAACCAACAAATTAACAAACCAACAAACCAACAAACCAACAAGCCAACAAGCCAACAAACCAACAAACCAACAAACCAACAAGCCAACAAGCCAACAAACCAACAAGCCAACAAACCAACAAACCAACAAACCAACAAGCCAACAAGCCAACAAATCAACAAACCAAAAAACCAACAAGCCAACAAACCAACAAACCAACAAACCAACAAACCAACAAACCAACAAACCAACAAACCAACAATCCAACAAGCCAACAAGCCAACAAACCAACAAACTAACAAACCAACAAGCCAACAAACCAACAAACCAACAAACCAACAAGCCAACAAGCCAACAAACCAACAAACCAAGTAACCAACAAGCCAACAAACCAACAAGCCAACAAACCAACAAACCAACAAACCAACAAACCAAAAAACCAACAAACCAACAAACCAACAAATTAACAAACCAACAAACCAACAAACCAACAAGCCAACAAGCCAACGAACCAACAAACCAACAAACCAACAAGCCAACAAGCCAACAAACCAACAAGCCAACAAACCAACAAACCAACAAACCAACAAGCCAACAAGCCAACAAATCAACAAACCAAAAAACCAACATGCCAACAAACCAACAAACTAAGTAACCAACAAGCCAACAAACCAACAAAACAACAAGCCAACAAGCCAACAAACCAACAAATCATGTAACCAAAAAGCCAACAAACTAACAAACCGACAAGCCAACAAACCAACAAACCAATAAGCCAACAAACCAACAAACCAACAAACCAACAAGCCAACAAGCCAACAAACCAACAAACCAACAAACCAACAAGCCAACAAACCAACAAACCAACAAACCAACATGCCAACAAACCAACAAACTAAGTAACCAACAAGCCAACAAACCAACAAAACAACAAGCCAACAAGCCAACAAACCAACAAACCAACCAGCCAACAAACCAACAAACCAACAAACCAACAAGCCAACAAACCAACAAACAAATAAACCAACAAACCAACAAACCAACAAACCAACAAGCCAACAAGCCAACAAACCAACAAACTAACAAACCAACAAGCCGACAAACCAGCAAACCAACAAGCCAACAAGCCAACAAACCAACAAACCAAGTAACCAACAAGCCAACAAACCAACAAGCCAACAAACCAACAAACCAACAAACAAACGAACCAAAAAACCAACAAACCAACAAACCAACAAACCAACAAACCAACAAACCAACAAACCAACAAACCAACAAGCCAACAAGCCAACAAACCAACAAACCAACAAACCAACAAACCAACAAGCCAACAATCCAACAAACCAACAAACTAACAAACCAACAACAAACCAACAAACCAACAAACCAACAAACCAACAAGCCAACAAGCCAACAAACCAACAAACCAACAAACCAACAAACCAACAAGCCAACAATCCAACAAACCAACAAACTAACAAACCAACAAGCCAACAAACCAACAAACGAACAAGCCAACAAGCCAACAAACCAACAAACCAAGTAACCAACAAGCCAACAAACCAACAAGCCAACAAACCAACAAACCAACAAACAAACAAACCAAAAAACCAACAAACCAACAAACCAACAAACCAACAAACCAACAAACCAACAAACCAACAAACCAACAAGCCAACAAGCCAATAAACCAACAAACCAACAAACCAAAAAACCAACAAACCAACAAACCAACAAACCAACAAACCAACAAACCAACAAACCAACAAACCAACAAACCAACAAACCAACAAGCCAACAAGCCAACAAACCAACAAACACACAAACCAACAAACCAACAAACCAACAAACCAACAAGCCAACAAACCAACAAACCAAAAAACCAACAAACCAACAAACCAACAAACCAACAAACCAACAAACCAACAAACCAACAAGCCAACAACCCAACAACCCAACAAACCAACAAGCCAACAAACCAACAAGCCAACAAACCAACAAACCAACATGCCAACAAACCAACAAACTAAGTAACCAACAAGCCAACCAACCAACAAAACAACAAGCCAACAAGCCAACAAACCAACAAATCATGTAACCAAAAAGCCAACAAACTAACAAACCAACAAGCCAACAAACCAACAAACCAATAAGCCAACAAACCAACAAACCAACAAACCAACAAGCCAACAAGCCAACAAACCAACAAACCAACAAACCAACAAGCCAACAAACCAACAAACCAACAAACCAACATGCCAACAAACCAACAAACTAAGTAACCAACAAGCCAACAAACCAACAAAACAACAAGCCAACAAGCCAACAAACCAACAAACCAACCAGCCAACAAACCAACAAACCAACAAACCAACAAGCCAACAAACCAACAAACAAATAAACCAACAAACCAACAAACCAACAAACCAACAAGCCAACAAGCCAACAAACCAACAAACTAACAAACCAACAAGCCGACAAACCAGCAAACCAACAAGCCAATAAGCCAACAAACCAATAAACCAAGTAACCAACAAGCCAACAAACCAACAAGCCAACAAACCAACAAGCCAACAAACCAACAAACCAACAAACAAACAAACCAAAAAACCAACAAACCAACAAACCAACAAACCAACAAACCAACAAACCAACAAACCAACAAACCAACAAGCCAACAAGCCAACAAACCAACAAACCAACAAACCAACAAACCAACAAACCAACAAGCCAACAAGCCAACAAACCAACAAACTAACAAACCAACAAGCCAACAAACCAACAAACCAACAAGCCAACAAGCCAACAAACCAACAAACCAAGTAACCAACAAGCCAACAAACCAACAAGCCAACAAACCAACAAACCAACAAACAAACAAACCAAAAAACCAACAAACCAACAAACCAACAAACCAACAAACCAACAAACCAACAAGCCAACAAGCCAATAAACCAACAAACCAAAAAACCAAAAAACCAACAAACCAACAAACCAACAAACCAACAAACCAACAAACCAACAAACCAACAAACCAACAAACCAACAAGCCAACAAGCCAACAAACCAACAAACCAACAAACCAACAAACCAACAAACCAACAAGCCAACAAGCCAACAAACCAACAAACTAACAAACCAACAAGCTAACAAACCAACAAACCAACAAGCCAACAAGCCAACAAACCAACAAACCAAGTAACCAACAAGCCAACAAACCAACAAGCCAACAAACCAACAAACCAACAAACAAACAAACCAAAAAACCAACAAACCAACAAACCAACAAACCAACAAACCAACAAACAAACAAAGCAACAAACCAACAAACCAACAAACCAACAAACTAACAAACCAACAAGCCAACAAACCAACAAACAAACAAGCCAACAAACCAACAAACCAACAAACCAACAAGCCAACAAGCCAACAAACCAACAAACCCACAAGCCAACAAACCAACAAACCAACAAACCAACATGCCAACAAACCAACAAACTAAGTAACCAACAAGCCAAAAACAAACAAACCAACAAGCCAACAAGCCAACAAACCAACAAACCAACAAGCCAACAAACCAACAAACCAACAAACCAATAAGCTAACAAACCAACAAACAAATAAACCAACAAACCAACAAGCTTACAAACCAACAAACAAATAAACCAACAAACAGACAAACCAACAAACCAACAAACCAACAAACCAACAAACCAAAAAACCAACAAACCAACAAGCCAACAAGCCAACAAACCAACAAACTAACAAACCAACAAGCCAACAAACCAACAAACCAAGTAACCAACAAACCAACAAACCATCAAACGAACAAAGCAACAAACCAACAAGCCAACAAGCCAACAAAGCAACAAAACAAGTAACCAAAAAGCCAAAAACAAACAAACAAACAAGCCAACAAGCCAACAAACCAACAAACCAACAAGCCAACAAACCAACAAACCAAAAAACCAACAAACCAACAAACCAACAAGCCAACAAACCAACAAACCAACAAGCTTACAAACCAACAAACAAATAAACCAACAAACAGACAAACCAACAAACCAACAAACCAACAAACCAACAAACCAAAAAACCAACAAACCAACAAGCCAACAAGCCAACAAACCAAAAAACTAACAAACCAACAAGCCAACAAACCAACAAACCAAGTAACCAACAAACCAAATAAACAATCAAACGAACAAAGCAACAAACCAACAAGCCAACAAGCCAACAAAGCAACAAAACAAGTAACCAAAAAGCCAACAAACTAACAAACCAACAAGCCAACAAACCAACAAACCAACAAGCCAACAAACCAACAAACCAACAAACCAACAAGCCAACAAGCCAACAAACCAACAAACCAACAAGCCAACAAACCGACAAACCAACAAACCAACATGCCAACAAACCAACAAACTAAGTAACCAACAAGCCAACAAACCAACAAACCAACAAGCCAACAAGCCAACAAACCAACAAACCAACAAGCGAACAAACCAACAAACCAACAAACCAACAAGCCAACAAACTAACAAACAAATAAACCAACAAACCAACAAACCAACAAACCAACAAATCAACAAACCAACAAACCAAAAAACCAACAAACCAACAAAGCAACAAGCCAACAAACCAACAAACCAACAAACCAACAAACCAACAAACCAAAAAACCAACAAGCCAACAAGCCAACAAGCCAACAAACCAACAAACTAACAAACCAACAAGCCAACAAACCAACAAACCAACAAACCAACAAGCCAACAAGCCAACAATCCAACAAACCAAGTAACCAACAAGCCAACAAACCAACAAGCCAACAAACCAACAAACCAACAAACCAACAAACCAAAAAACCAACAAACCAACAAACCAACAAATTAACAAACCAACAAACCAACAAACCAACAAGCCAACAAGCCAACAAACCAACAAACCAACAAACCAACAAGCCAACAAGCCAACAAACCAACAAGCCAACAAACCAACAAACCAACAAACCAACAAGCCAACAAGCCAACAAATCAACAAACCAAAAAACCAACAAGCCAACAAACCAACAAACCAACAAACCAACAAACCAACAAACCAACAAACCAACAAACCAACAATCCAACAAGCCAACAAGCCAACAAACCAACAAACTAACAAACCAACAAGCCAACAAACCAACAAACCAACAAACCAACAAGCCAACAAGCCAACAAACCAACAAACCAAGTAACCAACAAGCCAACAAACCAGCAAGCCAACAAACCAACAAACCAACAAACCAACAAACCAAAAAACCAACAAACCAACAAACCAACAAATTAACAAACCAACAAACCAACAAACCAACAAGCCAACAAGCCAACGAACCAACAAACCAACAAACCAACAAGCCAACAAGCCAACAAACCAACAAGCCAACAAACCAACAAACCAACAAACCAACAAGCCAACACGCCAACAAATCAACAAACCAAAAAACCAACATGCCAACAAACCAACAAACTAAGTAACCAACAAGCCAACAAACCAACAAAACAACAAGCCAACAAGCCAACAAACCAACAAATCATGTAACCAAAAAGCCAACAAACTAACAAACCGACAAGCCAACAAACCAACAAACCAATAAGCCAACAAACCAACAAACCAACAAACCAACAAGCCAACAAGCCAACAAACCAACAAACCAACAAACCAACAAGCCAACAAACCAACAAACCAACAAACCAACATGCCAACAAACCAACAAACTAAGTAACCAACAAGCCAACAAACCAACAAAACAACAAGCCAACAAGCCAACAAACCAACAAACCAACCAGCCAACAAACCAACAAACCAACAAACCAACAAGCCAACAAACCAACAAACAAATAAACCAACAAACCAACAAACCAACAAACCAACAAGCCAACAAGCCAACAAACCAACAAACTAACAAACCAACAAGCCGACAAACCAGCAAACCAACAAGCCAACAAGCCAACAAACCAACAAACCAAGTAACCAACAAGCCAACAAACCAACAAGCCAACAAACCAACAAACCAACAAACAAACAAACCAAAAAACCAACAAACCAACAAACCAACAAACCAACAAACCAACAAACCAACAAACCAACAAACCAACAAGCCAACAAGCCAACAAACCAACAAACCAACAAACCAACAAACCAACAAGCCAACAATCCAACAAACCAACAAACTAACAAACCAACAACAAACCAACAAACCAACAAACCAACAAACCAACAAGCCAACAAGCCAACAAACCAACAAACCAACAAACCAACAAACCAACAAGCCAACAATCCAACAAACCAACAAACTAACAAACCAACAAGCCAACAAACCAACAAACGAACAAGCCAACAAGCCAACAAACCAACAAACCAAGTAACCAACAAGCCAACAAACCAACAAGCCAACAAACCAACAAACCAACAAACAAACAAACCAAAAAACCAACAAACCAACAAACCAACAAACCAACAAACCAACAAACCAACAAACCAACAAACCAACAAGCCAACAAGCCAATAAACCAACAAACCAACAAACCAAAAAACCAACAAACCAACAAACCAACAAACCAACAAACCAACAAACCAACAAACCAACAAACCAACAAACCAACAAACCAACAAGCCAACAAGCCAACAAACCAACAAACACACAAACCAACAAACCAACAAACCAACAAGCCAACAAGCCAACAAACCAACAAACTAACAAACCAACATGCCAACAAACCAACAAACCAACAAGCCAACAAGCCAACAAACCAACAAACCAAGTAACCAACAAGCCAACAAACCAACAAGTCAACAAACCAACAAACCAACAAACAAACAAACCAAAAAACCAACAAACCAACAAACCAACAAACCAACAAACAAACAAAGCAACAAACCAACAAACCAACAAACCAACAAACTAACAAACCAACAAGCCAACAAACCAACAAACAAACAAGCCAACAAACCAACAAACCAACAAATCAACAAGCAAACAAGCCAACAAGCCAACAAACCAACAAACCAACAAGCCAACAAACCAACAAACCAACAAACCAACATGCCAACAAACCAACAAACTAAGTAACCAACAAGCCAAAAACAAACAAACCAACAAGCCAACAAGCCAACAAACCAACAAACCAACAAGCCAACAAACCAACAAACCAACAAACCAATAAGCCAACAAACCAACAAACAAATAAACCAACAAACCAACAAACCAACAAACAAACAAACCAACAAACAAACAAACCAACAAACCAAAAAACCAACAAACCAACAAACCAACAAGCCAAAAAACCAACAAACCAACAAGCTTACAAACCAACAAACAAATAAACCAACAAACAGACAAACCAACAAACCAACAAACCAACAAACCAACAAACCAAAAAACCAACAAACCAACAAGCCAACAAGCCAACAAACCAACAAACTAACAAACCAACAAGCCAACAAACCAAGTAACCAACAAACCAACAAACCATCAAACGAACAAAGCAACAAACCAACAAGCCAACAAGCCAACAAAGCAACAAAACAAGTAACCAAAAAGCCAACAAACTAACAAACCAACAAGCCAACAAACCAACAAACCAACAAGCCAACAAACCAACAAACCAACAAACCAACAAGCCAACAAGCCAACAAACCAACAAACCAACAAGCCAACAAACCGGCAAACCAACACACCAACATGCCAACAAACCAACAAACTAAGTAACCAACAAGCCAACAAACCAACAAACCAACAAGCCAACAAGCCAACAAACCAACAAACCAACAAGCGAACAAACCAACAAACCAACAAACCAACAAGCCAACAAACCAACAAACAAATAAACCAACAAACCAACAAACCAAAAAATCAACAAACCAACAAACCAAAAAACCAACAAACCAACAAAGCAACAAGCCAACAAACCAACAAACCAACAAACCAACAAACCAACAAACCAACAAACCAACAAACCAACAAGCCAACAAGCCAACAAACCAACAAACCAAAAAATCAACAAACCAACAAACCAAAAAACCAACAAACCAACAAAGCAACAAGCCAACAAACCAACAAACCAACAAACCAACAAACCAACAAACCAACAAACCAACAAGCCAACAAGCCAACAAGCCAACAAACCAACAAACTAACAAACCAACAAGCCAACAAACCAACAAACCAACAAGCCAACGAGCCAACAAACCAACAAACCAAGTAACCAACAAGCCAACAAACCAACAAGCCAACAAACCAACAAACCAACAAACAAACAAACCAAAAAACCAACAAACCAACAAACCAACAAACCAACAAACAAACAAAGCAACAAACCAACAAACCAACAAACCAACAAACTAACAAACCAACAAGCCAACAAACCAACAAACAAACAAGCCAACAAACCAACAAACCAACAAACCAACAAGCCAACAAGCCAACAAGCCAACAAACCAACAAACCAACAAGCCAACAAACCAACAAACCAACAAACCAACATGCCAACAAACCAACAAACTAAGTAACCAACAAGCCAAAAACAAACAAACCAACAAGCCAACAAGCCAACAAACCAACAAACCAACAAGCCAACAAACCAACAAACCAACAAACCAATAAGCCAACAAACCAACAAACAAATAAACCAACAAACCAACAAACCAACAAACCAACAAACCAACAAACCAAAAAACCAACAAACCAACAAACCAACAAGCCAACAAACCAACAAACCAACAAGCTTACAAACCAACAAACAAATAAACCAACAAACAGACAAACCAACAAACCAACAAACCAACAAACCAACAAACCAACAAACCAAAAAACCAACAAACCAACAAGCCAACAAGCCAACAAACCAACAAACTAACAAACCAACAAGCCAACAAACCAAGTAACCAACAAACCAACAAACCATCAAACGAACAAAGCAACAAACCAACAAGCCAACAAGCCAACAAAGCAACAAAACAAGTAACCAAAAAGCCAACAAACTAACAAACCAACAAGCCAACAAACCAACAAACCAACAAGCCAACAAACCAACAAACCAACAAACCAACAAGCCAACAAGCCAACAATCCAACAAACCAACAAGCCAACAAACCGACAAACCAACAAACCAACATGCCAACAAACCAACAAACTAAGTAACCAACAAGCCAACAAACCAACAAACCAACAAGCCAACAAGCCAACAAACCAACAAACCAACAAGCGAACAAACCAACAAACCAACAAACCAACAAGCCAACAAACCAACAAACAAATAAACCAACAAACCAACAAACCAACAAACCAAAAAATCAACAAACCAACAAACCAAAAAACCAACAAACCAACAAAGCAACAAGCCAACAAACCAACAAACCAACAAACCAACAAACCAACAAACCAACAAACCAACAAACCAACAAGCCAACAAGCCAACAAGCCAACAAGCCAACAAACCAACAAACTAACAAACCAACAAGCCAACAAACCAACAAACCAACAAACCAACAAGCCAACAAGCCAACAAACCAACGAACCAAGTAACCAACAAGCCAACAAACCAACAAGCCAACAAACCAACAAACCAACAAACCAACAGACCAAAAAACCAACAAACCAACAAACCAACAAATTAACAAACCAACAAACCAACAAACCAACAAGCCAACAAGCCAACAAACCAACAAACCAACAAACCAACAAGCCAACAAGCCAACAAACCAACAAGCCAACAAACCAACAAACCAACAAACCAACAAGCCAACAAGCCAACAAATCAACAAACCAAAAAACCAACAAGCCAACAAACCAACAAACCAACAAACCAACAAGCCAACAAACAAATAAACCAACAAACCAAAAAACCAACAAGCCAACAAACCAACAAACCAACAAGCCAACAAACCAACAAACCAACAAACCAACAAGCTAACAAACCAACAAGCCAACAAACCAACAAACCAACAAACCAAGTAACCAAAAAGCCAACAAACTAACAAACCAACAAGCCAACAAGCCAACAAACCAACAAACCAACAAACCAACAAGCCAACAAACCAACAAGCCAACAAACCAAACACCAACAAACCAAGTAACCAAAAAGCCAACAAACTAACAAACCAACAAGCCAACAAGCCAACAAACCAACAAACCAACAAAGCAACAAGCCAACAAGCCAACAAACCAACAAACCAACAAGCCAACTAACCAACAAACCAACAACCCAACAAGCCAACAAACCAACAAACCAACAAACCAACAAGCCAACAAACCAACAAACCAAGAAGCCAACAAACCAACAAACCAACAAACCAACAAGCCAACAAACCAACAAACCAAAAAACCAACAAACCAACAAACCAACAAACCAACAAACCAACAAACCAACAAGCCAACAAGCCAACAAACCAACAAACAAACAAACCAACAAGCCAACAAACCAACAAGCCAACAAACCAACAAACCAACATGCCAACAAACCAACAAACTAAGTAACCAACAAGCCAATAATCCAACAAAACAACAAGCCAACAAGCCAACAAACCAACAAATCATGTAACCAAAAAGCCAACAAACTAACAAACCCACAAGCCAACAAACCAACAAACCAACAAGCCAACAAACCAACAAACCAACAAACCAACAAACCAACAAGCCAACAAGCCAACAAACCAACAAACTAAGTAACCAACAAGCCAACAAACCAACAAACCAACAAGCCAACAATCCAACAAACCAACAAACTAACAAACCAACAACAAACCAACAAACCAACAAACCAACAAACCAACAAGCCAACAAGCCAACAAACCAACAAACCAACAAACCAACAAACCAACAAGCCAACAATCCAACAAACCAACAAACTAACAAACCAACAAGCCAACAAACCAACAAACCAACAAGCCAACAAGCCAACAAACCAACAAACCAAGTAACCAACAAGCCAACAAACCAACAAGCCAACAAACCAACAAACCAACAAACAAACAAACCAAAAAACCAACAAACCAACAAACCAACAAACCAACAAACCAACAAACCAACAAACCAACAAGCCAACAAGCCAATAAACCAACAAACCAAAAAACCAAAAAACCAACAAACCAACAAACCAACAAACCAACAAACCAACAAACCAACAAACCAACAAACCAACAAACCAACAAACCAACAAGCCAACAAGCCAACAAACCAACAAACACACAAACCAACAAACCAACAAACCAACAAGCCAACAAGCCAACAAACCAACAAACTAACAAACCAACATGCCAACAAACCAACAAACCAACAAGCCAACAAGCCAACAAACCAACAAACCAAGTAACCAACAAGCCAACAAACCAACAAGCCAACAAACCAACAAACCAACAAACAAACAAACCAAAAAACCAACAAACCAACAAACCAACAAACCAACAAACAAACAAAGCAACAAACCAACAAACCAACAAACCAACAAACTAACAAACCAACAAGCCAACAAACCAACAAACAAACAAGCCAACAAACCAACAAACCAACAAACCAACAAGCCAACAAGCCAACAAGCCAACAAACCAACAAACCAACAAGCCAACAAACCAACAAACCAACAAACCAACATGCCAACAAACCAACAAACTAAGTAACCAACAAGCCAAAAACAAACAAACCAACAAGCCAACAAGCCAACAAACCAACAAACCAACAAGCCAACAAACCAACAAACCAACAAACCAATAAGCCAACAAACCAACAAACAAATAAACCAACAAACCAACAAACCAACAAACAAACAAACCAACAAACCAAAAAACCAACAAACCAACAAACCAACAAGCCAACAAACCAACAAACCAACAAGCTTACAAACCAACAAACAAATAAACCAACAAACAGACAAACCAACAAACCAACAAACCAACAAACCAACAAACCAAAAAACCAACAAACCAACAAGCCAACAAGCCAACAAACCAACAAACTAACAAACCAACAAGCCAACAAACCAAGTAACCAACAAACCAACAAACCATCAAACGAACAAAGCAACAAACCAACAAGCCAACAAGCCAACAAAGCAACAAAACAAGTAACCAAAAAGCCAACAAACTAACAAACCAACAAGCCAACAAACCAACAAACCAACAAGCCAACAAACCAACAAACCAACAAACCAACAAACCAACAAGCCAACAAGCCAACAAACCAACAAACCAACAAGCCAACAAACCGGCAAACCAACACACCAACATGCCAACAAACCAACAAACTAAGTAACCAACAAGCCAACAAACCAACAAAACAACAAGCCAACAAGCCAACAAACCAACAAACCAACAAGCGAACAAACCAACAAACTAAGTAACCAACAAGCCAACAAACCAACAAAACAACAAGCCAACAAGCCAACAAACCAACAAACCAACAAGCCAACAAACCAACAAATCATGTAACCAAAAAGCCAACAAACTAACAAACCCACAAGCCAACAAACCAACAAACCAACAAGCCAACAAACCAACAAACCAACAAACCAACAAACCAACAAGCCAACAAGCCAACAAACCAACAAACTAAGTAACCAACAAGCCAACAAACCAACAAACCAACAAGCCAACAATCCAACAAACCAACAAACTAACAAACCAACAACAAACCAACAAACCAACAAACCAACAAACCAACAAGCCAACAAGCCAACAAACCAACAAACCAACAAACCAACAAACCAACAAGCCAACAATCCAACAAACCAACAAACTAACAAACCAACAAGCCAACAAACCAACAAACCAACAAGCCAACAAGCCAACAAACCAACAAACCAAGTAACCAACAAGCCAACAAACCAACAAGCCAACAAACCAACAAACCAACAAACAAACAAACCAAAAAACCAACAAACCAACAAACCAACAAACCAACAAACCAACAAACCAACAAACCAACAAGCCAACAAGCCAATAAACCAACAAACCAAAAAACCAAAAAACCAACAAACCAACAAACCAACAAACCAACAAACCAACAAACCAACAAACCAACAAACCAACAAACCAACAAACCAACAAGCCAACAAGCCAACAAACCAACAAACACACAAACCAACAAACCAACAAACCAACAAGCCAACAAGCCAACAAACCAACAAACTAACAAACCAACATGCCAACAAACCAACAAACCAACAAGCCAACAAGCCAACAAACCAACAAACCAAGTAACCAACAAGCCAACAAACCAACAAGCCAACAAACCAACAAACCAACAAACAAACAAACCAAAAAACCAACAAACCAACAAACCAACAAACCAACAAACAAACAAAGCAACAAACCAACAAACCAACAAACCAACAAACTAACAAACCAACAAGCCAACAAACCAACAAACAAACAAGCCAACAAACCAACAAACCAACAAACCAACAAGCCAACAAGCCAACAAGCCAACAAACCAACAAACCAACAAGCCAACAAACCAACAAACCAACAAACCAACATGCCAACAAACCAACAAACTAAGTAACCAACAAGCCAAAAACAAACAAACCAACAAGCCAACAAGCCAACAAACCAACAAACCAACAAGCCAACAAACCAACAAACCAACAAACCAATAAGCCAACAAACCAACAAACAAATAAACCAACAAACCAACAAACCAACAAACAAACAAACCAACAAACCAAAAAACCAACAAACCAACAAACCAACAAGCCAACAAACCAACAAACCAACAAGCTTACAAACCAACAAACAAATAAACCAACAAACAGACAAACCAACAAACCAACAAACCAACAAACCAACAAACCAAAAAACCAACAAACCAACAAGCCAACAAGCCAACAAACCAACAAACTAACAAACCAACAAGCCAACAAACCAAGTAACCAACAAACCAACAAACCATCAAACGAACAAAGCAACAAACCAACAAGCCAACAAGCCAACAAAGCAACAAAACAAGTAACCAAAAAGCCAACAAACTAACAAACCAACAAGCCAACAAACCAACAAACCAACAAGCCAACAAACCAACAAACCAACAAACCAACAAACCAACAAGCCAACAAGCCAACAAACCAACAAACCAACAAGCCAACAAACCGGCAAACCAACACACCAACATGCCAACAAACCAACAAACTAAGTAACCAACAAGCCAACAAACCAACAAAACAACAAGCCAACAAGCCAACAAACCAACAAACCAACAAGCGAACAAACCAACAAACCAACAAACCAACAAGCCAACAAACCAACAAACAAATAAACCAACAAACCAACAAACCAAAAAATCAACAAACCAACAAACCAAAAAACCAACAAACCAACAAAGCAACAAGCCAACAAACCAACAAACCAACAAACCAACAAACCAACAAACCAACAAACCAACAAACCAACAAGCCAACAAGCCAACAAACCAACAAACCAAAAAATCAACAAACCAACAAACCAAAAAACCAACAAACCAACAAAGCAACAAACCAACAAACCAACAAACCAACAAACCAACAAACCAACAAACCAACAAACCAACAAGCCAACAAGCCAACAAGCCAACAAACCAACAAACTAACAAACCAACAAGCCAACAAACCAACAAACCAACAAGCCAACAAGCCAACAAACCAACAAACCAAGTAACCAACAAGCCAACAAACCAACAAACCAACAAACAAACAAACCAAAAAACCAACAAACCAACAAACCAACAAACCAACAAACAAACAAAGCAACAAACCAACAAACCAACAAACCAACAAACTAACAAACCAACAAGCCAACAAACCAACAAACAAACAAGCCAACAAACCAACAAACCAACAAACCAACAAGCCAACAAGCCAACAAGCCAACAAACCAACAAACCAACAAGCCAACAAACCAACAAACCAACAAACCAACATGCCAACAAACCAACAAACTAAGTAACCAACAAGCCAAAAACAAACAAACCAACAAGCCAACAAGCCAACAAACCAACAAACCAACAAGCCAACAAACTAACAATCCAACAAACCAATAAGCCAACAAACCAACAAACAAATAAACCAACAAACCAACAAACCAACAAACCAACAAACCAACAAACCAAAAAACCAACAAACCAACAAACCAACAAGCCAACAAACCAACAAACCAACAAGCTTACAAACCAACAAACAAATAAACCAACAAACAGACAAACCAACAAACCAACAAACCAACAAACCAACAAACCAAAAAACCAACAAACCAACAAGCCAACAAGCCAACAAACCAACAAACTAACAAACCAACAAGCCAACAAACCAAGTAACCAACAAACCAACAAACCATCAAACGAACAAAGCAACAAACCAACAAGCCAACAAGCCAACAAAGCAACAAAACAAGTAACCAAAAAGCCAACAAACTAACAAACCAACAAGCCAACAAACCAACAAACCAACAAGCCAACAAACCAACAAACCAACAAACCAACAAGCCAACAAGCCAACAATCCAACAAACCAACAAGCCAACAAACCGACAAACCAACAAACCAACATGCCAACAAACCAACAAACTAAGTAACCAACAAGCCAACAAACCAACAAACCAACAAGCCAACAAGCCAACAAACCAACAAACCAACAAGCGAACAAACCAACAAACCAACAAACCAACAAGCCAACAAACCAACAAACAAATAAACCAACAAACCAACAAACCAAAAAATCAACAAACCAACAAACCAAAAAACGAACAAACCAACAAAGCAACAAGCCAACAAACCAACAAACCAACAAACCAACAAACCAACAAACCAACAAACCAACAAGCCAACAAGCCAACAAGCCAACAAGCCAACAAACCAACAAACTAACAAACCAACAAGCCAACAAACCAACAAACCAACAAACCAACAAGCCAACAAGCCAACAAACCAACAAACCAAGTAACCAACAAGCCAACAAACCAACAAGCCAACAAACCAACAAACCAACAAACCAACAGACCAAAAAACCAACAAGCCAACAAACCAACAAATTAACAAACCAACAAACCAACAAACCAACAAGCCAACAAGCCAACAAACCAACAAACCAACAAACCAACAAGCCAACAAGCCAACAAACCAACAAGCCAACAAACCAACAAACCAACAAACCAACAAGCCAACAAGCCAACAAATCAACAAACCAAAAAACCAACAAGCCAACAAACCAACAAACCAACAAACCAACAAGCCAACAAACAAATAAACCAACAAACCAAAAAACCAACAAGCCAACAAACCAACAAACCAACAAGCCAACAAACCAACAAACCAACAAACCAACAAGCTAACAAACCAACAAGCCAACAAACCAACAAACCAACAAACCAAGTAACCAAAAAGCCAACAAACTAACAAACCAACAAGCCAACAAGCCAACAAACCAACAAACCAACAAACCAACAAGCCAACAAACCAACAAGCCAACAAACCAAACACCAACAAACCAAGTAACCAAAAAGCCAACAAACTAACAAACCAACAAGCCAACAAGCCAACAAACCAACAAACCAACAAAGCAACAAGCCAACAAGCCAACAAACCAACAAACCAACAAGCCAACTAACCAACAAACCAACAACCCAACAAGCCAACAAACCAACAAACCAACAAACCAACAAGCCAACAAACCAACAAACCAAGAAGCCAACAAACCAACAAACCAACAAACCAACAAGCCAACAAACCAACAAACCAAAAAACCAACAAACCAACAAACCAACAAACCAACAAACCAACAAACCAACAAGCCAACAAGCCAACAAACCAACAAACAAACAAACCAACAAGCCAACAAACCAACAAGCCAACAAACCAACAAACCAACATGCCAACAAACCAACAAACTAAGTAACCAACAAGCCAATAATCCAACAAAACAACAAGCCAACAAGCCAACAAACCAACAAATCATGTAACCAAAAAGCCAACAAACTAACAAACCAACAAGCCAACAAACCAACAAACCAACAAGCCAACAAACCAACAAACCAACAAACCAACAAACCAACAAGCCAACAAGCCAACAAACCAACAAACTAAGTAACCAACAAGCCAACAAACCAACAAAACAACAAGCCAACAAGCCAACAAACCAACAAACCAACCAGCCAACAAACCAACAAACCAACAAACCAACAAGCCAACAAACCAACAAACAAATAAACCAACAAACCAACAAATCAACAAACCAACAAACAAATAAACCAACAAACCAACAAACCAACAAACCAACAAACCAACAAGCCAACAAGCCAACAAACCAACAAACTAACAAACCAACAAGCCGACAAACCAACAAACCAACAAGCCAACAAGCCAACAAACCAGCAAACCAAGTAACCAACAAGCCAACAAACCGACAAGCCAACAAACCTACAAACCAATAAACAAACAAACCAAAAAACCAACAAACCAACAAACCAACAAACCAACAAACCAACAAACCAACAAGCCAACAAGCCAACAAATCAACAAACCAACAAACCAACAAGCCAACAAGCCAACAAACCAACAAATTAACAAACCAACAAGCCAACAAACCAACAAACCAACAAGCCAACAAGCCAACAAACCAACAAACCAAGTAACCAACAAACCAACAAACCAACAAGCCAACAAACCAACAAACCAACAAACAAACAAACCAAAAAACCAACAAACCAACAAACCAACAAACAAACAAACCATCAAACCAACAAACCAACAAACCAACAAGCCAACAAGCCAACAAACCAACAAACCAAAAAACCAACAAACCAACAAACCAACAAAACAACAAACCAACAAACCAACAAACCAACAAGCCAACAAGCCAACAAACCAACAAACTAACAAACCGACAAGCCAACAAACCAACAAACCAACAAGCCAACAAGCCAACAAACCAACAAACCAAGTAACCAAAAAGCCAACAAACTAACAAACCAACAAGCCAACAAACCAACAAGCCAACAAGCCAACAAACCAACAAACAAACAAACCAACAAACCAACAAACCAACAAACCAACAAACCAACAAACCAACAAACTAATAAACCAACAAGCCAACAAACCAACAAACACACAAACCAACAAACCAACAAACCAACAAACCAACAAGCCAACAAACCAACAAACCAACAAACCAACAAGCCAACAAACCAACAAACCAACAAACCAACAAGCCAACAAGCCAACAAACCAACAAGCCAACAAACCGACAAACGAACAAACCAACATGCCAACAAACCAACAAACTAAGTAACCAACAAGCCAACAAACCAACAAACCCACAAGCCAACAAGCCAACAAACCAACAAACCAACAAGCGAACAAACCAACAAACCAACAAACCAACAAGCCACAAACCAACAAACAAATAAACCAACAAACCAACAAACCAACAAACCAACAAATCAACAAACCAACAAACCAAAAAACCAACAAACCAACAAAGCAACAAGCCAACAAACCAACAAACCAACAAACCAACAAATCAACAAACCAACAAACCAACAAGCCAACAAGCCAACAAGCCAACAAACCAACAAACTAACAAACCGACAAGCCAACAAACCAACAAACCAACAAACCAACAAGCCAACAAGCCAACAAACCAACAAACCAATAAGCCAACAAACCAACAAACAAATAAACCAACAAACCAACAAACCAACAAACCAACAAACCAACAAACCAAAAAACCAACAAACCAACAAACCAACAAGCCAACAAACCAACAAACCAACAAGCTTACAAACCAACAAACAAATAAACCAACAAACAGACAAACCAACAAACCAACAAACCAACAAACCAACAAACCAAAAAACCAACAAACCAACAAGCCAACAAGCCAACAAACCAACAAACTAACAAACCAACAAGCCAACAAACCAAGTAACCAACAAACCAACAAACCATCAAACGAACAAAGCAACAAACCAACAAGCCAACAAGCCAACAAAGCAACAAAACAAGTAACCAAAAAGCCAACAAACTAACAAACCAACAAGCCAACAAACCAACAAACCAACAAGCCAACAAACCAACAAACCAACAAACCAACAAGCCAACAAGCCAACAATCCAACAAACCAACAAGCCAACAAACCGACAAACCAACAAACCAACATGCCAACAAACCAACAAACTAAGTAACCAACAAGCCAACAAACCAACAAACCAACAAGCCAACAAGCCAACAAACCAACAAACCAACAAGCGAACAAACCAACAAACCAACAAACCAACAAGCCAACAAACCAACAAACAAATAAACCAACAAACCAACAAACCAACAAACCAAAAAATCAACAAACCAACAAACCAAAAAACCAACAAACCAACAAAGCAACAAGCCAACAAACCAACAAACCAACAAACCAACAAACCAACAAACCAACAAGCCAACAAGCCAACAAGCCAACAAGCCAACAAACCAACAAACTAACAAACCAACAAGCCAACAAACCAACAAACCAACAAACCAACAAGCCAACAAGCCAACAAACCAACAAACCAAGTAACCAACAAGCCAACAAACCAACAAGCCAACAAACCAACAAACCAACAAACCAACAAACCAAAAAACCAACAAACCAACAAACCAACAAATTAACAAACCAACAAACCAACAAACCAACAAGCCAACAAGCCAACAAACCAACAAACCAACAAACCAACAAGCCAACAAGCCAACAAACCAACAAGCCAACAAACCAACAAACCAACAAACCAACAAGCCAACAAGCCAACAAATCAACAAACCAAAAAACCAACAAGCCAACAAACCAACAAACCAACAAACCAACAAGCCAACAAACAAATAAACCAACAAACCAAAAAACCAACAAGCCAACAAACCAACAAACCAACAAGCCAACAAACCAACAAACCAACAAACCAACAAGCTAACAAACCAACAAGCCAACAAACCAACAAACCAACAAACCAAGTAACCAAAAAGCCAACAAACTAACAAACCAACAAGCCAACAAGCCAACAAAACAACAAACCAACAAACCAACAAGCCAACAAACCAACAAGCCAACAAACCAAACACCAACAAACCAAGTAACCAAAAAGCCAACAAACTAACAAACCAACAAGCCAACAAGCCAACAAACCAACAAACCAACAAAGCAACAAGCCAACAAGCCAACAAACCAACAAACCAACAAGCCAACTAACCAACAAACCAACAACCCAACAAGCCAACAAACCAACAAACCAACAAACCAACAAGCCAACAAACCAACAAACCAAGAAGCCAACAAACCAACAAACCAACAAACCAACAAGCCAACAAACCAACAAACCAAAAAACCAACAAACCAACAAACCAACAAACCAACAAACCAACAAACCAACAAGCCAACAAGCCAACAAACCAACAAACAAACAAACCAACAAGCCAACAAACCAACAAGCCAACAAACCAACAAACCAACATGCCAACAAACCAACAAACTAAGTAACCAACAAGCCAATAATCCAACAAAACAACAAGCCAACAAGCCAACAAACCAACAAATCATGTAACCAAAAAGCCAACAAACTAACAAACCAACAAGCCAACAAACCAACAAACCAACAAGCCAACAAACCAACAAACCAACAAACCAACAAACCAACAAGCCAACAAGCCAACAAACCAACAAACTAAGTAACCAACAAGCCAACAAACCAACAAAACAACAAGCCAACAAGCCAACAAACCAACAAACCAACCAGCCAACAAACCAACAAACCAACAAACCAACAAACCAACAAACCAACAAACCAACAAACCAACAAGCCAACAAGCCAACAAATCAACAAACCAACAAACCAACAAACCAACAAGCCAACAAGCCAACAAACCAACAAATTAACAAACCAACAAGCCAACAAACCAACAAACCAACAAGCCAACAAGCCAACAAACCAACAAACCAAGTAACCAACAAACCAACAAACCAACAAGCCAACAAACCAACAAACCAACAAACAAACAAACCAAAAAACCAACAAACCAACAAACCAACAAACAAACAAACCATCAAACCATCAAACCAACAAACCAACAAGCCAACAAGCCAACAAACCAACAAACCAAAAAACCAACAAACCAACAAACCAACAAAACAACAAACCAACAAACCAACAAACCAACAAGCCAACAAGCCAACAAACCAACAAACTAACAAACCGACAAGCCAACAAACCAACAAACCAACAAGCCAACAAGCCAACAAACCAACAAACCAAGTAACCAAAAAGCCAACAAACTAACAAACCAACAAGCCAACAAACCAACAAGCCAACAAGCCAACAAACCAACAAACAAACAAACCAACAAACCAACAAACCAACAAACCAACAAACCAACAAACCAACAAACTAATAAACCAACAAGCCAACAAACCAACAAACACACAAGCCAACAAACCAACAAACCAACAAACCAACAAGCCAACAAGCCAACAAACCAACAAACCAACAAGCCAACAAACCAACAAACCAACAAACCAACAAGCCAACAAGCCAACAAACCAACAAGCCAACAAACCGACAAACGAACAAACCAACATGCCAACAAACCAACAAACTAAGTAACCAACAAGCCAACAAACCAACAAACCCACAAGCCAACAAGCCAACAAACCAACAAACCAACAAGCGAACAAACCAACAAACCAACAAACCAACAAGCCACAAACCAACAAACAAATAAACCAACAAACCAACAAACCAACAAACCAACAAATCAACAAACCAACAAACCAAAAAACCAACAAACCAACAAAGCAACAAGCCAACAAACCAACAAACCAACAAACCAACAAATCAACAAACCAACAAACCAACAAGCCAACAAGCCAACAAGCCAACAAACCAACAAACTAACAAACCGACAAGCCAACAAACCAACAAACCAACAAACCAACAAGCCAACAAGCCAACAAACCAACAAACCAATAAGCCAACAAACCAACAAACAAATAAACCAACAAACCAACAAACCATTAAACCAACAAACCAACAAACCAAAAAACCAACAAACCAACAAACCAACAAGCCAACAAACCAACAAACCAACAAGCTTACAAACCAACAAACAAATAAACCAACAAACAGACAAACCAACAAACCAACAAACCAACAAACCAACAAACCAAAAAACCAACAAACCAACAAGCCAACAAGCCAACAAACCAACAAACTAACAAACCAACAAGCCAACAAACCAAGTAACCAACAAACCAACAAACCATCAAACGAACAAAGCAACAAACCAACAAGCCAACAAGCCAACAAAGCAACAAAACAAGTAACCAAAAAGCCAACAAACTAACAAACCAACAAGCCAACAAACCAACAAACCAACAAGCCAACAAACCAACAAACCAACAAACCAACAAGCCAACAAGCCAACAATCCAACAAACCAACAAGCCAACAAACCGACAAACCAACAAACCAACATGCCAACAAACCAACAAACTAAGTAACCAACAAGCCAACAAACCAACAAACCAACAAGCCAACAAGCCAACAAACCAACAAACCAACAAGCGAACAAACCAACAAACCAACAAACCAACAAGCCAACAAACCAACAAACAAATAAACCAACAAACCAACAAACCAACAAACCAAAAAATCAACAAACCAACAAACCAAAAAACCAACAAACCAACAAAGCAACAAGCCAACAAACCAACAAACCAACAAACCAACAAACCAACAAACCAACAAGCCAACAAGCCAACAAGCCAACAAACCAACAAACTAACAAACCAACAAGCCAACAAACCAACAAACCAACAAACCAACAAGCCAACAAGCCAACAAACCAACAAACCAAGTAACCAACAAGCCAACAAACCAACAAGCCAACAAACCAACAAACCAACAAACCAACAAACCAAAAAACCAACAAACCAACAAACCAACAAATTAACAAACCAACAAACCAACAAACCAACAAGCCAACAAGCCAACAAACCAACAAACCAACAAACCAACAAGCCAACAAGCCAACAAACCAACAAGCCAACAAACCAACAAACCAACAAACCAACAAGCCAACAAGCCAACAAATCAACAAACCAAAAAACCAACAAGCCAACAAACCAACAAACCAACAAACCAACAAGCCAACAAACAAATAAACCAACAAACCAAAAAACCAACAAGCCAACAAACCAACAAACCAACAAGCCAACAAACCAACAAACCAACAAACCAACAAGCTAACAAACCAACAAGCCAACAAACCAACAAACCAACAAACCAAGTAACCAAAAAGCCAACAAACTAACAAACCAACAAGCCAACAAGCCAACAAAACAACAAACCAACAAACCAACAAGCCAACAAACCAACAAGCCAACAAACCAAACACCAACAAACCAAGTAACCAAAAAGCCAACAAACTAACAAACCAACAAGCCAACAAGCCAACAAACCAACAAACCAACAAAGCAACAAGCCAACAAGCCAACAAACCAACAAACCAACAAGCCAACTAACCAACAAACCAACAACCCAACAAGCCAACAAACCAACAAACCAACAAACCAACAAGCCAACAAACCAACAAACCAAGAAGCCAACAAACCAACAAACCAACAAACCAACAAGCCAACAAACCAACAAACCAAAAAACCAACAAACCAACAAACCAACAAACCAACAAACCAACAAACCAACAAGCCAACAAGCCAACAAACCAACAAACAAACAAACCAACAAGCCAACAAACCAACAAGCCAACAAACCAACAAACCAACATGCCAACAAACCAACAAACTAAGTAACCAACAAGCCAATAATCCAACAAAACAACAAGCCAACAAGCCAACAAACCAACAAATCATGTAACCAAAAAGCCAACAAACTAACAAACCAACAAGCCAACAAACCAACAAACCAACAAGCCAACAAACCAACAAACCAACAAACCAACAAACCAACAAGCCAACAAGCCAACAAACCAACAAACTAAGTAACCAACAAGCCAACAAACCAACAAAACAACAAGCCAACAAGCCAACAAACCAACAAACCAACCAGCCAACAAACCAACAAACCAACAAACCAACAAACCAACAAACCAACAAACCAACAAGCCAACAAGCCAACAAATCAACAAACCAACAAACCAACAAACCAACAAGCCAACAAGCCAACAAACCAACAAATTAACAAACCAACAAGCCAACAAACCAACAAACCAACAAGCCAACAAGCCAACAAACCAACAAACCAAGTAACCAACAAACCAACAAACCAACAAGCCAACAAACCAACAAACCAACAAACAAACAAACCAAAAAACCAACAAACCAACAAACCAACAAACAAACAAACCATCAAACCAACAAACCAACAAACCAACAAGCCAACAAGCCAACAAACCAACAAACCAAAAAACCAACAAACCAACAAACCAACAAAACAACAAACCAACAAACCAACAAGCCAACAAGCCAACAAACCAACAAACTAACAAACCGACAAGCCAACAAACCAACAAACCAACAAGCCAACAAACCAACAAACCAAGTAACCAAAAAGCCAACAAACTAACAAACCAACAAGCCAACAAACCAACAAGCCAACAAGCCAACAAACCAACAAACAAACAAACCAACAAACCAACAAACCAACAAACCAACAAACCAACAAACTAATAAACCAACAAGCCAACAAACCAACAAACACACAAGCCAACAAACCAACAAACCAACAAACCAACAAGCCAACAAGCCAACAAACCAACAAACCAACAAGCCAACAAACCAACAAACCAACAAACCAACAAGCCAACAAGCCAACAAACCAACAAGCCAACAAACCGACAAACGAACAAACCAACATGCCAACAAACCAACAAACTAAGTAACCAACAAGCCAACAAACCAACAAACCCACAAGCCAACAAGCCAACAAACCAACAAACCAACAAGCGAACAAACCAACAAACCAACAAACCAACAAGCAACAAACCAACAAACAAATAAACCAACAAACCAACAAACCAACAAACCAACAAATCAACAAACCAACAAACCAAAAAACCAACAAACCAACAAAGCAACAAGCCAACAAACCAACAAACCAACAAACCAACAAATCAACAAACCAACAAACCTACAAACCAACAAGCCAACAAGCCAACAAGCCAACAAACCAACAAACTAACAAACCGACAAGCCAACAAACCAACAAACCAACAAACCAACAAGCCAACAAGCCAACAAACCAACAAACCAAGTAACCAACAAGCCAACAAACCAACAAGCCAACAAACCAACAAACCAACAAACCAACAAACCAAAAAACCAACAAACCAACAAACCAACAAACCAACAAACCAACAAACCAACAAACCAACAAGCCAACAAGCCAACAAACCAACAAACCAACAAACCAACAAGCCAACAAACCAATAAGCCAACAAACCAACAAACCAACAAACCAAGTAACCAAAAAGCCAACAAACTAACAAACCAACAAGCCAATAAGCTAACAAACCAACAAAGCAACAAACCAACAAACCAACAAACCAACAAACCAAAAAGCCAACAAGCCAACAAACCAAAAAAACAACAAGCCAACAAGCCAACAAACCAACAAACCAACAAGCCAACAAACCAACAAACCAACAAACCAAAAAACCAACAAACCAACAAACCAACAAACCAACAAACCAACAAACCAACAAACCTATAAGCCAACAAGCCAACAAACCAACAAACTAACAAACCAACAAGCCTACAAACCAACAAACCAACAAGCCAACAAGCCAACAAACCAACAAACAGAGTAACCGAAAAGCCAACAAACTAACAAACCAACAAGCCAACAAAGCAACAAGCCAACAAGCCAACAAACCAACAAACCAACAAAGCAACAAAACAACAAACCAACAAACCAACAAACCAACAAACTAACAAACCAACAAGCCAACAAACCAACAAACCAGCAAGCCAACAAACCACCAAAACCAACAAACCAACAAGCCAACAAGCCAAAAAACCAACAAACCAACAAGCCAACAAACCAACAAACCAACAAACCAACATGCCAAAAAACCAACAAACTAAGTAACCAACAAGACAACAAACCAACAAACCAACAAGCCAACAAGCCAACAAACCAACAAACCAACAAGCCAACAAACCAACAAACCAACAAACCAACAAGCCAACAATTCAACAAACAAATAAACCAACAAACCAACAAACCAACAAACCAACAAACCAAAAAACCAACAAGCCAACAAGCCAACAAACCAACAAACCAACAAACCAACAAACCAAAAAACCAACAAACCAACAAACCATCAAACGAACAAAGGAACAAGCCAACAAGCCAACAAACCAACAAACCAACAAGCCAACAAACTAACAAACCAACAAGCCAACTAGCCAACAAACCAACAAACCAATAAACCAACAAGCCAACAAACCAACAAACCAACAAGCAAAAAACCAACAAACCAACAAACCAACAAACCAACTAGCCAACAAGCCAACATACCAACAAACAAACAAGCCAACAAACCAACAAACCAACAAACCAACAAGCCAACAAGCCAACAAACCAACAAACAAACAAACCAACAAGCCAACAAACCAACAAGCCAACAAACCAACAAACCAACATGCCAACAAACCTACAAACTAAGTAACCAACAAGCCAATAATCCAACAAAACAACAAGCCAACAAGCCAACAAACCAACAAATCATGTAACCAAAAAGCCAACAAACTAACAAACCAACAAGCCAACAAACCAACAAACCAACAAGCCAACAAACCAACAAACCAACAAACCAACAAACCAACAAGCCAACAAGCCAACAAACCAACAAACTAAGTAACCAACAAGCCAACAAACCAACAAAACAACAAGCCAACAAGCCAACAAACCAACAAACCAACCAGCCAACAAACCAACAAACCAACAAACCAACAAGCCAACAAACCAACAAACAAATAAACCAACAAACCAACAAATCAACAAACCAACAAACAAATAAACCAACAAACCAACAAACCAACAAACCAACAAACCAACAAGCCAACAAGCCAACAAACCAACAAACTAACAAACCAACAAGCCGACAAACCAACAAACCAACAAGCCAACAAGCCAACAAACCAGCAAACCAAGTAACCAACAAGCCAACAAACCAACAAGCCAACAAACCAACAAACCAACAAACCAAAAAACCAACAAACCAACAAACCAACAAACCAACAAACCAACAAACTAACAAGCCAACAAGCCAACAAATCAACAAACCAACAAACCAACAAACCAACAAGCCAACAAGCTAACAAACCAACAAATTAACAAACCAACAAGCTAACAAACCAACAAACCAACAAGCCAACAAGCCAACAAGCCAACAAACCAACAAACCAAGTAACCAACAAGCCAACAAACCAACAAGCCAACAAACCAACAAACCAACAAACAAACAAACCAAAAAACCAACAAACCAACAAACCAACAAACCAACAAGCCAACAAGCCAACAAACCAACAAAACAAGTAACCAACAAGCCAACAAACCAACAAGCCAACAAACCAACAAACCAACAAACCAACAAACCAAAAAACCAACAAACCAACAAACCAACAAACCAACAAACCAACAAACCAACAAGCCAACAAGCCAACAAACCAACAAACCAACAAACCAACAAGCCAACAAACCAATAAGCCAACAAACCAACAAACCAACAAACCAAGTAACCAAAAAGCCAACAAACTAACAAACCAACAAGCCAATAAGCTAACAAACCAACAAAGCAACAAACCAACAAACCAACAAACCAACAAACCAAAAAGCCAACAAGCCAACAAACCAAAAAACCAACAAGCCAACAAGCCAACAAACCAACAAACCAATAAGCCAACAAACCAACAAACCAACAAACCAAAAAACCAACAAACCAACAAACCAACAAACCAACAAACCAACAAACCAACAAACCAATAAGCCAACAAGCCAACAAACCAACAAACTAACAAACCAACAAGCCTACAAACCAACAAACCAACAAGCCAACAAGCCAACAAACCAACAAACAGAGTAACCGAAAAGCCAACAAACTAACAAACCAACAAGCCAACAAAGCAACAAGCCAACAAGCCAACAAACCAACAAACCAACAAAGCAACAAAACAACAAACCAACAAACCAACAAACCAACAAACTAACAAACCAACAAGCCAACAAACCAACAAACCAGCAAGCCAACAAACCACCAAAACCAACAAACCAACAAGCCAACAAGCCAAAAAACCAACAAACCAACAAGCCAACAAACCAACAAACCAACAAACCAACATGCCAAAAAACCAACAAACTAAGTAACCAACAAGACAACAAACCAACAAACCAACAAGCCAATAAGCCAACAAACCAACAAACCAACAAGCCAACAAACCAACAAACCAACAAACCAACAAGCCAACAATTCCACAAACAAATAAACCAACAAACCAACAAACCAACAAACCAACAAACCAAAAAACCAACAAGCCAACAAGCCAACAAACCAACAAACCAACAAACCAACAAACCAAAAAACCAACAAACCAACAAACCATCAAACGAACAAAGGAACAAGCCAACAAGCCAACAAACCAACAAACCAACAAGCCAACAAACTAACAAACCAACAAGCCAACTAGCCAACAAACCAACAAACCAACAAACCAACAAGCCAACAAACCAACAAACCAACAAGCAAAAAACCAACAAACCAACAAACCAACAAACCAACTAGCCAACAAGCCAACATACCAACAAACAAACAAACCAACAAACCAACAAACCAACAAACCAACAAGCCAACAAGCCAACAAACCAACAAACAAACAAACCAACAAGCCAACAAACCAACAAGCCAACAAACCAACAAACCAACATGCCAACAAACCTACAAACTAAGTAACCAACAAGCCAATAATCCAACAAAACAACAAGCCAACAAGCCAACAAACCAACAAATCATGTAACCAAAAAGCCAACAAACTAACAAACCAACAAGCCAACAAACCAACAAACCAACAAGCCAACAAACCAACAAACCAACAAACCAACAAACCAACAAGCCAACAAGCCAACAAACCAACAAACTAAGTAACCAACAAGCCAACAAACCAACAAAACAACAAGCCAACAAGCCAACAAACCAACAAACCAACCAGCCAACAAACCAACAAACCAACAAACCAACAAGCCAACAAACCAACAAACAAATAAACCAACAAACCAACAAATCAACAAACCAACAAACAAATAAACCAACAAACCAACAAACCAACAAACCAACAAACCAACAAGCCAACAAGCCAACAAACCAACAAACTAACAAACCAACAAGCCGACAAACCAACAAACCAACAAGCCAACCAGCCAACAAACCAGCAAACCAAGTAACCAACAAGCCAACAAACCAACAAGCCAACAAACCAACAAACCAACAAACCAAAAAACCAACAAACCAACAAACCAACAAACCAACAAACCAACAAACCAACAAGCCAACAAGCCAACAAATCAACAAACCAACAAACCAACAAGCCAACAAGCTAACAAACCAACAAATTAACAAACCAACAAGCTAACAAACCAACAAACCAACAAGCCAACAAGCCAACAAACCAACAAACCAAGTAACCAACAAGCCAACAAACCAACAAGCCAACAAACCAACAAACCAACAAACAAACAAACCAAAAAACCAACAAACCAACAAACCAACAAACAAACAAACCAACAAACCAACAAACCAACAAACCAACAAGCCAACAAGCCAACAAACCAACAAACCAAAAAACCAACAAACCAACAAACCAACAAAACAACAAACCAACAAACCAACAAGCCAACAAGCCAACAAACCAACAAACTAACAAACCGACAAGCCAACAAACCAACAAATTAACAAGCCAACAAAACAAACCAACAAACCAAGTAACCAAAAAGCCAACAAACTAACAAACCAACAAGCCAACAAACCAACAAGCCAACAAGCCAACAAACCAACAAACAAACAAAGCAACAAACCAACAAACCAACAAACCAACAAACCAACAAACTAATAAACCAACAAGCCAACAAACCAACAAACACACAAGCCAACAAACCAACAAACCAACAAACCAACAAGCCAACAAGCCAACAAACCAACAAACCAACAAGCCAACAAACCAACAAACCAACAAACCAACAAGCCAACAAGCCAACAAACCAACAAGCCAACAAACCGACAAACGAACAAACCAACATGCCAACAAACCAACAAACTAAGTAACCAACAAGCCAACAAACCAACAAACCCACAAGCCAACAAGCCAACAAACCAACAAACCAACAAGCGAACAAACCAACAAACCAACAAACCAACAAGCCACAAACCAACAAACAAATTAACCAACAAACCAACAAACCAACAAACCAACAAATCAACAAACCAACAAACCAAAAAACCAACAAACCAACAAAGCAACAAGCCAACAAACCAACAAACCAACAAACCAACAAATCAACAAACCAACAAACCAACAAGCCAACAAGCCAACAAGCCAACAAACCAACAAACTAACAAACCAACAAGCCAACAAACCAACAAACCAACAAACCAACAAGCCAACAAGCCAACAAACCAACAAACCAAGTAACCAACAAGCCAACAAACCAACAAGCCAACAAACCAACAAACCAACAAACCAACAAACCAAAAAACCAACAAACCAACAAACCAACAAACCAACAAACCAACAAACCAACAAACCAACAAACCAACAAACCAACAAGCCAACAAGCCAACAAACCAACAAACCAACAAACCAACAAGCCAACAAACCAATAAGCCAACAAACCAACAAACCAACAAACCAAGTAACCAAAAAGCCAACAAACTAACAAACCAACAAGCCAACAAGTTAACAAACCAACAAAGCAACAAACCAACAAACCAACAAACCAACAAACCAAAAAGCCAACAAGCCAACAAACCAAAAAACCAACAAGCCAACAAGCCAACAAACCAACAAACCAACAAGCCAACAAACCAACAAACCAACAAACCAACAAACCAAAAAACCAACAAACCAACAAACCAACAAACCAACAAACCAACAAACCAACAAACCAATAAGCCAACAAGCCAACAAACCAACAAACTAACAAACCAACAAGCCTACAAACCAACAAACCAACAAGCCAACAAACCAACAAACAGAGTAACCGAAAAGCCAACAAACTAACAAACCAACAAGCCAACAAAGCAACAAGCCAACAAGCCAACAAACCAACAAACCAACAAAGCAACAAAACAACAAACCAACAAACCAACAAACCAACAAACTAACAAACCAACAAGCCAACAAACCAACAAACCAGCAAGCCAACAAACCACCAAAACCAACAAACCAACAAGCCAACAAGCCAAAAAACCAACAAACCAACAAGCCAACAAACCAACAAACCAACAAACCAACATGCCAAAAAACCAACAAACTAAGTAACCAACAAGCCAACAAACCAACAAACCAACAAGCCAACAAGCCAACAAACCAACAAACCAACAAGCCAACAAACCAACAAACCAACAAACCAACAAGCCAACAATTCAACAAACAAATAAACCAACAAACCAACAAACCAACAAACCAACAAACCAAAAAACCAACAAGCCAACAAGCCAACAAACCAACAAACCAACAAACCAACAAACCAAAAAACCAACAAACCAACAAACCATCAAACGAACAAAGGAACAAGCCAACAAGCCAACAAACCAACAAACCAACAAACCAACAAGCCAACAAACCAATAAGCCAACAAACCAACAAACCAACAAACCAAGTAACCAAAAAGCCAACAAACTAACAAACCAACAAGCCAACAAGCTAACAAACCAACAAAGCAACAAACCAACAAACCAACAAACCAACAAACCAAAAAGCCAACAAGCCAACAAACCAAAAAACCAACAAGCCAACAAGCCAACAAACCAACAAACCAACAAGCCAACAAACCAACAAACCAACAAACCAACAAACCAAAAAACCAACAAACCAACAAACCAACAAACCAACAAACCAACAAACCAACAAACCAATAAGCCAACAAGCCAACAAACCAACAAACTAACAAACCAACAAGCCTACAAACCAACAAACCAACAAGCCAACAAACCAACAAACAGAGTAACCGAAAAGCCAACAAACTAACAAACCAACAAGCCAACAAAGCAACAAGCCAACAAGCCAACAAACCAACAAACCAACAAAGCAACAAAACAACAAACCAACAAACCAACAAACCAACAAACTAACAAACCAACAAGCCAACAAACCAACAAACCAGCAAGCCAACAAACCACCAAAACCAACAAACCAACAAGCCAACAAGCCAAAAAACCAACAAACCAACAAGCCAACAAACCAACAAACCAACAAACCAACATGCCAAAAAACCAACAAACTAAGTAACCAACAAGCCAACAAACCAACAAACCAACAAGCCAACAAGCCAACAAACCAACAAACCAACAAGCCAACAAACCAACAAACCAACAAACCAACAAGCCAACAATTCAACAAACAAATAAACCAACAAACCAACAAACCAACAAACCAACAAACCAAAAAACCAACAAGCCAACAAGCCAACAAACCAACAAACCAACAAACCAACAAACCAAAAAGCCAACAAGCCAACAAACCAAAAAACCAACAAGCCAACAAGCCAACAAACCAACAAACCAATAAGCCAACAAACCAACAAACCAACAAACCAAAAAACCAACAAACCAACAAACCAACAAACCAACAAACCAACAATCCAACAAACCAATAAGCCAACAAGCCAACAAACCAACAAACTAACAAACCAACAAGCCTACAAACCAACAAACCAACAAGCCAACAAGCCAACAAACCAACAAACAGAGTAACCGAAAAGCCAACAAACTAACAAACCAACAAGCCAACAAAGCAACAAGCCAACAAGCCAACAAACCAACAAACCAACAAAGCAACAAAACAACAAACCAACAAACCAACAAACCAACAAACTAACAAACCAACAAGCCAACAAACCAACAAACCAGCAAGCCAACAAACCACCAAAACCAACAAACCAACAAGCCAACAAGCCAAAAAACCAACAAACCAACAAGCCAACAAACCAACAAACCAACATGCCAAAAAACCAACAAACTAAGTAACCAACAAGACAACAAACCAACAAACCAACAAGCCAATAAGCCAACAAACCAACAAACCAACAAGCCAACAAACCAACAAACCAACAAACCAACAAGCCAACAATTCAACAAACAAATAAACCAACAAACCAACAAACCAACAAACGAACAAACCAAAAAACCAACAAGCTAACAAGCCAACAAACCAACAAACCAACAAACCAACAAACCAAAAAACCAACAAACCAACAAACCATCAAACGAACAAAGGAACAAGCCAACAAGCCAACAAACCAACAAACCAACAAGCCAACAAACTAACAAACCAACAAGCCAACAAACCAACAAACCAACAAACCAACAAACCAACAAGCCAACAAACCAACAAACCAACAAGCAAAA
The DNA here is from genome assembly GCA_958298945.1 of Atherix ibis. Taxonomy (NCBI): domain Eukaryota; kingdom Metazoa; phylum Arthropoda; class Insecta; order Diptera; family Athericidae; genus Atherix; species Atherix ibis. The sequence continues at coordinate 94,139,556 of OY282608.1, forward strand.
AACCAACAAACCAACAAACCAACAAACCAACTAGCCAACAAGCCAACATACCAACAAACAAACAAGCCAACAAACCAACAAACCAACAAACCAACAAGCCAACAAGCCAACAAACAAACAAACCAACAAGCCAACAAACCAACAAGCCAACAAACCAACAAACCAACATGCCAACAAACCTACAAACTAAGTAACCAACAAGCCAATAATCCAACAAAACAACAAGCCAACAAGCCAACAAACCAACAAATCATGTAACCAAAAAGCCAACAAACTAACAAACCAACAAGCCAACAAACCAACAAACCAACAAGCCAACAAACCAACAAACCAACAAACCAACAAACCAACAAGCCAACAAGCCAACAAACCAACAAACTAAGTAACCAACAAGCCAACAAACCAACAAAACAACAAGCCAACAAGCCAACAAACCAACAAACCAACCAGCCAACAAACCAACAAACCAACAAACCAACAAGCCAACAAACCAACAAACAAATAAACCAACAAACCAACAAATCAACAAACCAACAAACAAATAAACCAACAAACCAACAAACCAACAAACCAACAAACCAACAAGCCAACAAGCCAACAAACCAACAAACTAACAAACCAACAAGCCGACAAACCAACAAACCAACAAGCCAACCAGCCAACAAACCAGCAAACCAAGTAACCAACAAGCCAACAAACCAACAAGCCAACAAACCAACAAACCAACAAACCAAAAAACCAACAAACCAACAAACCAACAAACCAACAAACCAACAAACCAACAAGCCAACAAGCCAACAAATCAACAAACCAACAAACCAACAAGCCAACAAGCTAACAAACCAACAAATTAACAAACCAACAAGCTAACAAACCAACAAACCAACAAGCCAACAAGCCAACAAACCAACAAACCAAGTAACCAACAAGCCAACAAACCAACAAGCCAACAAACCAACAAACCAACAAACAAACAAACCAAAAAACCAACAAACCAACAAACCAACAAACAAACAAACCAACAAACCAACAAACCAACAAACCAACAAGCCAACAAGCCAACAAACCAACAAACCAAAAAACCAACAAACCAACAAACCAACAAAACAACAAACCAACAAACCAACAAGCCAACAAGCCAACAAACCAACAAACTAACAAACCGACAAGCCAACAAACCAACAAATTAACAAGCCAACAAAACAAACCAACAAACCAAGTAACCAAAAAGCCAACAAACTAACAAACCAACAAGCCAACAAACCAACAAGCCAACAAGCCAACAAACCAACAAACAAACAAAGCAACAAACCAACAAACCAACAAACCAACAAACCAACAAACTAATAAACCAACAAGCCAACAAACCAACAAACACACAAGCCAACAAACCAACAAACCAACAAACCAACAAGCCAACAAGCCAACAAACCAACAAACCAACAAGCCAACAAACCAACAAACCAACAAACCAACAAGCCAACAAGCCAACAAACCAACAAGCCAACAAACCGACAAACGAACAAACCAACATGCCAACAAACCAACAAACTAAGTAACCAACAAGCCAACAAACCAACAAACCCACAAGCCAACAAGCCAACAAACCAACAAACCAACAAGCGAACAAACCAACAAACCAACAAACCAACAAGCCACAAACCAACAAACAAATAAACCAACAAACCAACAAACCAACAAACCAACAAATCAACAAACCAACAAACCAAAAAACCAACAAATCAACAAACCAACAAACCAACAAGCCAACAAGCTAACAAACCAACAAATTAACAAACCAACAAGCTAACAAACCAACAAACCAACAAGCCAACAAGCCAACAAACCAACAAACCAAGTAACCAACAAGCCAACAAACCAACAAGCCAACAAACCAACAAACCAACAAACAAACAAACCAAAAAACCAACAAACCAACAAACCAACAAACAAACAAACCAACAAACCAACAAACCAACAAACCAACAAGCCAACAAGCCAACAAACCAACAAACCAAAAAACCAACAAACCAACAAACCAACAAAACAACAAACCAACAAACCAACAAGCCAACAAGCCAACAAACCAACAAACTAACAAACCGACAAGCCAACAAACCAACAAATTAACAAGCCAACAAAACAAACCAACAAACCAAGTAACCAAAAAGCCAACAAACTAACAAACCAACAAGCCAACAAACCAACAAGCCAACAAGCCAACAAACCAACAAACAAACAAAGCAACAAACCAACAAACCAACAAACCAACAAACCAACAAACTAATAAACCAACAAGCCAACAAACCAACAAACACACAAGCCAACAAACCAACAAACCAACAAACCAACAAGCCAACAAGCCAACAAACCAACAAACCAACAAGCCAACAAACCAACAAACCAACAAACCAACAAGCCAACAAGCCAACAAACCAACAAGCCAACAAACCGACAAACGAACAAACCAACATGCCAACAAACCAACAAACTAAGTAACCAACAAGCCAACAAACCAACAAACCCACAAGCCAACAAGCCAACAAACCAACAAACCAACAAGCGAACAAACCAACAAACCAACAAACCAACAAGCCACAAACCAACAAACAAATAAACCAACAAACCAACAAACCAACAAACCAACAAATCAACAAACCAACAAACCAAAAAACCAACAAACCAACAAAGCAACAAGCCAACAAACCAACAAACCAACAAAATAACAAATCAACAAACCAACAAACCAACAAGCCAACAAGCCAACAAGCCAACAAACCAACAAACTAACAAACCAACAAGCCAACAAACCAACAAACCAACAAACCAACAAGCCAACAAGCCAACAAACCAACAAACCAAGTAACCAACAAGCCAACAAACCAACAAGCCAACAAACCAACAAACCAACAAACCAACAAACCAAAAAACCAACAAACCAACAAACCAACAAACCAACAAACCAACAAACCAACAAACCAACAAACCAACAAACCAACAAACCAACAAGCCAACAAGCCAACAAACCAACAAACCAACAAACCAACAAGCCAACAAACCAATAAGCCAACAAACCAACAAACCAACAAACCAAGTAACCAAAAAGCCAACAAACTAACAAACCAACAAGCCAACAAGCTAACAAACCAACAAAGCAACAAACCAACAAACCAACAAACCAACAAACCAAAAAGCCAACAAGCCAACAAACCAAAAAACCAACAAGCCAACAAGCCAACAAACCAACAAACCAACAAGCCAACAAACCAACAAACCAACAAACCAACAAACCAAAAAACCAACAAACCAACAAACCAACAAACCAACAAACCAACAAACCAACAAACCAATAAGCCAACAAGCCAACAAACCAACAAACTAACAAACCAACAAGCCTACAAACCAACAAACCAACAAGCCAACAAACCAACAAACAGAGTAACCGAAAAGCCAACAAACTAACAAACCAACAAGCCAACAAAGCAACAAGCCAACAAGCCAACAAACCAACAAACCAACAAAGCAACAAAACAACAAACCAACAAACCAACAAACCAACAAACTAACAAACCAACAAGCCAACAAACCAACAAACCAGCAAGCCAACAAACCACCAAAACCAACAAACCAACAAGCCAACAAGCCAAAAAACCAACAAACCAACAAGCCAACAAACCAACAAACCAACAAACCAACATGCCAAAAAACCAACAAACTAAGTAACCAACAAGCCAACAAACCAACAAACCAACAAGCCAACAAGCCAACAAACCAACAAACCAACAAGCCAACAAACCAACAAACCAACAAACCAACAAGCCAACAATTCAACAAACAAATAAACCAACAAACCAACAAACCAACAAACCAACAAACCAAAAAACCAACAAGCCAACAAGCCAACAAACCAACAAACCAACAAACCAACAAACCAAAAAACCAACAAACCAACAAACCATCAAACGAACAAAGGAACAAGCCAACAAGCCAACAAACCAACAAACCAACCAGCCAACAAACTAACAAACCAACAAGCCAACTAGCCAACAAACCAACAAACCAACAAACCAACAAGCCAACAAACCAACAAACCAACAAGCAAAAAACCAACAAACCAACAAACCAACAAACCAACTAGCCAACAAGCCAACATACCAACAAACAAACAAGCCAACAAACCAACAAACCAACAAACCAACAAACCAACAAACCAACAAACCAACAAACCAACAAACCAACAAGCCGACAAGCCAACAAGCCAACAAGCCAGCAAACCAACAAACCAACAAACCAACAAACCAACAAACCAACAAGCCAACAAACCAACAAACCAACAAACCAACATGCCAACAAACCAACAAACAAAGTAACCAACAAGCCAACAGACCAACAAACCAACAAGCCAACAAGCCAACAAACAAACAAACCAACAAGCCAACAAACCAAAAAACCAATAAGCCAACAAGCCAACAAACAAACAAACCAACAAACCAACAAGCCAATAAACCAACAAGCCAACAAACCAACAAACCAACAAACCAACAAACCAACAAACCAACAAACCAACAAACCAACAAACCAACAAACCAACAAGCCAACAAACCAACAAACCAACAAACCAACAAGCCGACAAGCCAACAAACCAACAAACGAACAAACCAACAAACCAACAAGCCAACAAACCAACAAACCAACAAACCAACATGCCAACACACCAACAAACAAAGTAACCAACAAGCCAACAGACCAACAAACCAACAAGCCAACAAGCCAACAAACCAACAAACAAATAAACCAACAAACCAACAAACAAATAAACCAACAAACGAACAAACCAACAAGCCAACAAACCAACAAACCAACAAACCAACAAGCCAACAAACCAACAAGCCAACAAACCAACAAACCAACAAACCAACAAACCAACAAGCCAACAAGCCAACAAACCAACAAACCAAGTAACCAACAAGCCAACAAACCAACAAGCCAACAAACCAACAAACCAACAAACCAACAAACCAAAAAACCAACAAACCAACAAACCAACAAACCAACAAACCAACAAACCAACAAACCAATAAGCCAACAAGCCAACAAACCAACAAACCAACAAACCAACAAGCCAACAAACCAATAAGCCAACAAACCAACAAACCAACAAACCAAGTAACCAAAAAGCCAACAAACTAACAAACCAACAAGCCAACAAGCTAACAAACCAACAAAGCAACAAACCAACAAACCAACAAACCAACAAACCAAAAAGCCAACAAGCCAACAAACCAAAAAACCGACAAGCCAACAAGCCAACAAACCAACAAACCAACAAGCCAACAAACCAACAAACCAACAAACCAAAAAACCAACAAACCAACAAACCAACAAACCAACAAACCAACAAACCAACAAACCAACAAACCAACAAGCCAACAAGCCAACAAACCAACAAACTAACAAACCAACAAGCCTACAAACCAACAAACCAACAAGCCAACAAGCCAACAAACCAACAAACAGAGTAACCGAAAAGCCAACAAACTAACAAACCAACAAGCCAACAAAGCAACAAGCCAACAAGCCAACAAACCAACAAACCAACAAAGCAACAAAACAACAAACCAACAAACCAACAAACCAACAAACTAAAAAACCAACAAGCCAACAAACCAACAAACCAGCAAGCCAACAAACCACCAAAACCAACAAACCAACAAGCCAACAAGCCAAAAAACCAACAAACCAACAAGCCAACAAACCAACAAACCAACAAACCAACATGCCAAAAAACCAACAAACTAAGTAACCAACAAGCCAACAAACCAACAAACCAACAAGCCAACAAGCCAACAAACCAACAAACCAACAAGCCAACAAACCAACAAACCAACAAACCAACAAATCAACAAACCAACAAACCAAAAAACCAACAAACCAACAAAGCAACAAGCCAACAAACCAACAAACCAACAAACCAACAAATCAACAAACCAACAAACCAACAAGCCAACAAGCCAACAAGCCAACAAACCAACAAACTAACAAACCAACAAGCCAACAAACCAACAAACCAACAAACCAACAAGCCAACAAGCCAACAAACCAACAAACCAAGTAACCAACAAGCCAACAAACCAACAAGCCAACAAACCAACAAACCAACAAACCAACAAACCAAAAAACCAACAAACCAACAAACCAACAAACCAACAAACCAACAAACCAACAAACCAACAAGCCAACAAGCCAACAAACCAACAAACCAACAAACCAACAAACCAACAAGCCAACAAACCAATAAGCCAACAAACCAACAAACCAACAAACCAAGTAACCAAAAAGCCAACAAACTAACAAACCAACAAGCCAACAAGCTAACAAACCAACAAAGCAACAAACCAACAAACCAACAAACCAAAAAGCCAACAAGCCAACAAACCAAAAAACCAACAAGCCAACAAGCCAACAAACCAACAAACCAACAAGCCAACAAACCAACAAACCAACAAACCAAAAAACCAACAAACCAACAAACCAACAAACCAACAAACCAACAAACCAACAAACCAATAAGCCAACAAGCCAACAAACCAACAAACTAACAAACCAACAAGCCTACAAACCAACAAACCAACAAGCCAACAAGCCAACAAACCAACAAACAGAGTAACCGAAAAGCCAACAAACTAACAAACCAACAAGCCAACAAAGCAACAAGCCAACAAGCCAACAAACCAACAAACCAACAAAGCAACAAAACAACAAACCAACAAACCAACAAACCAACAAACTAACAAACCAACAAGCCAACAAACCAACAAACCAGCAAGCCAACAAACCACCAAAACCAACAAACCAACAAGCCAACAAGCCAAAAAACCAACAAACCGACAAGCCAACAAACCAACAAACCAACAAACCAACATGCCAAAAAACCAACAAACTAAGTAACCAACAAGCCAACAAACCAACAAACCAACAAGCCAACAAGCCAACAAACCAACAAACCAACAAGCCAACAAACCAACAAACCAACAAACCAACAAGCCAACAATTCAACAAACAAATAAACCAACAAACCAACAAACCAACAAACCAACAAACCAAAAAACCAACAAGCCAACAAGCCAACAAACCAACAAACCAACAAACCAACAAACCAAAAAACCAACAAACCAACAAACCATCAAACGAACAAAGGAACAAGCCAACAAGCCAACAAACCAACAAACCAACAAGCCAACAAACTAACAAACCAACAAGCCAACTAGCCAACAAACCAACAAACCAACAAACCAACAAGCCAACAAACCAACAAACCAACAAGCAAAAAACCAACAAACCAACAAACCAACAAACCAACTAGCCAACAAGCCAACATACCAACAAACAAACAAGCCAACAAACCAACAAACCAACAAACCAACAAGCCAACAATTCAACAAACAAATAAACCAACAAACCAACAAACCAACAAACCAACAAGCCAACAAGCCAACAAACCAACAAACCAACAAGCCAACAAACCAACAAACCAACAAACCAACAAGCCAACAATTCAACAAACAAATAAACCAACAAACCAACAAACCAACAAACCAACAAACCAAAAAACCAACAAGCCAACAAGCCAACAAACCAACAAACCAACAAACCAACAAACCAAAAAACCAACAAACCAACAAACCATCAAACGAACAAAGGAACAAGCCAACAAGCCAACAAACCAACAAACCAACCAGCCAACAAACTAACAAACCAACAAGCCAACTAGCCAACAAACCAACAAACCAACAAACCAACAAGCCAACAAACCAACAAACCAACAAGCAAAAAACCAACAAACCAACAAACCAACAAACCAACTAGCCAACAAGCCAACATACCAACAAACAAACAAGCCAACAAACCAACAAACCAACAAACCAACAAACCAACAAACCAACAAACCAACAAACCAACAAACCAACAAGCCGACAAGCCAACAAGCCAACAAGCCAGCAAACCAACAAACCAACAAACCAACAAACCAACAAACCAACAAGCCAACAAACCAACAAACCAACAAACCAACATGCCAACAAACCAACAAACAAAGTAACCAACAAGCCAACAGACCAACAAACCAACAAGCCAACAAGCCAACAAACAAACAAACCAACAAGCCAACAAACCAAAAAACCAATAAGCCAACAAGCCAACAAACAAACAAACCAACAAACCAACAAGCCAATAAACCAACAAGCCAACAAACCAACAAACCAACAAACCAACAAACCAACAAACCAACAAACCAACAAACCAACAAACCAACAAACCAACAAGCCAACAAACCAACAAACCAACAAACCAACAAGCCGACAAGCCAACAAACCAACAAACGAACAAACCAACAAACCAACAAGCCAACAAACCAACAAACCAACAAACCAACATGCCAACACACCAACAAACAAAGTAACCAACAAGCCAACAGACCAACAAACCAACAAGCCAACAAGCCAACAAACCAACAAACAAATAAACCAACAAACCAACAAACAAATAAACCAACAAACGAACAAACCAACAAGCCAACAAACCAACAAACCAACAAACCAACAAGCCAACAAACCAACAAGCCAACAAACCAACAAACCAACAAACCAACAAACCAACAAGCCAACAAGCCAACAAACCAACAAACCAAGTAACCAACAAGCCAACAAACCAACAAGCCAACAAACCAACAAACCAACAAACCAACAAACCAAAAAACCAACAAACCAACAAACCAACAAACCAACAAACCAACAAACCAACAAACCAATAAGCCAACAAGCCAACAAACCAACAAACCAACAAACCAACAAGCCAACAAACCAATAAGCCAACAAACCAACAAACCAACAAACCAAGTAACCAAAAAGCCAACAAACTAACAAACCAACAAGCCAACAAGCTAACAAACCAACAAAGCAACAAACCAACAAACCAACAAACCAACAAACCAAAAAGCCAACAAGCCAACAAACCAAAAAACCGACAAGCCAACAAGCCAACAAACCAACAAACCAACAAGCCAACAAACCAACAAACCAACAAACCAAAAAACCAACAAACCAACAAACCAACAAACCAACAAACCAACAAACCAACAAACCAACAAACCAACAAGCCAACAAGCCAACAAACCAACAAACTAACAAACCAACAAGCCTACAAACCAACAAACCAACAAGCCAACAAGCCAACAAACCAACAAACAGAGTAACCGAAAAGCCAACAAACTAACAAACCAACAAGCCAACAAAGCAACAAGCCAACAAGCCAACAAACCAACAAACCAACAAAGCAACAAAACAACAAACCAACAAACCAACAAACCAACAAACTAAAAAACCAACAAGCCAACAAACCAACAAACCAGCAAGCCAACAAACCACCAAAACCAACAAACCAACAAGCCAACAAGCCAAAAAACCAACAAACCAACAAGCCAACAAACCAACAAACCAACAAACCAACATGCCAAAAAACCAACAAACTAAGTAACCAACAAGCCAACAAACCAACAAACCAACAAGCCAACAAGCCAACAAACCAACAAACCAACAAGCCAACAAACCAACAAACCAACAAACCAACAAATCAACAAACCAACAAACCAAAAAACCAACAAACCAACAAAGCAACAAGCCAACAAACCAACAAACCAACAAACCAACAAATCAACAAACCAACAAACCAACAAGCCAACAAGCCAACAAGCCAACAAACCAACAAACTAACAAACCAACAAGCCAACAAACCAACAAACCAACAAACCAACAAGCCAACAAGCCAACAAACCAACAAACCAAGTAACCAACAAGCCAACAAACCAACAAGCCAACAAACCAACAAACCAACAAACCAACAAACCAAAAAACCAACAAACCAACAAACCAACAAACCAACAAACCAACAAACCAACAAACCAACAAGCCAACAAGCCAACAAACCAACAAACCAACAAACCAACAAACCAACAAGCCAACAAACCAATAAGCCAACAAACCAACAAACCAACAAACCAAGTAACCAAAAAGCCAACAAACTAACAAACCAACAAGCCAACAAGCTAACAAACCAACAAAGCAACAAACCAACAAACCAACAAACCAAAAAGCCAACAAGCCAACAAACCAAAAAACCAACAAGCCAACAAGCCAACAAACCAACAAACCAACAAGCCAACAAACCAACAAACCAACAAACCAAAAAACCAACAAACCAACAAACCAACAAACCAACAAACCAACAAACCAACAAACCAATAAGCCAACAAGCCAACAAACCAACAAACTAACAAACCAACAAGCCTACAAACCAACAAACCAACAAGCCAACAAGCCAACAAACCAACAAACAGAGTAACCGAAAAGCCAACAAACTAACAAACCAACAAGCCAACAAAGCAACAAGCCAACAAGCCAACAAACCAACAAACCAACAAAGCAACAAAACAACAAACCAACAAACCAACAAACCAACAAACTAACAAACCAACAAGCCAACAAACCAACAAACCAGCAAGCCAACAAACCACCAAAACCAACAAACCAACAAGCCAACAAGCCAAAAAACCAACAAACCGACAAGCCAACAAACCAACAAACCAACAAACCAACATGCCAAAAAACCAACAAACTAAGTAACCAACAAGCCAACAAACCAACAAACCAACAAGCCAACAAGCCAACAAACCAACAAACCAACAAGCCAACAAACCAACAAACCAACAAACCAACAAGCCAACAATTCAACAAACAAATAAACCAACAAACCAACAAACCAACAAACCAACAAACCAAAAAACCAACAAGCCAACAAGCCAACAAACCAACAAACCAACAAACCAACAAACCAAAAAACCAACAAACCAACAAACCATCAAACGAACAAAGGAACAAGCCAACAAGCCAACAAACCAACAAACCAACAAGCCAACAAACTAACAAACCAACAAGCCAACTAGCCAACAAACCAACAAACCAACAAACCAACAAGCCAACAAACCAACAAACCAACAAGCAAAAAACCAACAAACCAACAAACCAACAAACCAACTAGCCAACAAGCCAACATACCAACAAACAAACAAGCCAACAAACCAACAAACCAACAAACCAACAAACCAACAAACCAACAAACCAACAAACCAACAAACCAACAAACCAACAAACCAACAAGCCGACAAGCCAACAAGCCAACAAGCCAGCAAACCAACAAACCAACAAACCAACAAACCAACAAACCAACAAACCAACAAGCCAACAAACCAACAAACCAACAAACCAACATGCCAACAAACCAACAAACAAAGTAACCAACAAGCCAACAGACCAACAAACCAACAAGCCAACAAGCCAACAAACAAACAAACCAACAAGCCAACAAACCAAAAAACCAATAAGCCAACAAGCCAACAAACAAACAAACCAACAAACCAACAAGCCAACAAACCAACAAGCCAACAAACCAACAAACCAACAAACCAACAATACAACAAACCAACAAGCCAACAAACCAACAAACCAACAAACCAACAAGCCGACAAGCCAACAAACCAACAAACGAACAAACCAACAAACCAACAAGCCAACAAACCAACAAACCAACAAACCAACATGCCAACACACCAACAAACAAAGTAACCAACAAGCCAACAGACCAACAAACCAACAAGCCAACAAGCCAACAAACCAACAAACAAATAAACCAACAAACCAACAAACAAATAAACCAACAAACGAACAAACCAACAAGCCAACAAACCAACAAACCAACAAACCAACAAGCCAACAAACCAACAAGCCAACAAACCAACAAACCAACAAACCAACAAGCCAACAAGCCAACAAACCAACAAACCAAGTAACCAACAAGCCCACAAACCAACAAGCCAACAAACCAACAAACCAACAAACCAACAAACCAAAAAACCAACAAACCAACAAACCAACAAACCAACAAACCAACAAACCAACAAACCAACAAGCCAACAAGCCAACAAACCAACAAACCAACAAACCAACAAGCCAACAAACCAATAAGCCAACAAACCAACAAACCAACAAACCAAGTAACCAAAAAGCCAACAAACTAACAAACCAACAAGCCAACAAGCTAACAAACCAACAAAGCAACAAACCAACAAACCAACAAACCAACAAACCAAAAAGCCAACAAGCCAACAAACCACAAAACCGACAAGCCAACAAGCCAACAAACCAACAAACCAACAAGCCAACAAACGAACAAACCAACAAACCAAAAAACCAACAAACCAACAAACCAACAAACCAACAAACCAACAAACCAACAAACCAACAAACCAACAAACCAACAAGCCAACAAGCCAACAAACCAACAAACTAACAAACCAACAAGCCTACAAACCAACAAACCAACAAGCCAACAAGCCAACAAACCAACAAACAGAGTAACCGAAAAGCCAACAAACTAACAAACCAACAAGCCAACAAAGCAACAAGCCAACAAGCCAACAAACCAACAAACCAACAAAGCAACAAAACAACAAACCAACAAACCAACAAACCAACAAACTAACAAACCAACAAGCCAACAAACCAACAAACCAGCAAGCCAACAAACCACCAAAACCAACAAACCAACAAGCCAACAAGCCAACAAACCAACAAACCAACATGCCAAAAAACCAACAAACTAAGTAACCAACAAGCCAACAAACCAACAAACCAACAAGCCAACAAGCCAACAAACCAACAAACCAACAAGCCAACAAACCAACAAACCAACAAACCAACAAGCCAACAATTCAACAAACAAATAAACCAACAAACCAACAAACCAACAAACCAACAAACCAACAAACCAAAAAACCAACAAGCCAACAAGCCAACAAACCAACAAACCAACAAACCAACAAACCAAAAAACCAACAAACCAACAAACCATCAAAAGAACAAAGGAACAAGCCAACAAGCCAACAAACCAACAAACCAACAAGCCAACAAACTAACAAACCAACAAGCCAACTAGCCAACAAACCAACAAACCAACAAACCAACAAGCCAACAAACCAACAAACCAACAAGCAAAAAACCAACAAACCAACAAACCAACAAACCAACTAGCCAACAAGCCAACATACCAACAAACAAACAAGCCAACAAACCAACAAACCAACAAACCAACAAACCAACAAACCAACAAACCAACAAACCAACAAACCAACAAACCAACAAACCAACAAACCAACAATCCGACAAGCCAACAAGCCAACAAGCCAGCAAACCAACAAACCAACAAACCAACAAACCAACAAGCCAACAAACCAACAAACCAACAAACCAACATGCCAACAAACCAACAAACAAAGTAACCAACAAGCCAACAGACCAACAAACCAAGAAGCCAACAAGCCAACAAACAAATAAACCAACAAGCCAACAAACCAAAAAACCAATAAGCCAACAAGCCAACAAACAAACAAACCAACAAACCAACAAGCCAACAAACCAACAAACCAACAAACCAACAAACCAACAAACCAACAAACCAACAAGCCAACAAACCAACAAACCAACAAACCAACAAGCCGACAAGCCAACAAACCAACAAACGAACAAACCAACAAACCAACAAGCCAACAAACCAGCAAACCAACAAACCAACATGCCAACACACCAACAAACAAAGTAACCAACAAGCCAACAGACCAACAAACCAACAAGCCAACAAGCCAACAAACCAACAAACAAATAAACCAACAAACCAACAAACAAATAAACCAACAAACGAACAAACCAACAAGCCAACAAACCAACAAACCAACAAACCAACAAGCCAACAAACCAACAAGCCAACAAACCAACAAACCAACAAACCAACAAGCCAACAAACCAACAAACTAACAAGCCAACAAACCAACAAACAAATAAACCAACAAACCAACAAACCAACAAGCCAACAAACCAACAAGCCAACAAACTAACAAACCAACAAACGAACTAACCAACAAACCAACAAGCCAACAAGCCAACAAACCAACAAACAAACAAACGAACTAACCAACAAACCAACAAGCCAATAAGCCAACAAACACACAAACCAAAAAACCAACAAACTAACAAACTAACAAACCAACAAGCCAACAAACCAACAAACCAACAAGCCAACAAACCAACAAACCAACAAACCAACATGACAACAAACCAACAAGCCAACAAACCAACAAACCAACAAACCAACAAACCAACAAGCCAACAAACCAACAAACTAACAAGCCAACAAACCAACAAACAAATAAACCAACAAACCAACAAACCAACAAGCCAACAAACCAACAAGCCAACAAACTAACAAACCAACAAACGAACTAACCAACAAACCAACAAGCCAACAAACCAACAAGCCAACAAACCAACAAACTAATAAGCCAACAAACCAACAAACAAATAAACCAACAAACCAACAAACCAACAAGCCAACAAACCAACAAGCCAACAAACTAACAAACCAACAAACGAACTAACCAACAAACCAACAAGCCAACAATTCAACAAACAAATAAACCAACAAACCAACAAACCAACAAACCAACAAACCAAAAAACCAACAAACCAACAAACCAACAAGCCAACAAACCAACAAACCAACAAACCAACAAGCCAACAAACCAACAAACAAATAAACCAACAAACCAACAAACCAACAAACCAACAAACCAACAAACCAAAAACCAACAAACCAACAAACCAACAAGCCAACAAGCCAACAAACCAACAAACTAACAAACCAACAAGCCAACAAACCAAAAAACCAACAAGCCAACAAGCCAACAAACCAACAAACCAACAAACCAAAAAAGAAACAAACCAACAAACCATTAAACGAACAAAGGAACAAGCCAACAAGCCAACAAACCAACAAACCAACAAGCCAACAAGCCAACAAACCAACAAACCAACAAGCCAACAAGCCAACAAACCAACAAACCAACAAACCAACAAGCCAACAAACCAACAAACCAACAAGCAAAAAACCAACAAACCAACAAACCAACAAACCAACTAGCCAACAAGCCAACATACGAACAATCCAACAAGCCAACAAACCAACAAACCAACAAACCAACAAACCAACAAACCAACAAAACAACAAGCCAACAAGCCAACAAGCCAACAAGCCAACAAACCAACAAACCAACAAACCAACAAACCAACAAACCAACAAGCCAACAAACCAACAAACCAACAAACCAACATGCCAACAAACCAACAAACAAAGTAACCACCAAGCCAACAGACCAACAAACCAACAAGCCAACAAGCCAACAAACCAACAAACCAACAAGCCAACAAACCAACAAACAAATAAACCAACAAACCAACAAACCAACAAACCAACAAACCAACAAACTAACAAACCAACAAGCCAACAAACCAACAAGCCAACAAGCCAACAAACCAACAAACCAACAAAGCAACAAACCAAAAAACCAACAAACCAAAAAACCAACAAACCAACAAACCATCAAACGAACAAAGCAACAAGCCAACAAGCCAAAAAACCAACAAACCAACAAGCAAAAAACCAACAAACCAACAAACCAACAAACCAACTAGCCAACAAGCCAACATACGAACAATCCAACAAGCCAACAAACCAACAAACCAACAAACCAACAAACCAACAAACCAACAAACCAACAAGCCAACAAGCCAACAAACCAACAAACCAACAAATCAACATGCCAACAAACCAACAAACAAAGTGACCAACAAGCCAACAGACCAACAAACCAACAAGCCAACAAGCCAACAAACCAACAAACAAATAAGCCAACAAACAAATAAACCAACAAACCAACAAACCAACAAGCCAACAAACCAACAAACCAACAAACCAACAAGCCAACAAACCAACAAGCCAACAAACCAACAAACCAACAAACCAACAAGCCAACAAACCAACAAACTAACAAGCCAACAAACCAACAACCAAATAAACCAACAAACCAACAAACCAACAAGCCAACAAACCAACAAGCCAACAAACTAACAAACCAACAAACGAACTAACCAACAAACCAACAAGCCAACAAGCCAACAAACCAACAAACCAACAAACAAACTAACCAACAAACCAATAAGCCATTACGCCAACAAACCAACAAACCAACAAACCAACAAACTAACAAACTAACAAACCAACAAGCCAACAAACCAACAAACCAACAAGCCAACAAACCAACAAAACAACAAACCAACTTGCCAACAAACCAACAAACTAAGTAACCAACAAACCAACAAACCAACAAACCAAGAAGCCAACAAACCAACAAGCCAACAAACCAACAAACCAACAAACCAAGTAACCAAGAACCCAACAAACTAACAGACCAACAAGCCAACAACCCAACAAACTAACAAACCAACAAAGCAACAAACCAACAAACCAACAAACCATCAAACCAACAAGCCAATAAGCCAACAAACCAACAAACCAACAAGCCAACAAGCCAACAAACCAACAAACCAACAAGCCAACAAACCAACAAACCAACAAACCAAAAAACCACAAAACCAACAAACCAACAAACCAACAAACCAACAAA